>CAUYUJ010014238.1:774504-935402 GCA_963575745.1 Prorocentrum cordatum | reverse complement strand
GAGAAAGTGCCACGCCTGCTATGCCTGGACGACTGGCACGGATAGCGGCCGCGCTCAGGGACCACCCCCTGCGCTCCCCCTATGGTGTCGAGAAAGTGCCACGCCTGCTATGCCTGGACGACTGGCACGGATAGCGGCCGCGCTCAGGGACCACCCCCTGCGCACCCCCTATGGTGTCGAGAAAGTGCCACGCCTGCTATGCCTGAACGACTGGCACGGATAGCGGCCGCGCTCAGGGACCACCCCCTGCGCACCCCCTATGGTGTCGAGAAAGTGCCACGCCTGCTATGCCTGGACGACTGGCACGGATAGCGGCCGCGCTCAGGGACCACCCCCTGCGCACCCCATATGGTGTCGAGAAAGTGCCACGCCTGCTATGTCTGGACGACTGGCACGGATAGAGGCCGCGCTCGGGGACCACCCCCTGCGCACCCCCTATGGTGTCGAGAAAGTGCCACGCCTGCTACGCCTGGACGACTGGCACGGATAGCGGCCGCGCTCAGGGACCACCCCTTGCGCACCCCCTATAGTTTCGAGAAAGTGCCACGCCTGCTATGCCTGGACGACTGGCACGGATAGCGGCCGCGCTCAGGGACCACCCCCTGCGCAACCCCTCATGGTGTCGAGAAAGTGCAACGCCTGCTATGCCTGGACGACTGGCACGGACAGCGGCCGCGCTCAGGGACCACCCCCTACGCACCCCCTGTGGTGTCGAGAAAGTGCCACGCCTGCTAGCCTTTGCACCCCTGCGCACCCCCTGTGGTGTCGAGAAAGTGCCACGAGCTGTGCTGTGCTGTGCTGAGCTGAGCTGAGCCGTGCTGGGCTGTGCTGAGCCGTGCTGAGCTGAGCCGAGCTGTGCTGTGCTGAGCTGACCTGTGCTGTGCTGTGCTGAGGTGAGTTGAGCTGAGCAGTGCTGCGACGAGGGGGGGAAGAGTGAAGCGTGTGTGTGTGCGAGTGAGGGGAGGAAGAAAAAAAGAGGAGGGGAGGTGTGAGGAGACGCGGGTGCGGCGCGGCAGGGAAGAAAACCAGAACCCCACGAAACATGTGGGAAAAAACGCGCGCATTGAAGTCAACGAAACCGCCGGTGAAGATCTGCACGGGGGATTCCGGAACAGTCTGGCCGATGCCACCGAGGCGCCCGAGCCACTTCTCGCCCCTCGCATTGAACGCAGTCGCACGCGCGCCAATCTCATTGAACACGGCCTCGCACAACACCGCCATGTAGGCGCGGACGTCCAGGTAGATCTCGCGGTTCGCGTCGCTCCACTGGCAGACCTTCGCGTCGTCGCAGGCAGCGTCTAGGTTGACGGGCCATCACCGAGGTAAGTTTCGAACATGCCTTTGTCGAGCTGCTTGGCGACCTGCCCCCTGCGGTCGTAGTGCGTCATGCAAGCAGCCGGGCTCTGATGATTCGCCTCGGAGCTCACGACGCTTCGCCCTGTGATGCGGCTCTGCAAGAGCTTCTTCCACCCCTCGAGCTCGGTCATTCTCGCATCCAGGCAAAGAACAATATTGCAGAAGTCGCCCTCCGCGCGCGCCTTCTCGGTCTCCTCCGAAGAAAGGCGCTACATCATTGTTCGCGCTGTCGGGCATCTCGATGAGCTTGCTCGTGGGCATCGTCAAATTCGATTCCTGACAACTAGAGATGCCGTGGCTAGCCGCCCTCAACTGCTTGATGTACCCGCTCGATGGATCCTTGAAACCCTTCACTACATGCTGAGGCATCAGAACCCACATCTGCGTCAGCTGCATGAGCTCAGCGGGCTCTAGCTTCGCGACCTCTGGCGCAGACGTCACCGCGCGCCCCCGCGTCCGATCATCAATGTTCCTGTTCGGTTGCATGCTGGACTTGGTCTTCTTGGGGCCTGCTCATCCTCGACGAGTCTCGCGGCGGAGATTATACCGCGGAGGTGTCGTCGCCCCCGTCGATGCTGAACGGCGTCCTGGGGTCTTTGTGCTCGGCCATCTCTGGCATTGGGCCCGGGTTGGAGCCGCGCCGCCCATCTGGTCAATGAGCTTCAGCATCGCAACTTGCTCCGTGGGTCCTGCTGAGACTGGAGGCACTGGCTGTGTCTCTGGCAGTGGCTGCTCCTCGCCAGCTGCGCGCTGGCCCGCGCTGCCCTCGGCGCTGGCAGCGCCATCATCTCCTTCGGCGGGCTCAGATTATGTGCCTTCTTTTTGGCGCACCTTGGCCAGCGCTGGAACCGCCGCGATGCAGTCATATTCTCTACGCAACGCAGACGTCGGGATCCTGATGGCCATGGGGAACGACGGATCCTCGACGGCAGGTTTCGGGGGCGGGGGGCGGCGGCGGCGGGGCGGGGTGGGCGGGCGCGTGCGTGCGCGGGGGGGGGGGGGGGGCACGAGGGCAATGAGAGATAGATGCGTCCCGATGCAGAATCGGGAAGCGAAAAACGTGCAATCCCAGATGCGCGCGCAACCTGTGGTGAAGGTTCCTGGGGAAACTAGATGTGCATCCCCGGGTGAACCCCTGAAGAACTACACGTGCAACCAAGGGTGAAGGTTCCTGCCTGCGTCGAAAAACAACGAACGAAATCTGTGCAACCACGCATGAAGGTTGTCATAAAGCCGAAATGAGTGCAACCCAGGGCGATGGTCTCGTGGCAGGGAAAAACCCGCCCCCCATATGAACTCACAGCTGGGGTTGAACGTTTTTAGCTCTCTGACAGAAGTGACCTTCTCCTGGTTCGAGCTTCGTGCCATCCCTTCTTGTATATGCTGCTTCTGCTTGTATATATATATATATATATATTGAATGCTCGTGTATGCGATGGTCCACGTGCCGTTTGACGTAGGGGGGCAATGTGTTCGAAGCTGGGATATGTATGGCGGGTGTTTTGGTAAGGTGGTGACGGCGATAGTCACGTGTGTGATGGCATGCTACATTATGCATTGCAGTGCGATGGATGTTGCTATGTCTTCAATCAAACGTGCTCGGCGGCGGATGCGTCCACCTCGGCCGCGAGAGGCTTTCGATGATTCGCGACCATGCGCTCTAAAACCTGAGCGCGCATGACATAGTTTCTAAAGCCGTCGTCTTCGGCGAAAGATGCAGCGCGCGCGGCCGTAGCTCGAACTTCAAACGGCAGCGCCTGCGCGCGCGCACTTGCGTCGTGATCTTCGTCGGGGCATTGAATTTCGATCGAGTAACCAGTACTGAAACGGAACGAAAGCTTCGGTCATACATTTGCCCAGTAGACTAGCCCGTCCCCCATCAATGCCTTCTGATGGAGGTCGCTTCTGGTTTCGCCAATCGCCCTCGCCTCTACCTCCGCCGCCTCCACCGCCCCATCCGCTAGGATCTCCGCAGCCCTCTCCTTCGCCCATGTCCTCGCCCTCGTTGCCGCCATCGCGATCGGCCCCTGGCCCTCCATCCCCGCCGCCCCCCGGCCCCGCGGCTGGCCCAGCACCAGTTCCTACAGCAGCCATGCCATACTTCACGTGCGAAAAAAGTGTTTTACAGTGTACGTCGGCTCCTCGCACACGCGCCGAGCCGCTGCGAAAGCACTCTGTTGGGCGCGATCTCCGCCTCCTACTTTCAGCGCTGAGGATGCGATGGTCCAATGCTCGTCGACTGCCCCCCCCAAAGAACTTGCTAGCTGTTGGCAATCCTTCAAAATGAATTCCAATCTCAAGCTCGAGGCCATCCAGGGGGATGTCGCCCGTCGCGCCCCCCTGCGGCAATGCGCGGCAATTGCGCGGGGGCCTTCCGCGATCGCGGCGCCGGGGGGGGGGGCGCGGCGAGCAGCGTTGACTCCGCGCCGACAGCTGCGCGCAGTGGCCCTCCAGGCCTCGCAACATGGTGCGCCGTCTCGTCACGGCGCGCCTCGGGGCGCGCATTGCACGGGGCGACGCGCGCATCTCGACCGTCAGGAGTATGCAGGCGAGCCAGAATATAGGGCAGGTCGTTCAAGAACCCTATCTTAAGTGCCGCCAAAACGCGCGCGCTGCGAACTAGCCCCACGCGCGCCACCCATAAGGGCTTCACCCGGCCCGAACCTGCCCTGCCTCCAAGAAGTCGTTTCCCGAAGACCGTCCCTGGAAGCGCCCCGCTGCATTCGTGCGCGTATCCAAAAACGCACCCTGTTTGGCTGCGCTTGCAAGGCTCGCCCGTGCACGAGTGTTCTGGGTGGCGCGGGCACTAAGGAGCAAACGTCAAAATCCCACGAAGCCAATCAGTGAGCCACGAAATGACTTCAAACTGAAAGCCGGGCTGCGAAAGGCAGCGAATACTTTGGTCGAACGCGTCGGATCTCGGATGCCCCCCAGAGCGGCCCTGTTGAAGTGCCCAGCCACTGACCAAATGACGACCTTGAGCCCATGGAGACACGCGCGCATGTTAGCCCCGCGCCATTCCGCGAAAGCCGGAAACGACATATCTTGGATGAGCCCGGCAAGGCCAGCAAGGCCCTGGCTCTTCCAGTATGCCCCATGCGTGCATCGCACCCCCTGAGACAGATTAAACAGAGCATGCACAAGTCAACGGGTGTTCGAGACTCCTCCACTCTCCCTCCTTCATCCCTCATTCCTCCTCCCTCCTCCTCCTCCTGCCCCCAATTATATCCCGTCCTTCCTCCCTGTGCATTCAGCCGTCCTCCCTCCTCCCTGATTTCCCTGTAGTGGGTGCGCGTGTGTGCGCGTCTGCGTGTCTGTGCGTTCGTGTGCCTGTGTGTGCGCGCGCGTGTCAGTTTATGATAGCGTGTGGTCGTTTAGCTTGCTATTGTGGAGCTGGCCGAGTGTTTATGCTGTTTACGTTATGTCAACTGCCGCGCGCGTTCGAAAGCCCAGGGGCCTCGTCGAAAAACAAAGAGATCAAGGCCTTCACCAGCATGATGAATTCGGAAAACCACCGCAGCGAAGCGCGCCCGCGCCAGATTAATGGGTCAGTCCTGCGGTGCCAGCCAGGCGCGACCAACGCTCGCGGAAGAAAACGATCGCCGCCGGCGCACTGACTGGCGGAGCCCCAACGCAGCGAAGAAAGCTGGATGCATGTCCCTCATGCTCGCGAGAACGATCTCCGCGCCCATATCCGGCGCGACCCCCTCGCCCCGCTCAAGAACGCCCTCGCTGCTTCGGGCGACCCGCCAAAACATAGCCACAGTTGCCGAGGGGGTGCCCCAGGATTTGCGCAACTCGCCAGCTGGGTCCTCGCCAGGAGCACTGGGGGAAGCACTCGAGATAAGAGTTCGGCTCCGTTCAAATTGGCCCTGCAGCTGGCGGCCTGCATTCAATTTCCCCCATCCCTCCCGTGAAGGGTGGCGAATCTATGTAGATGAACGCGTTGATGCGCCTCCAGTCTATACGAACGAACATGCGCCTATCCAGACGCATGGGGGGGGGGCCAGTCTAAACGCACTCTGGACCTCCTGAGAGTCGCCTGCCTGGTCATCTTGGTCTTTCGTGAAAGCCCCTCTTCGGGCAACTCTGCATAGCCGGCGACTAGAGATGCCCAGTTGATGCAAGACTTGCTCGAATGCCACAGGGCCGTTAAATTAAAAATTCACGCCGACCACCTGGCTGCGAACTTGGCCGGCAGTCCACGCCGCGTGGTAGCGCGACGATGCGCCGCTGCCTGGCGCTGCCGCATATGCTGCTGCACTGGATAAAGCTGCAGAAATCGCCGAAGACACAGCGTGGTCGGGCCAGTTTCTAGGGATGACTCAAGACGCAAAGCAATCACAACTGAATGGGGAACTAACTGGTGCAGTTCTGGGATGATCATTGCAAGGTGGGCACAACGCAACTGGCTTGGACACATATCGAACCGTCCGGCCCTTGTCAAATACATTGGATCAGGCGCCATCACATGCGACCTCGGCCGTGATCCACCCGCAACATACATCGACGATCCTGGGGCATCTCCGAGATTAACGGGCCACTGGGCTCGATAAAAACGGTGGATCAAGTAAGTCGACGGCATGGATTGCTCTGCACATTGAGACCCCCGCAGATTTACCGCAGTGTTGGCCAAGAGCTGACTGAGCGATCCGACGGTCAAGGTCCATCCGGTCGTCGATGTCCCTTGGCGGGGCCATCTCCCGCCTCCCGATCGCAACGCAGAACGCATGCTGGCGGCCACCGTCGAGCATTCGAAATGCAAAGTCAGCGCGCCCCCGAGCCCACAGTCCACCTCATGGCCTCAAGATATAAGCCTCGAGCGGGCTTCGATACCGATTGGTAGCTCTGCCTGCGCGGCGGGGCACCGCCGCGCCGCGCCGCCGCGGCCCGCGGGGGGTGGGTGGGCGGGGCAGGACAAGAAGTCTGCGCTCCGACTTCCCGCCCTGTCCTGCCCGCCCCCCCGCGGGCCGCGGCGGGGCAGCAAAGGCGGCGGCGCCCGCGCCGCCATCGCCGGCAGCGTCATCCACGAACAGCCCAGGGCTCCTCACTGCAAGCAGCGATACTTCATTGATTCGGAAAAATCGAGGACAATGCAGGCTTGGGCCAAATTGGTTACGCGTGGCGACTGGGATAAGCTTCCCCGCGCGAGCGGTCGCCCTCGTTCTCTCGCGCTCTCGCGAAGCGCCCCCATGGCGGCCATCTATGCGAAGCGCGGTTATGTTCGCTGGCTCGCGCGCCCCCCTGGGAAAAAATGCGAGCCCTTTGTCCTGGCGGCGAAGCGCGAGTCGGGAACGTCTTCGCACCTCTGTGGGCGACCGAATGCGGCGAGGAATCATGGCATGATGAAGACAAGCATGAGAATGGCGACGCCGATAACAAAACAGACGGCGACGCCAGCCCTGCCGACGCGCATCGGCGCCCCAGCGGCGCAGCAGAGAAATAGCGAGATGCTCTCAGCAGGAATCAGCTACATGTATTTGCCATCACTCAGAGGAAGGGAGTCCCATAATGACTTGAATCGGCTTCCTCCACGCTATCCAAATCCACGTAAAAGGTGGACACCGTGGAATTCATGTCGCGCGTATTGTTCCGAGCAGTTTGCTTTGATCACCCGCTGCGCGACGATGCCCGCTACTGGTTCGATCTGAAGATGTTGACTGACTAATGCCGAAATTAAAGGTTTTACTTCCCCGTTTAAGGTAACTTATTCCTTCAGCCTTGCCCCGGCCCCCCATGGGCGGGCATTGCCCTTGGCCCCGCGAGCGACTCTACCTAATCCTGCACTTAGTCCTCTTCCGCAAAGCGGCGTGATCCTGGGTGTTGGTTCTTGCGCATTTCCAGGCTGGTCGCTGCTCGTTCTGGCATCCTGCTGCCTGTCCTTCCGTTGACGTGGCCGACCTTCAGGCTGCCGGGCGCGGCGCGACCGCCCGGGCCATCTCGCCGCTCAGCTCTTGCGCGACCGATGGGATGGTGACGCCGCGGCCGCGCGACGAAGAGCATTTGCTACCTGGGCCCAAGACCCGAGGAGGGCCACGTCACGCCGCTCTCGTCTTTCACCGATCCGGATGTTGTCGCGCATTCCCCGGCGCTTTGGCACGGCGTTTCTATAGCGGCTGCTCAGCGCGCGGCCGATGATCACGCCGATGGATGGGCCAAGGCATGGCAGGCCACGGCGGCCTCGGCGTTGCCAACCCAGGATCAGGGCGCCGGCATGGCGAAGGCGGTTTTGATGTTTGCCACTTGTCGGGCTGCGCTGCCATGGCCGACGAGCTTGCTCCTAGGCCCCTCAGCCCCCACGGCGACGCCACCCTCTCCATGTTGGTCTGCGCTGCGCGATTGGCGGAGCGTTGGGGGCGCTGGTCCACTCAGCTGGTGGATGTGCGCACTGTTCTGCTGGCGAAGGCCAGGGGTGGCTGGCGGTCGATCGCGTTGCGTCCGGCCGCTTACCGCGCCTGGCCCCAGCTGCGCGACCAGCGACTGCGTGAAGGGCTTGCGGCCCGTGCCGAGGAATCCCGCGATCGCGCTGGCCGCGGGGAAAACTGTGCTGGACGTGAAACCCCGTGCTCTTTTGCGAGCAGAGGCAACTATTGCCGCGGGCGCAATGCTTGCCACCTCCATCGTGGACATCGAGAAATGCTTCGATCGCAGACGTTGGTAGACTGGTCGCTGCCGCCAAGAAACACTCTTGACCTGCGCGCTGTCCACGCGCGGGGCCCCGCGTCGTCTGGTTTTGGTCCCAGGCTACTTCTCGCGCAGTTGCGGCTGGGCGACGTGTCTTGCCAGCCTGTAAGTTCGCGATGGCGCTGGCCCAGCTGCTCGCGATCCCCTCCGCGGGCGCTTTCGCTGGCCTGGCCAACCCCGCGCAGCTGGACCCCGCCGCGGGCTTCGCACTCGCTCTGAACATGTTCGCCGACGACCTCGCGCGACAGGTCATTCCCCAGCGGCGCCGCCTGCTGCAGATGCCGGCTGACGCCGTTCAGCTGCTCTGCGACGCCTTGCGCGACCTGGGCCTCCCCGCTGCGGCTCGGGCGCTGGTGCGCAAGGGATTCCGCGCGCAATCCTGGCTGGAGGTCGTGGGTCTTGAAATTCCAGTGGGGGGGGGCCAATGCGGGGCCAGTTTTACGCCGCCGAACCCGCTCGGCCAACCGTAGGGCCACGCCCGTCCAGCGCCTCCTCGCCATAGGCGCCGAGTTCAGGAAGGTCGCGCGCGCTCCCCGCCCAAGGCGTTGTAGGGACTGGTGGTGTTCGGGGTCACGTTGTCTCGCTTGCTGGACCCACCCTTGCATTATGCCGCCCGCGCGGCGCTCGGGCCCAACCGTCGGCCCCTCCTTCCCGCCTGTAGGGCGCCTGCAAGGGTCTTGCATCCAACTAGGACGCGACCTACGTGAAAACCCTCGAGGTAGAGAATGATCAAACCCAGGGGAAGTGGAAGGGATCTCCTCGACCGCCTTTCCCTTCGGACGACCTTCTTGTGGGTTCCGTCTCCGGTAATTCGCCGCGCCATTTTCGCCTCGCGTTGTATCACCGTCTCGTTTTCTCGTCGGCTCGCGCGTGCGCGCCCGTTTCCGCCCGCACTGGCCTGCATTTTCTCCGTATCGGCGCACTCGAGCTCGAGTTTGTGGTTTCTCCCCTCCCATCACTTGTTCAATCGATCTTCCCTGTCGCACCTCACGACGCATCGATGGGGCAGGCCGTTGTCAAAAAAAAAGGTTCTCGCCTTAGCGTCGCGCGCAGTTGTTTTGAACATTTGCAACAACTTCGAAGATGGAGGCTGGGTGGATTGCAAATTGTGGTTCTCGCCGTGGCGCCGCGCACGTGTCGTCTCAAACAAAGAACGAAATTGTAAGAATTGCAAGCGGTTTGTCCCTAACATGTGGCCCCCGCCTTAGATCCACGCACATTGGACTTCAACGTTTGCAACAGTGTCGAATCTACGCAGGGCTAATATCATAGAACAAGTGCAGACATCACATTGGTACGCGGTGCTGACGTCCCAGGATTGGCGTTCTGGCAATATTAACGAATGTCATGTCGCACCAGTCACGTTGATTCGGAGCGTTGGGGTCCAAGGCGTGAGGTTCTGGCACGAGGAAGGACTATCAGACAGTTGCCTTTCAATTTGGCAGTTCTTGCAATGAAAATACATTATTACAGGGACATCTGACGAGGAAGGAGGGTTTATTGCAGCATCGTTGATACGTTTTGGGTTTCCACTGGTCGTCGTCTTCCTCCCCTTTTGAGGGCACTCCTCCGCAGTAGTTTCTTCTCCTCCGTTTCCTCCTCCCCTCCTTCTTTTTGTCAGTGGCCGCGGGCGAGCGCGCCAGCGGCGAGTCCAGTCAGAGCGGGGCGCGCAAAGACGAATTAACCTAAAGGAGTGGGCCGTGGCCTCACGCAGCACCTCGGCGGCGGGCCGGCGAGTGGAAAAGGCAGGCGGTAGGCTGGATACCAGTACTGCCAAGTGCACGCATGCAAGGCGTCGGAGGCAGCAGGCGGCCAGGGTAACCGGCGACCAGGGAAAGCTGCGGACGGGAACTAGTTGCAACGGCGCAAACCCCCGGACAACTGCGAAGGTACCAGGGTGGCCGCAACCAAATGAACCGACTCTCGGAGGTCGAATTGGGTGAAAAACGGCAACAACGGCCTCCCCTCCTCCACAACAGCGGCCTCTTCTTCCTCCTTCCCCTTCTCATCATCAGCACCACCATAAGCAGACATCAGCACCCTCCTCCTCCTCCTCCTCCTCCTCTTCCTGTTCCTGTTCCTGTTCCTGTTCCTGTTCCTGTTCCTCCTCCTCCTCCTCCTCTCCCTTCCTCTACAGCTGCACAATGCACACCCATACGACCACCCTTCGGGTGATAAGGCTGATAAGGAGGTTGTGGTTACCACAACCAACTAATCATGTCAATTAAGTGAGGCGGTGACGGAAACAACGTCTCACTCAATGAATTTCACCAGCAGTCTCACTATCGCTCTCACTGTATGCCCCGACGGCGGGACACCGACGGGACACCACGGCGGGACACCACGGCGGGAAACTCGTGGCCACCGCCCGCGGGCACCGACGGGGAACCGACGGGACCCCACGGCGGGACACCCCCGGCCACCGCCCGCGGACACCGACGAGACACTATGAGGACACCACGGCGGGACACTCCCGGCCATGCCGGCCCACCAAGAGGGGCGGTCTCTTGTCTGACCCGCCCAAGCCAAAGCGGAATCATTCCACTCGCCCGCCCACGCACCTTCGCCACGAACCCAAAACCGAAACCGCTTTACGGGTGGGGGGCTCTCCGTGCCACTCCGATCTCACTCCCCAACCTTCGACTACTCGCCTCTCCACCAGAGATGTGCTGAGAATTGCACGGTCGCCTCCACGCACTGTGTTTTACATCTAGGATTGGCCCGGATTGTTCTTCGATGTCCGATATGGTGGTGTCACTCCAACTCCTGCTCTTCATCCTCGTCCTCCTCCTTCCTCAACTACCTTTTCCTCCTGCTCATCCTCCTGTTCATGCGGCTTCTCCTCGACCTCATCATCATCATGCTCTTCCCCTCATGTACGCAGGTCCCCTTCCCGATTGCGCATAACGCTATGATACGCGTGGGATAATAAAGACAACAAAAAACGGAATGGGAAGGGATGGGAGGGGCGAGTCCTCCTCAGCAGCAGCAGCCTCCTCCTCCATGTCCTCCTCGTCCACCTCCCCTCATTGGCAGCAGCGGCCTCTTGTTCCTCCGTTTCCTTATCATCGCCACCATCCTGCACAACCTCCACAAACCCCTTCGCATCTGAGCTCCCCCCTGGAGCCCCAAACAAACGAAACCTCCAGGACCCGTTTCATCCAGGATCCCTTTCCTTCATTAGCAGTCCAAGAACGTCTCGAATTGTCTTCTCCGCCATCTGGGACGCCCGTCCGAGGGCTGCTGGAGACTTTACGTCAGGGCGTTCTTCGCCCATGAACTTGCTGCTGGGGCATGAGGCTGTGGCCGTGGCCGTGGTATTGGCCCCTGCCCTGGCCGTGGGCGTGGCCGTGGCCCCAAGGTCCTGGGGGGGGGGCGCCGTCAGGGTCGCCGTAAGGCGTTCATAATAACACGTCGTGAAGGAAATGGGCCATGGACCCGAGGGTCATTCCTCAAGACCCGCCTTCCGTCCTGAGCCTTTTCTCGTGACACTCCCGGGGCCCGTGGAGGGCCCCGGGAACCCGAAAACGACGCCCGTGGCGGCGGACCATCCTCCCCCTTTCACTTCTCCTGCTCCTCCTTCCATTTCTCCTCCTTCTCCTCCTCCTCGTCCCATTATCATCATCATCAGCATCATCATCATCATCACCCTCACCCTCACCATCATCATCATTATCCTCATCCTGCTCAGTATCATCAAAAACAACATCATCATCAGCATCAGCATCAGCAGCCTCACCATCATCATTCCCAGCATATTCGTCATCACCATTATAATCATCATCAGCAGCATCATCGTCATCATCAGCAGCAGCATCATCATCACCATCATCATCACCATATTCATCATCATCATCATCAGCATCATCAGCATCATCGTCACCGCAATCATCAGCAGCAGCATCGCCATCATCGTTGAGAGCAGCATCGGCATCACCATCATAATCAGCATCATCATAATGATCATCATCGTCATCATCAGCAGCAACATCATCGACATCATACTCGTCATCATCATCAAAATCAGCGTCATCATCCTCACCCTAAACATCATCATCACCATCATCATCAGTATCAGCATCACCATCATCAATATCGACACCACCATCATCATCAGCATCAGCATCACCACCAACATCGTCCTTGTCACCAGCAGCATCAGCAGCATCAGCAGCATCATCAGCATCATCAGCATCATCATCCTGATCATCCTCATCATCATCATCATCCTATGCATCATCATCTTAAGCAGCAGCAGCAGCCTCCTCCTTCTCCTCATCGTCATCATCATCACCATCGTCATAATCATCAGCATCACCATTGTATTCATCATCAGCACCATCATCCACAACATCATCACCGTCATCATAATCATCATCACCAGCATCATCGTCGTCATGATCACCAGCAGTAGCATCATCATCATCAGCATCATCATCATCCTCCTCATCCTCCACATCATCATCATCACAAGCAGCAGCGGCAGCCTTCTCCTTCTCCTCCTCATCATCATCATCATCATTACCATCACCATCGTCGCCATCATGTTCATCATCAGCACCATCATCCACAATATTAGCATCGTCATCATAGTCATCAGCATCAGCATCATCGTCGTCATGATCATCACCATCATCATCATCATCATAATCATCGTCGTCGCAATCATCATCATCAGCATCATCCTCGTTATCATCATTACAATCAGCACCATCACTACCATCCTATTCAACATCATCATCATCATCAGCATCATCTTCATCAGCATCAGCATCATCAGCATCATCATCGCCATCATCACCATCATCATCACCAGCTTCAGTATCAGCATCATCATCTGCAGCATCAGCACCCTCACCAACATCATCATCATCATCATCATCATCGTCAACATCATCATACTCATCAACCTCATCATCATCATCCTCATCCTACTCATCATCAACAGCAGCAACAACAGACTCCTCCTTCTCCTCATCATCATCACCACCATCATCATCACAGCCATCACCACTTTCATATTCATCATTAGCACCATCATCAACACCATCATACTGGTCATCATAATCATCATTATCATCAACATCATCGTCAGCATGATCATCAACATCATCACCATCATCATTGTCGTCGCAATCATCATCATAACCATTTACATCATCATCATCAGCAACCTCATCATCATCATCAACACCATCATCACCATAACCACCCTCATGGTCATCACCATCACCATAACCATCACCAACACCATGATCAAGAACAGCAGCATCATGAGCATCACCACCATCACTAGCATCATAATCATCGTCAGTATTAGCAGCAGTATCATCAGCATCGTCAGCACCCTCATCATCATCCTCATCATCATCCTCATCCGACTCATCATCATCATCATCAGCAGCAGCAGCAACAGCCTGCTCCCTCTCCTCAGATTCTTCATCATCACCATCATCATCATAATCATCAGCGTCACCATCGTATTCATCATCAACATCATCCACATCATCATCATCATAATCATCATCACCAGCATCATCGACGTCATGATAACCAGCAGTAGCACCATCATCATCATCATCATCCTCATCCTACTCACCATCATCATCACCACAAGCAGCAGCAGCAGCCTCCTCATTCTCCTCATCGTCATCATCATTACCATCATAATCATCATCGCCATCATATTCATCATCAGCACCATCATCCACAACATCATCATCGTCATCATAATCATCAGCATCATCGTCGTCATGATCACCAGCAGAAGCATCATCATCATCGTCGTCGTCGCAATCATCATCATCATCAGCATCATCATCATCATCATCATCCTCGTCACCATAATCACTATCAGCACCATCATCCTCATCCTACTCATCATCATCACCATCATCATCAGCATCATCACCATCATATCATCGGCATAATCATCAGCAGCATCATCTGCATAATCCGCCTCATCATCATCATCCTCATTATCATCAGCACCGCAGCAACAACAGCCTCATTCTTCTCCTAATCGTCATCATCACCATCATCAGCACAATCATCATCACCATCATATTCACGATCAACACCATCATCAACATCATCAGAATCATCATCATCGTCGTCATTTACCAGCAGCATCATCATCATCGTCGTCGTAATCATCATCATAACCATTCACAACATCATCAATATAATCATCATCATCACCATCATCAACATCACCATCATCATGATCATCAACATAACCATCATCATAACCATCACCATCACCATCGCCAACATCAACATCAACATCAACATCAACATCATCATCTTTATCATCAACTTTCTCCACCACATCCGCGAACTCCTTCGAGTGTGAGCCCCCCTCTCCTCCTGCCTTCCCCCCCCACCCATCCCCTTCCAGAGCTCCACTCTCCTCCCCGCTCTCCACCCCCCACATCTCTCCTCCCCCTCAACCCATCGTCCATGAAACGACGCAACACCTTCAAAACCTATGGCGGCGGATCAGTCGATCCTCTGGGGCCGGGAACCTCCGCGCGCCGCTCCATTTCGGCGACTGCTGGAGCTGCCTGCCAGGTTCGCGGGAGAGAGGGGGGGCCCAGGATGAGGGGGAGGAGGGGGAGGAGGGGGAGGAGGAGGAGGAGGAGGAGGAGGAGGAGGAGGAATAACTCATCCAACAACGCCAGCACACACCGAGTCCACATACGAGCCATTCGACGTCAACGAGAGCACAAGACGTCCATCTCAACCAGTACTCGCAACTCAAAGCACCACTACGACCACTCAAGCCAGTAACAACAAGCCATTGCACAAAGATAGACGTTGCACAACTCGAAACACTGCTCAAGAAGGCGCTACACGACCCACAAGCAAGCGACACAATTATACAGGAACTAGGAGCAGTACAACGACCAAGCACCCACGACGAACACGTACAACTGCGACTTGAGAGCGCTGAAGACACCATGCAGCAATTATCAAAAGCAAGCGACTACCTACCTCTCAACCGACTGCCACGACACATGACAACGATTACTAACACTCCAAAACACTAAACAGCAGGCCAGTCGCACAGAAGAGCTTGCAATACGACGCGCAACCAACCTTGAAGAACACGCGCAGATGATGGCAGCTGAGACAATGCAGAAAAGCCAACACATGGAATGGACCACAACACAGCTGCTGCACTACCGCACCGAGTGGGAGCAAGCAAAACACGACAACGCCAGGACACTCGACGAACAGGTCAAAGCACACAAACGACACGAGAAACTAGAAGAATTGTCATTGGCGGCCTTTGCAGAGCTACGATTGGAGCTCCAAGCGAAATACCAGCAACTGGCCGCGCAACCACAACACGAAGTGGACCAGCACAAAGAAGACATCAACCAATCAAATATATTACCATAAGAACACATGCAGCACAAAACAACAACTCCACACCCACTACCAAACACAAAAAGCGGCACTAGAGCAAAGACACGCACCATACATCAACATGGCCGAGCAATAATTCAACTTCTGGAACAAGGACTACTCCAAGAAATGACCAGCTTACGCTGGCACGAACACCACCTACGAAAACATCAAGAACAACACGCGTAACAAGCAACACAAAGAGCACACGACCGAGCAATATTCGAACAAGAAGTACTAGCAGCACGAGAAGCAGTCACATCAGCACAAATACTACAGCATACATAATCCACAATACTGGCCAGCTACCACGAAGAGACAACAACCAAGATCATCCCTGGCACTGCAGAAGAGAATCTGCAGACCGCCAGCCGACACTACCAGCGACAACCGACTACGGCTGAGCAGTGCCAGCAACAGACGGCAAGCAAAACCAGACAACAACAACTCAAACTGGAGAGGCACAAAGACACCCAAACTCAAGTGGAACAGTGGCACAAACAAAACAAATCAGAACTGCAAGAGCTACTACGACAAGAACAACCGCAACACCAACTGCCAGCCCTACCGGACGCCCAAGAGCTCGAGGAGGACATGCGAATCAACCAACTCGTCGACTTCGGGCACAGCATGATCGACCAGGAACGACAGCACAAGCGGCAAGTTCTATCGCAACAAACACAAACATTATAAGAAATACAACGACCGTCGTAGATGCTGCCGTAGAGGCTCCGTGAGGGTCCACGTCTCTGCTCCGTATAACGCTGTTGGTGCTACAATGCCGTTGAAAAGTCGGAGTCGGTGAGCCACTGGGTAGAGTTTGCTGGTCAGCTCCTGCTTGCGAGACGTGAATGATGCCCATGCAGCTCGCGTGCGGTGGTGGATTTCCGTTTCCATCGGTTCGTGGAAGCTGATAAATTGGCCAAGGTATTTGATACTGCCCTCGTATGGAACGATTTCTATATCCATGTATTGGAAACGTGCTGTGCGTGAGCTCGCCCGTCCGGTCCTTCTCGTCTGGTTGCTCAGTATTTTGGTGTTGCTTGGGTGTAGTTCGAGCCCGCCACCTACAGCCTACATCAGCAAGACAACACAAGGCCCAAACACAACGACGAGAAGACCAACGCCATCGAGCTCCACGTCAACTTCGCCACATACAACGCACAACGAGCCAACGTCGATGCTGTCAATGGAAAGATGTCATGCGACAACATGACTCTACAGCACATGACTAGGGGACAGCACCTACGAGCACAAACGCTACTGCACAAGACTCACTCACTGGGAGTGCAAGAAACAACTGCACGCAGCGACTTCAGCTGAGCGGACGCATTCCTCCAACCCACAACACCCATCACAACTAGCACGCAGCCGACTCGTCAATGCTTCAGTACCCTGCGCGACCACACCAAAGAAAAGAGTTATACTTCAAACATACTTCAAACATCAACACGTCCGAGAGCTACACGCATCGCATAGACATCCCATTATTAAGCTACGAGCCCCATCCATTAGCTAAATTATTTACGCAGCGCACGCCCCGCGCGTCCGACGCGACCCCAGACGCCCTCAACTGGTGGGAGACATCCCACGCGCTAGCAACCAAGCGGCCACCCACGATCATCCTCGCCGACTTTAGAGCGCACATTTCTGAGACGACTTAGCCAGGCATTGGCAACGCGCCACCTCCCACCGCACAGCGCAGCGACGACGACAGCGCATCACAAGTGGTATTACTCATGTCAGCATGCGGCCTTGCGTGCATCAACGCAACTACGGAGCACGAACCGACGCGCAAACGCACCACAAACTGCAATGACAGGGCACTCAGCTTCCGCGGCGACTACATTGCCATAGCCAACGACTGGACACCATACGCAAATTGACTCTATATCGACCACCGACACAAATCAAAAACCCAAAACGAAAACAATTCCCCAAACTATGCCACTCTCCAGTGCACACGAAGCACCGCCAAAAGCAACATCACGCACACATTATGCGACCCAATCAAAGTTCAAGGCCCAGCCAACCATGCAGCTTTCGCCGAGATGATTGACAAGCAACCCCCACCTACATGGGACGTAGCTATCAACGAGCACCACCAACTACCAACTGACGCCATACACGAAGCAGCAAAAGCACATTTCCCAAAGGGCGAGTGTACGCCAAAACAGCCATACATCACAGCCGCTACCATGAAGCTGATCATACCCCGACGACACGCAACTGCGGTACTACGGCAAGACCCAAAGACCACGCCAGCCATCATGCACTCAGTTCGAACCCGACGAAATATACGACAGGCAGACCGACAGACGAGCACATCCACAAACTACGACTTGCACTATGCGAGGCTAACGACGACCCCCGCATCGACACACACACACACACACACGCACGCTGTCACGCGCAACTTTCGCACAGCAACCAGGAAAACCACTAGCAATACAACTCGGGCAAGACCGAGCCAACCACATCGCACAACCATCTAGCCAATTCCACCTACAAGACATGCAAGAGCACAGAGCAGCACGGCAGCGCGCAAAGGCAGCGCTACGACATGGACCAGCGACCAAAAAGAAGGCGAGCAGAGCAACAGCCACATCTGCCTTTACAGGCTCAAAAGGAACGGACCGACTCGGACGAGCAGCAAGCAAACGAGTCGACCCGACACTTTGCTCATCAAGAAGAAGCCAGACTTACCGACAACGGCGACACCCGCGCACTCTACAACTGCGCAACGACCACACCGCCCACACCAGACACACTCCAACACGTCATTACAATGCCCAGGCCCTCCACGATGATCCGATTTTTTTCATTATTAAAAAAAGCCGGAGACAAAAAGAAAACTGGATCCCACCGAGCCACGGCCGACCCACTGAAAGCAACACCTACAAGCATTGCCAAGCACACACGCCAACTCTTACTGAAAGAACCGTTCAACCAGCAAGAGCCGCTCATCTGGAAGCACGATCCAGCAGTGCCACTACACAAAGGACAAGACACCACTATCAAAGCAGCCCAATGCGATCCATCCTGGTAGCCTCTGCAATATCCAAGCTCCACTACACCTTCCCCACCAGACAGAACCTGACGCCGCGGCTGCGTCAAGCGCTACTCGCAACACTGCGTGGAAGACTTGCAAGAATATCGACATCATTCGCAGCGCAAACAGCGACACTGGTCACAAGCTATAACTACTAGAGCCACCATACCACAACTATCAGATATAAGCATCGACCTCGCGGCTGCCTTCCGCGCGACAGTAGGGGGGAATGCATTTGGCACCACAAACCAAAGCGAGCAAACCAAATACTACAACAACAGCGATTTCCCGACTGCCCCCATACCACTCGCGCAAGCGATACTAGCACAACCTGGCATGCCCGACAAGCGCATCTGCGACCAACACTTAGCAGCGCAACCAATCGAGTTTTACAAAGCAACACACTTCATCTGCGCGTACTCCAACACCACAAAGCACCCCGCTAAGGGCTGTAGACCCGGCAACAGTCTAGCCGACGCGACCTATACCCTATATTTCGAACGACCCCCTGGTGAGCTGCCCAACAACATTCAAGACAAACCAGATGCAACATCACTACCTATACCACGTAACCCGATGCTCTCAGAAATCCAAACGACCAACGCCCCGAGGGGAAAATACGCGACAAGCATTGCATTTGTAGACGATACTCTGAGCATGGCCCAATGCAGAGACAATGACCCACTGGGGCACTACCCGGCAGACTTAGCCACGGAAACGCACGCACCATCCTCACCAACTACGGCTTCAAAATGAATTACAAACCACACAAACCAGCATTGACACTGCGCATTGCAGGGCCAGGTGCTATACAAGCAAAACAACGACTACTCACGAGCAGACGCTAATATCTACTGCCCCACGTGGGACATGCACAACATAATTCCGCACGTCTACGGCTACCGAGGGACCCACTTCGACCCCAATTGCAGCGCCACAGTAAGAGCACACTACCAGATCACAAAGCAAAGAGAAGTACACGCGCCAATCCAGGCCACGCACTTCAAGAACAAACACTCATGCACATACATAAAAGTTAGATTGGCAGAAACATTCGCCAACTGCCACCGATTCTACCAAGCCGAGACGCGGGGCCCACCATCCGACAGCATCCTCGCGGCACTCGATACAGCACGCAACCATGCATGCCGCAGCGCAACCCAAACACGCCACCTCCAAAGACCAGACCAGCCGACGCCCGACGCTCCGCTATTACTACACGCAGACAGAAGCGACTATGTCACCGAGCTCAGACCACGACGTCTGAAGCACTTAGCAAAACTGACCCTCAACGGACCGCATATTCTACTCAGACTCATCGACTTATGCCGCAAGCAGCATGCACGGGTCCACCAAACCATAACGACTCCACACACATGGGCCGGCCCCGTCAGAGATGACCTAAAATGGATGGCGGAGCCCACCGCCGCTGCCGACGACCCACAGGGGCATTGGGGCACGCAGGAATGGCTACAATGCGCCCACCACGCACCCAAACAGTCCCGCAACCAAGTCGACAAGGCAAAAATAAGGAGACACATTGCGTGTAGCGATCAACCCAGCACAGCACTCTGGACCCAGAAGGTGCAGCAGCTCGGCTTCAACAACCCGCCCCAGCAACGCAGCCCACCACCACAAGACACAGCGTACGTATGCTACGACTAGGGACACACAGCCGAGGCCATCAAATAATGAAAGATCCACCGAACAAAAAAAACACCCACAGGCCGACGACATCCAACGCGCAATAGGGCGACAGCTGCCAGTGCTGCAACAAGCAATTCTACGCAGGTCAGCGACTTCTCACGCACCTCAAATACCGAGCCACACGATGTTACCAGCACTACGTGCATAAGATCACCAACGTGACGACAGCAGAGCTAGCAACGCCACGCGTCGAAAAAGACCAGGAGAACAAGGACAACCGCAACAAGGGTCCTCGACGCGACGCCTCGACCATGTCTGCGACCATGCCGTCTGATTACACAGGACAGCAAACATACCGACCTGGCCATGCCGACTCAGCAACGAAGACTACACGCACGCAACCAATACTCAAGACGCCACCCAATGAACGCAGAAGATGCCCTGAGTACAGTATACGACCCAATCAGCATACCAGACATGCCAAATACCTTCAACACAACCTTGAGCAACACCCTGTCACAAGACACCACGCCGGCATAAGCATCATCACAGCAGAAACCACAAGCTACGGCTTCGCCCATCAGCACACAGCTGAAACATTGATGGTCAACATCACCCGACACTTATTGCAGCCATCGGCGGCAAGATTCGCCGCAATGACACTCGACGCCACAACAACACATACTGGGGGTGCCAAAACCGATCGACCACACAGCCACTCAAAGCACGCAACACTAACCACAGAACACATAACATAACCCTACGTATAGCAACGACACAACACACCAATGCACCAACCATAGTGATGACCAACACCGAACAAAACAATGCCCTGCATGGCATCTGGGGCACCACGTAGCTCAACCCGCTACACAGCCTCCCTTGCACACAGTACACTCGACCTATGCAGAATGGGCCAGCACGACCAGAGCACAACGCAAATACGCACATGGCAACCCCCACAGCTTGCGCAAACACTCAACTTCACGCACAACGATAATATATGCACTTGCACGGCGCACCAATGAGGTGATCCATCCGAAGCCAACGGCGGTTACAACATCCAAGCACACTTATGCTACCTTATCACCGAGTGCACAACATACAGAGTAGCACACTTCCCACTGCCAAATACCCCGGTGGCCACGCAAGGCAACCTACCACTCGACCCATACATATAAAGACTTCACAGCACTGAGCCACCACCAGCACCAGCACAATGTACAACCAACCATCACACTACAGAGTACTCTCAACAGCACAATGGACCGACAATGCACAGCAGCGGCAAACAGCCACCCAACGCAATGACCTCTACCAGCACAATCAGCACACCACAAAACATCCCTGAATCACGTATTATCACATATACGATAACGACAACTACGACAGGCACAACCCCATGCCATGCATGGGAGCCCCACGGGGCAGACCTGGGGAAGGGGTATTGGAATTGGGAAACAACGATGTTGAGGATTCACATGTCCACGCGTATTCCCCGATCGCCAAAGACTAATGCCATCTTACCATGCACGACCACGCCAACACGCGAAGCCTGTAACGCTACAGCTGACATTACATACGCTATATACGGGGGATAGTTAGATGCCCCGCGCGCTTTCGTTTCAGATGTCGCGTACAGCATCGTCGCCAGGCCCTTACAAACAACCATCGGCATGGTATGTTCCGCTTACATAAGGACAGGTCAAGATGCCCCATCGGTAAGCCGACGCAATGGCAACACACAAGTCAGCATGAATATTTTCATACCGACCAGCAAAAACTTGGCATGCCAGCCTCGCGCCCTGTACGGGGGCCCCATCGGCCATACCTGGAAGAGAACCATCAATACGAACCAGCAAACCACAGTCGATGCGAACTCCCATGCTACCCATCAGTTTACCCGACGTCAAGCACATGACCCCCGCCATCACATCAATCGTGACACGCGCTGCACTGGCGCATCAGAACGTCCGCGTCGACGACCCACGCAAGCTATAGCCCCGCACCCTGCATGGGCGCCCAGAGCGGCATGCCCGGGAGAGAGGCATGCGCAGTGAAGACATGGTATATTCATGGGCAACAGGTTGCTATTTTTCAGATGGCTTACACGGCACCAGGTTGCCAAGGGTTATGTTGTCAAGCATCTGCAAATAGTAATCATGCCCACACGGCTGTGCGAAGCAATAAATGGTCAAGTTGCGGCACTCTTGGTCTAACATGACACGCTGGGAGAGAAACAATGCATCGCGCGCCTATGGAGACACCGAATAGATAAGTCAGCGACCTCACACGGCGCCGTAGATAAGCCATACTGTTACATGCACCACACTTGGTCAGTCCGGTGCCTGCTCGACAAGCTTGCTACATGCAACCAATGACTTGCTGGCAGTCTCTCTCAGCGCGACACTTGCACTGAAAAACCCAATGGCTGGATGGGGGCCCTAACGGGCACGCCTGGTGGAGAGGCATCAATGCTGCGCAATGCCCCACAGCCGACGTGGCTTCTTCGTGCTGCCAAGCCCAATCCACCAGACGATTTACACATGACCTCTACCAGCATGCCACGGACCAGCACTACGTCGCACAGGCGATGGCAGAACGCCAACAACGGCGGCCCGCGACAGCCCCATTCACTGCATGGGATCCCAGAGAGGCACACCTGGGGGAGGGGCGCGCGCAGGCGAGGCGGAGCACATCCAGCAGCAACCGACTGGAGATACAACCCAATTCATTACAAGTGTTGTTCAAATCTTTCGATATAGCTTGACGAGACCCTGCGCGCCGCGATCGCAACGCACGCGGCGCGCAAGCGCGCGTCGTTCTGATCACACAAACACATGTTGAGCATGCGCGCGCGACGGGCGAGTGCTAGCACTAGGCCTGGCCACAGGTTTCATCACATGACTCGTGCAATGCCTTACAGCGCCTCACATATTACAAGAGCTTGGCCCCGCGCCTTCCGCGGGGTCCCATGGGGCGCGCCTAGGAGAGAGGCGTCGGGGCAGAGCCATGGGATGGCCCAGATGACGTTTGGGAAGCATTTTCTGAACGACAGTTGACGTCATCACGACTTTCCTTGCACTTGCTGCCGTTTCCATCAAGCTCGAACTTGTTGCTGGCATGCTCGCTCTCACGTGCATCCGCGCTGCAATGCTTCCGACGCAGCCCCCATGCAACGCAACCAGTAGCAACGCATAGGCTACTATCCTGGAGGGTAAGTGGGCGAATGCACAACGGTTTGTTTCACTACCGACCTCGACGATTCACATGACGTGGCCACAGAAGAAGGACGACGACATCACGAGGGGGCGCAAATACATGACTGACTCACTATACCGCCAATTCACCGACCGACGCATCGACGGCGGCTGCGAGACTATTTTACCTCTACTACGTACCTGCAGCAGGAACAACCCTGCCCTGCCACGTACCGCCAAAACATCTGCATGCGACCCTGACTGCGCTCAATCACTAAGAACACACGTGAAGCCAGACAAACCAGACCGGGTCTCCGAGGGCGACATCGAGAAGCGCTGCGTGCACATCGCGCGACGACTTGGCCACGAATGCCTTTCTGCGCCGACCAGCATGGGATGGGCCAGCGCCGAAGGGGGACACGCATTACAATTTCATACTTACCAGATATCAGCAGACACTACTTTAACCTGTTGCACGATCGACCCACACCGGCCCCCAATGGCTGAAAATACCTCTGATCATACAACGGCGTCGAGCTCCACTGCTCGCAGCGGCCGATGGAAACACGCCCGACTCCAGGAAAGCCGACAACGACAATCAACCGTTCATCGACGACGAAGAGCCACCACGGCACTTGCGAATAATTCCACTCAAATACAGCACCTGGCAACATGTCAGCGACATCGACCGCGACAGAGCGCGACTCGTGCACGCGTGCGTCAACGAGGGCGGCGCCGAGAAGAGCCTGCAGGGTACGCTATGCGAACTACACTACCAGAGGAGCATCAAAGGATAAATTTCCAGATGGACGAACCTGCGCCACCCACGCGAAGATCAAGCACGACGCAAACGACTACGAGAGGCGCGCCTTCATCCGCTCCATGACAGATGCAAACCACAACGTCGCTTCAGGGTCGGAGCTACTCTCACTCACGAACTACTTGGCAGACGCGCTCCACGCATCAGGCGCTTCGACCCTCCGCCCGCCACGGGCGACGCGCGTGCTCGACCAGCAAACCAACTACGTCGAACTCGAGGACGCCACGGCGCACGAATGCGAATTACTCGTCCAATGGGAGAGCCCAGCGCGCCTCAAACCCGACTACCACCGAAGACCTGCACCACCGACGCATTACGAGCTCAAGGCGCCCGCCAGAGATAGCCCGAAATGGCCTCAGACTCTTTGCAGTCTCGGGCCCAGGCTGCTACGGCGCCCCATCCGGGCGAGCGCAATATACATGACGACAGCAACCCGACATGCATCGCGACCGAACCCTCCAGCGTCCTATCGCGCCCTCAAGGGCCCCGCGTCACGCGCGAACCTCCCGAGTGCATGCAGCCAAGAGACGGGCTCCGATTTCGTGGCGATTTACCTCCTGACGACGAGCGCTACGAATTTGCACAGCAACAGCTCGCAGGACGACGCGACATCAAAAAACGCCAATTCGACCACCTGGAAAAAAGGGCACCATAAGTGCAACGGCCAAATGAGGATGTCACCACCAGAGCAGACTATCCCACGTATCCCTTCCAAGAAAAAGAAAGCCATGTATGACATAATAAGGTGCGACACAAGCAACGACTACATCCCACAGGAGCCAACGCAGATGCAGGCACCACCGACCCAGACCAACCAAGAAGAACTGACATACCATCGACAAGACTACCCCGACCTGTGCTACGACACTACCGAATCTGAAGACAACGACGACAAGCACGACCCATGGGCCAAGATGAACAGAACACCCGACTTCAACGAAATTTGCCTCTCACCTCTCAAACCTAACAACTACCGCGACATGCGCCTTCCAAGCGGCTGGACTGCCTACTGCCACTGCGCCAACAACGCAGACGAATAAGGCCAATCATGCTCTTAATGCACCAGGCAAAATACGACCGCGACGCGACCGACACATGCACCTCCATATTCCCGAACGACGACCTACTGTTGCCTGTTTGGCACAGATGCCTCAACAAGTACACCGACCAAATTTTCGCCCACGAAGACGGCAAGCAATGCCTACCGCGCCCGCCGCGCATACCCGACTCCCATGCCACGCCGCGATCGACCTTCACATTACCAGTGGCAACAAGAACAATAATACTCACGCTGAAAGAAGCCGTTCAAACACACCCACGCCAGCCAATGCATAAGCCGCCCAATCGCCCTACCTCCACAAGATACGGCAACGACCTGCAAGCGTTCGCGACAAATTGCAGCGACAAGACTACAAGTCGCCGCGACCTACGCTCATCTAATCGAGCTGATCGCAGGAGGACATGCACCGCTCGACAAAGTCAAGACCGCCACCGCACAAGGAGATGCCCAGTGGTCCAACGCATGCCACGACGAGCGCGACATCATGACATGCGATTGGGCAGTGCGAATACGCGACGCAGACCGCCTGCTGCAACGCGTCTGTGATCCGACTGACCCAAGGAGGCACGCCACCAACGAATGCAACGACAGCGACAGCGCCACCGACAGGGCGACCAACGCCAACACCCTACAACAGACGCAGCAAATTCCAACCAAACCACCACCCCCACAATCACAACCCAGCGAGCCCAAACCATTCGCGCCCACGCTACAGCCATCACGGAGAGCACGCAACACCACAACGAGCCCGACCCAAACAACCGACGCCACCCACAACGACGCAGCAGAGCTCCAACCCGCGCAACAGCCCAACAAACCCAATGGACCGACACCACCAGTGACATCAAAGCAGATCACCACGCACTCCCACACACACCGCAACAACAAAGGGTCCCAAGCAAACCCACACCGAGCATACACATCAGCACCAAACAACACAATAACGAGTGCGACTCACCGGAGACCCTACAGACCACCACCATCGCACCTGATCGAACAAGCCAACCAAACAGCACAACAGCCACCGACCACCCCCAAAACCAACAGCGCAACATCATCACCAAAGACGTCTTCACCCACGTCCACCATCATGATCAAATGGCCACCATCACGCCCATTCATACCAGTACATCCACCACCACCTGCACTCAAAATACCTATCATTTACCCAACAGACGAGGACATCAACACCAAACAAAGGACACAATATATTCCGCGGCGACAGCTGACACCAAATACACAGGCAACGCGGCGCACCTACTTCCCAAAGATCGCAGCACAAGCTATCGCAACACACCACGAAGCAGCGCGACGTGGGCACCAGATCCACATCTTCAACCGACGCGCCATCTTCCTCAACAAGGTTAGAGACCCTACGCTCCAGGACCACATCGCTAGGCTTCGCGCGTATCAGACCCGCCACGAGAGCTACCTCGACAGCCTGCGCGAACGCGCGCCTGGAGCGCCATTCAGGGAGCCGCCGCCCAAGTACACGGCGACGCTATACAAGGCCACTCCCAAGCCCAAGCCGACGGTCACCAACGCGGGTCAGCCAACGCAAACGACATGTCGACCGACCACAACCAGCTCTGGGCAATACTATAATCTACCGCGACGTTCACGACCAGTACCTGCCCCCGTCCAATTACCGCAAATGGACCTCACCTGACATGGTGAATACAAGCACGCCAGCAGTCATTCCGTCAAGACACATCACTGACCTGCAATCCACCTTTCCTCCTTTGCCCTCGCGGCTCTTCGGCGCGATGGTGGTATTCCATCTCTTGCAGGTTTGGGGTGCCCCTGCAAAATCCTGGGTCGCAGCCCTAAGATTGCGCATTCTTTTTCGCTCATAACCTCTACCTGCTCACATCGGTGTCCTGCGGCGCACCCTCCTCCGTTCGACGCGATTGGTGGCTCTCTCTCACTCGCAAGTCTGGGGTTGCCCTGCAAAGCCCTGGGCCGCGCAGCCCTAAGATTGCGCAGTGACGCTGCAGGCCCAATGTACGACCGCACTCGCATACCGCTAGACACCCACAACCGACCTCTTGCACAGCGTGCTGCCGCTATCATATGTTCTCGTTGGCCGCATTGGCTTAGTATTCAACGGCGCGCCCCCTCCCACCTGCAGACATATGCCCAGGCATCGGCATACGTACTTGCGACTGGAAGCAGCCTGTACAACAATGTTCCCTTATCCCATACTGTCAATGATAGAGGCTGCTTTAACCAGTGCTATAGGCCCCACGGTGCTACCATCATTCCATTCTGGGAGGTTGCGGTGGTAGGTGGATGCGGGGTGGAGGCGCTCTTGCAGGTTTGGGGTTACCTGCAAAACCGTGGGTCGCAGCCCCAGGATTGCACATGTTTTTCATGCGTGGCCCTGTCTCCCCACGTCACCGATCTGACGCCCCACCCTCCTTTTTCCTTCGAGGCTTCGGCGCTCACGGTGGCGCCCCCCTAATTGCAGGTTCGAGGCTATTCTTATAAACCCTGGGTCGCAGGCCCAGGATCGCACAGCAATGTTTCAAGCCAAGTGCACTGCCGTATCGACTTACTGCCAGACACCCACAAGGGGGACTTTGATGGACGCCCTAGGCGCACCATGCACTCGTCTCGGTCTACTATTGTTTGGCGACGCTACGCCACATGATGCACATGCAGCCTCGGACCACAGCTAGGCAGCAGCACTTTGGCGACAATGCGCTACTTTTTCAAATCCCACAGGGAAACATGGGTACACATCGGAGGCTGTATTCGCCCAGCCCAAGAGTACTAGCAGCACCTTGGCAATTCGATTTAACTATTTCGCAGCAGTCCGGACAGCAAACTTCCCATTTTTTGTTGCTGACAAAGGCTATACGTGAGCAGTCTGCCCACGCATGACGTCTTGGCATCACCCAGACACAGACAGGGGTCCTTTACCCCATGGCCCAGCCTTAAAAAAGGCCAGCCTGCCACACCTATCACAAGGCTGTGTTGCCTGACTATTGGGTCCGTGCTAAACTAGATAAGAATCTTACGAAAAGCACGAGGGTCCCGGTACCGACATGGTCAGGGGTAAACCCCCAACACCCTGGGCGGCAACCCTAAAACTGCCACGCTTAAGCGTCTTCTCTGCGCTGCCAGATAGTTTATGTGAGTGCGGAGGTGGTGGATACATGGCTTCACGGTGGAGGAGGAGGCGTCCCAGTACCGATGCGGTTCGGAGTAGACCCAAAAACCCTGGGCGGCAACCCTAGAACTGCCACACGTTAGTATCTCATTTGGCGCTGCAAGACAGCTTGCGTGACTGCGGAAATTCTGTTACAGCATGAGCAGCTTCGCAAGAACTGCTATGATACAGCCTGTATCATCAGGCTTCTTTGCACTGCCGCTGAAACTCAAAACAAACCAGCCTCACAGGCAAACCTTGAAACAAAAACGTCGGGGTGGGTTACTTGGATGGTTGACGGTGTGGTGGAGGAAGACTGTCGTACTTGGCTGACCTGACTATGAATTTTTCTCTCAACTGACAATATGGTGGCCACAATGAGTTGCCATGTTGGCACGCCGGTAGGGGAATGACCTGTCATTCCCACTGTGGACTACTTACCACACACAGCCCAGTAAACTTCAGCAGTACTAGTCATTGCCTCGACCTCCCATGCGTCATCATCGTTTGCGTTTACACATTGCCAGAACGATGCGGATCAACTACCTGCCAGCCTTGTTTACGACAACCTTCTCGTTACTCATAATCAAGGGTCGGGTTTAACTTACTGGAGTTGGGTGGCGGTGGTGAGGATACTAAGGTACCCGAGCTGCACTCATTCACGGACCTGGCGGGCGCCCAATCAATTGTCTGCTCTTTTCCTTGGCTCCTTTTCCCACATGGCCCGCGGCGCCCGCAAGGTTTCCTTTTTTGCTTGCGTCGACTCGCGTACACATTTTCACAAACACCACGCAACAGGATAACCAAAGGTCGGTCTGACGAGATAGGAGGAGGATGAAGGGGGGTCAGCGCATCATCGCCCGAGTTATGTGCGCGGACGAGGGGGAGGGCCAGGGAACGCATCGAACGCCGAGGAGCAGGACGAACAGGACAGGACGCAGCGCTGAGAGGACAGGACATGACAGGGGTAGGAAAGAAGAGGGGGCCAGGAGACCTAGATCACCCCGGCAAGGATGTCCTCCCCCTGGAAATCCATAGGAATGCCTAGGAGCTCTCAATAATCCCCAGGAGCCCCAGGAATCAGCACGCACCTTGAGGAATCCCTGGGAGCATATGGAAATACGCAGGAATCCCAGGAATCTGCAGGAATGCCAAGGAATCCCCTCCCCCCTGTCCTCGCCACCCCTCTTGGGCGCCACCGATGCCTGGAGATCCCAGCCAACAGGGGCTGGAGCTCTGGGACGGCGGCGGCGTCGAGCAGCGCCGCCCACGCGAGGGCGACGGCCTGGCAGTGGGACTTCCTCCTGCAGCCATCCAGCCCTGATCTTCGTCGTCCTCCTCCTCCTCCTCCTCCTCCTCCTCCTCCTCCTCCTCCTCCCCTCTTCCTTATCCGCCACGTGCTTTCAGCACGAAATGGAGTGCCCCGAGGGCCCACCGGACCCCCCAATTCCCAGGCGCTCCTTAACTTCGTCGTCCCCCTCCTCTTCCTCCTCGTACTTCCACGGTTTGGTTCGGATGCGCGCAAGGATATTCGCAGCTCACTCACAGATCTGGAAAAAGAACAAAGGGAGAAAAGGGCATCAAGAGAGGCAGAACACTCTCCCGTCACCACCACCGGCTCGGCACACTGTGATCCGCCCAACTGCGTAACATGCGACCCATCCCCGAAACCAGTTAAGGATGCAATAGGGCCACAGATCTTCGCAGACCCAGGGGGATACTTAATCCATCCGTCGTCGCAAGAATCCAGGGCAACCAGAGATCGGAGCGCACGCTCGTCTCCCATAGTCCAGCGCAGTGGCTGCTGGTCCGAGGAGCAGAAGATCCAGATCCCCCTCCGGCAACATTTGGGCTGGCCCCGTAGCTCAAGACATATCTCTCTATATATGTACATATGTATATGTTTCTTTTTCTCTCGCTATCTCTGTCTATATATATATATATATATATATATATATATATATATACATGTGTATATATATATACACACATCTGCAGTAGAACCACGCGCGCTACACGTGCGCTCAGGCTCTTGCCAACCCCGACGACGGTATTAGGTGGTACGCGTCCGACCCTCCTTATCTTCCTCGTTTTCCTCGATCCTCCTCCTCCTCCTCCTCCTCCCGCCAGGGCCTGCACAGATCTCGCATTGAGAACCCCGCCGTCCGAGAAGAGCGGGACGGCCAGGCGCGCTTGACCTCCGGCGGCGCCGCCTCTCAGCTCTTCCAGGACCCGGCACAACTGGGGGTCCGTGAAACATAATCCGCCACCGCGCCTGCGGTTTGCCGTGCGCGCGTGAAACCGCCCTCCCACCCAAGCATCCCTAGAAAAGAAAGCTCATTACAAGCATGGCTTCAGGAGGTCCACGCAGATTTCTTGGATCGGTGCTGAACCCCCCTCAATTGGCGCGGGCCCAGCGCCGACCCAAGACATCTGCACGGACCTCCGAGCGTTGATGCTCGTGCCGATTCCTCCTCTTCGCCATGAGCCGCCCTCCCCTCCCCCGAGGGCCTCCTCCCACCGTGGCCCCACCTCCGCGTGGGCACGCCACTCTGGTCACCTCCACGGGCGGGAAGCGCCGAAGGGGGGCGCGCCCCGATCCCTCGGCTGGCGGCGGCGCCCTCGGTATCCCCCCCAGCATCTGCGACCTCCCCGCCCCGCCAGATGGGTGGCAGCCGAGCGCGGGCAGCGCCTCTTGGATAGCGCCTGGGGAAGCCAAAATGAGTAGCGATACCGCCACTCCCGGGACGCGCTTCTGAGGGGCAGCGAAAGGGGGGGGCGGCATAGAGGGGGGCAACATCGGTCTGGAATTGGCGATACATCGCCAACAGATCGGCGATAGGCCTCCGATATCAAATCCCAACGTTCCTGGGGGGGGTGGTGCTATCGGGCATCTCTCGGCGATGAGTGGACGATTTCGGGTCGATGCATCCCCCCCATGCCTATCCCCCCACCGCTGCCCCTGATCCCCAGACCTCTTCAGGGGTGCGTTCTGGCCAGAATTTCGACGCGGCGAAGCCAGCCGTGGCGACGAGGGTCTCCCAGGAGGCCCAGAAAGGCAAAACGCGAAGCAAATGTACGGCAAGTTCGTGTCGTGCCAACTTCGGCGGTGGTTCCTGACACCGTGGGGATAGTTCCACCTTGAACGATCGGCCGTTTCCGAAACTTCCGATCGTTCAACATCGACCGATTCTGGGTCGCTGGCGGCGTTCAACGCTGTCCGACTGGTCGACACGACACGAACCTTTTCCTCATCTGACCGCCTCCCATCGTACTCCTCCATCCCTCCTCTCGCATCCCGCCTTCGGCCTCACCCACCCCCGAGGTCAGGGGAGGAGGGGAAAGAGGAGGGGAAAGAGGAGGGGAAATAGGAGGGAGAGGGAGAAAGAGGAGGGGAAAGAGGAGGGGAAAGAGGAGGGGAAAGAGGAGGGAGAGGGAGAGAGAGGAGGGAAAGAGGAGGGGAAAGAGGAGGGAGAGGGAGAAGGAGGAGGAGGAGGAGAAGGAGGAGGAGGAGGAGGAGGAGAAGGAGGAGGATCCTCCCTCCTGTGCCGCCCACCTCCTCCGAGCGCCTGGCCCAGGGCCTTCAACGCCGCGACCACGTGCTTCTGGCGCAGCAGCTGCGCCCCGCGGGCAGCGTCGCCGGGCCCCGCGCCCAGCGGGGCCTGGACCGCGGCCAGGCTCTGCGCGGCCAGGCTCTGGGCGGCGGCCGCGGCTGAGGCGGGGGCCGCGGTCGCCGCGCGGTGGCGGGCAAGAGCGAGGCAGAGGTCCATGTGCAGCGGAGCCGCCAGGAAGGCCTCGAGCGGAGGAAGGAGCGGGGGGGGGGGCAAGGCAAGCCAGGGCATCTTTCTTCACGCTTTCTCGCCGCCCCCCGGAACAGGATGAGGGACTCGTGCCTTCGCCGAGACCGCGAAGCGCGACCGTTTTCGCACCCTCGTGGTGGCCCTGGGCCAGGCAGAGGGAGGAGGGAGGATGATGAGGGGAGAGCGAACCAAGGATTCATCTGCGATGCTGCAGAGTACACCCTGCCGCCCCCATTTCCCTTCCACAGGTTGTCCTTTTCTCCCTCCAAGAAACGCCCCCTTGAAAGACCAGGACAGTTGGGCCGGGCCTACTATTGTGGCGAGGGTCACGCTTTGAAAAATAATCGCCATGCAGATTCTTGGCGCATAATCAGGACAACGAACAAAATCAGACGGATCAACGAGGTGTCCGATCCGTGTAACTGTGTCACTAAGTTACAACTGTGGTCACGAACGCTACAGAAATCTCAAATGACAACTCCAATTCGAAAAACGAATCGCCGTGGATCCGTGCACCGCTGCATGCGTGAACGTTTCGGGCTGTCTAGCATTGACGACGTCTCACGCGGTAACTCCATCTTGAGAGAAAAGAATGCGCGCGGCGCTGAAGCAGCGAGAGCTCGAGTTTGAAAACGGCTTCTGCTCAATCCCCGAAAATGCTGCAGATGTTGAAAGGACTGTTCGCGGCGCTAAGGCGAGAGTCCCACTTTGAAAAGAACACACCCTCCGTACGTGAAGCGATTGCAACATAGTATGGCGACTGCGCGGTGCTCGAACGATAGCTCAGTGTTGAACGATAGCTCCATATGTGAAACGTTTGCAAACTTCTAAGTCGAGTGCGCGCGGCGCTTAGGCGAGCGCCACATGTTGAAAAAATAACCGTCCCATCCATCCTTGAAGCGAATGCTAATATATAAGGTGAATGTGCGCGGCGCTGAGGCGAGAGCCACATGTTGAACCCCCCCCCCTCACTCCGTGAAGCTATTCCAAGCTTGTCGACCGACTGTGCGCGGCGTGAGAGCACATTTTGAAAACGCCCCCCTCCCGCCCTTGAAACTGCTGCACACTTTTTTACGCACCACCAACTGGACGGGAACTTGCTGGTGTCAGGGAATATCTCGCTGAAAACTGCCCCGGAACAACACGAAAAAAGCCTGGCAGGTCGGAGTGCATCCGGAAGGCGAGATTTGCGTGGGCGTCGAAGCAAAAAGCTGGATTGAAACTACTGTGCGCGCGCTAAAGCGAGAATCTCATGTTCAATACCACAGTCTGTGCATCCGTGAAACTGTTGAAGACTTGTAGCTTCAGGCTCTTGATTAATGAGGTATCAGGCGAAACGCATGGCCCGCCCTAGCGACACGTCTGGGGGTGTGAGGAGTTACTGATGGGGGAAGGGTGGAGGAGAGAGGAGGGGGGAGGTGGTGTCCAAAATGCTCCAGTGTGTCCCCAGGAGGAGGAGCAGGATGAGGATGAAAAGGTGGACGAGGAGAAGGCAAGAAGAGGAGTCGGAGGTGGCAGAGGGGAAATCAGGAGGCGGAGGGGGGACGAGGGGAGAGCAGGAAGGTGAGAGGATGAATTCAGGGAAATGAGGTGGAAGAGAAGGAAGAGAAACCGGTAAGAAGGGTAGGACGAAGAGGAGAAATCGGTAAGAAGCGTTGTGGGAGGAGGGAGGGAAGAAGGAGGAGGGCATGAGGAGGGAAGAGGGATGGAGAAGCAATTCAGGAGTGGGATAGGTTGGGAGGAACAGGAGGAAGAGAGAGAGAGGGTTGGGCAGCAAGAGAAGAAGACAATAGAGAGGGAATGTCATAGAAAAGGGAGACAGAGAGAGAGAGAGAGAGAGCGCGAGAGAAAGGAAGCGAGAGAGAGGCAGATAGAAAGCACACACACACACACAGCGTCGAAACACTAGGAAGGCGGGAGTGGACCCCGTCAGAACCGCCTCGAGCAGGCAGTAAGCACCGTGGAAGCTGACCACGTAGCTCCTCAGTCAGGGAGGGGAGGCCCCTCATCGCGCTTCGGCAGGGCTCGGGGTCGCGCACAGGCAGCCCCCTCGAGGTAGACCCGGCGGGAATGCGGGGGGCCCTCGGGGGGCTGTGGGCAACCCGAAGGCCTTACCAGCCCTTGTCCTGCCTCCCTCCTCGCCGAGGCCTCGGGAGAGCCAGCGAGGAGCGGGGCAGGGAAAGAGGGAGTCGCGAAACGCGTGGGAGGGGGGGCAGCAACGGCACCAGCGGCCCAGCGGTTATCATCGCGCCCGCGACGCAGCGACCTTTCATTAGAACTGGGGGAAAAAACAGGAACGAGGCGGACCTTTACGGTTCTCCTCCTCAGGTCAGCAGCCGCGCCCGCTCCGCTCCCCCACTCGCCCACCTCCCCTTCCCCGCCCTCTCGACACGCCCGCCTGTTGGCGCAGGCCAGGGCGGGGCGTGCGGGGAGCGACGGTGGGTGGACAAAAAGTGTCCACACCCATCGCGCCAATACGATACGACATCGAACTGCGTCGTGCAAATATCCATCGCCCCCGCCCCCCCTTCCCAAAGTTGATGGGATTGGGTGCGAGGCAACGCGCGGGGGACACAATGTAAACATTTCAATTTTGGGTTTGGGGGTGAAGGGGGGCGAGCCACATGTATTTTGCAAGAATCGTTGCCATCATGCCTGATTGTCTTCACGCCGTCGGTGTGGACACTTTTTGTCCGGGCGCCGTCTGGGTAAGAAGAGTTTCGCGACGTCGCTGATGTGGATGTGCATGTGGGTGTGCAGGTAAAATGGGTGTGCAGGTAACATGGGTGTGCAGGTAACATGGGCGTGCAGGTAAAGAAGGGCGCGCTGCCCCCCCCGCCGCAGGCCTCTGCTTTCGCGGAACTGGTACAACTGGATAGAAAACGTCATAAAACTGGTCATAGAACTGGCCCATTAAGAATAAGGTCCGGCTTAGAACTGCCGAAATTCAAAAGAAAGAATGGTTGTATTCACGGTTCTTTAATTAGAACGACCAGTTCCATGCCGGAGCATATTATTCGTGGACCAGATCTATGACCATCTCGATCCACTTGTACCAGTTCCGCGCATGCAGAGGCCTGCGGCGGGGGGGGAGCGCCCTGCTACTTGCACGCCCATGTTATCTGCACACCCCCATGTACACCCACGTCAACGAAACCACGAAACGCTTCTTACCCAGACGTGTTTCAAACACAGGTTCATCATCATCAGCACCACCACCATCAGCATGAACGGTTTCCGAACACCAACACCATCGCCAAGTCTTTCAACACCAGCATCAACACCACCAACACCATCGCCACCATCGTTGTCATGTTAAGGAATGTGTACTGCGAGCTGACTTAATCCTGACCCCTGGCACCCCTTCCCACTCACCTCTCACTCCACTCCACTCCAGTCGACTCCACTCCACTCCTCCGCCCTTCTCTGCTGGGACCGACGCTATCATCCCGAAGCTCCTGCGCTCTTCAGACCTCCTCCCCAGTCTTCCCCTCCTCGGGGCCTCACGTGAAACGCCCTCAATTTTAGTAGCGCTCAAATATCATAACTTTATGAACCCGTGTTTGAAGCACGTCTGGGTAAAAAGCGTTTCGTGGTGTCTGTCGTTGATGTGGATGTACATCTGGGTGTGTGGGTAACATGGGTACGCAGGTAACAGGGCGCTGCCCCCCCCCGCTGCATGCCTCTGTTTGCTCGGAACTGGCACAACTGGATAGAAACGGTCATAGAACTGGTCATAGGACTGGTCAATTAATGATAAGGTCCAGCATAGAACTGGTCGAGAAACTACAGACAGAGAAAGTAAATACCAAAAATTCTGTAGTTGAAACGACCAGTTCTATGCCGGACCAAATATTTATTGGACCAATTCTATGACAGTTGTACCAGTTCCGCGCATGCAGAGGCCTGCGGCGGGGGGGGCAGCGCCCTGTTACTTGCACACCCATGCTACCTGCACACCCACATGTACATCCACATCAACGCCACCACGGAAATAAGACCGGTCCATTATCATCATCAGATTCATCATCATCACCACCACCATGAACGGTTTCGGCACACCACCACCATCAGCAACACTTTCATCACGAGCATCAACACCAACAACACCATCGCCACCAGCGATGTCAGTTTAGGAAGCTTGTCTTCTGAGCTCACGTCATCCTGACCCCTGGCGCCCCTCTTCCGCTCCTGCCAGATACCCCTAACTCCACTCCACTCGATTCGACTCCACTCCACTCCTCCGCCCTTCTCTGCTGAGACCGACGCTATCATCCCGAAGCTCCTGCGCTCTTCAGACCTCCTCCCCAGTCTTCCCCTCCTCGGGGCCTCACGCGAAATGCTCTCTCAATTCAAAAAGAGCTCAAACATGATAACTATATGAGCCGGCTATTCAAACACGGTTATTGAAAAAGTGTCCACACCCATCGCGCCAATACGATACGACATCGAACTGCGTCGTGCAAATATCCATCGTCCCCGCCCCCCCTTCCCAAAGTTGCTGGGATTGGGTGCGAGGCAACGCGCGGGGGACAAAATACGAATATTTCAATTTTGGGTTTTGGGGGTGAAGGGGGCGAACCACATGTATATTGCTAGTGTCGTTGCCATCGTGCCAAATTGTCTTCACGCCGTCGGTGTGGGTAAGAAGAGTTTCGTTAATTCGCTGATCTGGATGTACATGTGGGTGTGCAGGTAGCATGGGTGTGCAGGTAACATGGGCGTGCAGGTAAAGAAGGGCGCTGCCCCCCCCGCCGCAGGCCTCTGCTTTCGCAGAACTGGCACAACTGGATAGAAAGCAACATACAACTGGTCATAGAACTGGTCCCTTAAGAAGAAGGTCTGGCATAGAACTGTCGAAAATCTAAAGAGAATGAGTTTTTATTATATCTAAGGTTCTTCAATTGAAACGACCAGTTCTATGCCAGACCATATTATTCGTGGACCAGATCTATGACCATCTCGATCCACTTGTGCCAGTTCCGAGCATGCAGAGGCCTGCGGCGGGGGGGGGGGAACGCACTGTTACTTGCACGCCCATGTTACCTGCACAGCCCCATGTACATCCACATCAACGAAACCACGAAATGCTTCTTACCCAGACGTGTTTCAAACACCGGTTCATCATCATCATGATCATCACCACCACCACCATCAGCATGAACGGTTTCCGAACACCAACACCATCGCCGACACCTTCAACACCAGCATCAACACCAACAACACCATCGCCACCATCGTTGGCATGTTAGGGCATTTGTCTTGTGAGCTCACGTCATCCTGACCCCTGGCGCCCCTTCCCACTCCTGCCAGATACCCCTCACTCCACTCCAACCCAGTCGACTCCACTCCACTCCTCCGCCCTTCTCTGCTGAGACCGACGCTATCATCCCGAAGCTCCTGCGCTCTTCAGACCTCCTCCCCAGTCTTCCCCTCCTCGGGGCCTCACGTGAAACGCTCTCTATTTAAGTAGCGCTCAAATATCATAACTTTATGAACCCGTGTTTGAAGCACGTCTGGGTAAAAAGCGTTTCGTGGTGTGGTTGATGCGGATGTACATGTGGGTTTGTGGGTAATATGGCCGCGCAGGTAACAGGGCGCTGCCCCCCCCGCTGCAGGCCTCTTTTTGCTCGGAACTGGCACAACTGGATAGAAGCGGTCATAGAACTGGTCATAGGACTGGTCCATTAATAATAAGGTTCAGCATAGAACAGGTCGAAACTCTAAAAGAAATAATTTAAATACCAAAAATTATGTAGTTGAAGCGAGCAGTTCCATGCCGGGCCATATTTTCTTTGGATCAGTTCTATGACCAATTCTATTCAGTTGTACCAGGTCCGCGCACGCAGAGGCCTGCGGCGGGGGGGTCAGCGCCCTGTTACTTGCACACCCATGTTACCTGCACACCCACATGTACATCCACATCAACGCCACCACGGAACTAAGACCGGCCCATCATCATCATCATCATCATCATCATCATCATCAGCAACATCAGCATCACCACCACCATGAACGGCTTCCGCACACCAACACAATCGTCACCACTTTCATCACCAGCATCAACACCAACAACACCATCGCCACCAGCGATGTCAGTTTAGGGAGCTTGTCTTCTGAACTCACGTCATCATGAGCCCTGGCGCCCCTTTCCCACTCCTGCCAGATACCCCTCACTCCACTCCACTCCATTCGACTCCACTCCACTCCTCCGCCCTTCTCTCCTGAGACCGACGCTATCATCCCGAAGCTCCTGCGCTCTTCAGACCTGCTCCCCAATCTTCCCCTCCTCGAGGCCTCACGCGAAATGCTCTCAATTTAAATAGCGCTCAAACATCACAACTACATGAGCTGGCTATTCAAACACGGTTATTGAAAAAGTGTCCACACCCATCGCGCCAATACGATACGACATCGAACTGCGTCGAACAAATATCCATCGCCCCCGCCCCCCCCTTACCAAAGTTGATGGGATTGGTTGCGAGGCAACGCGAGGGGGACAAACTATCAACATTTCAATTTTGGGTTTGGGAGTGAAGGTGGGCGAGCAACATGTATATTGCTAGTGTCGTTGCTATCATGCCTGATTGTCTTCACGCCGTCGGTGTGGACACTTTTTGTCTGGGCGCCGTCTGGGTAAGAAGAGTTTCGTTAATTCGCTGATCTGGATGTACATGTGGGTGTGCAGGTAGCATGGGTGTGCAGGTAACATGGGCGTGCAGGTAAAGAAGGCGCGCTGCCCCCCCCGCCGCAGGCCTCTGCTTTCGCGGAACTGGTACAACTGGATAGAAAGCAACATACAACTGGTCATAGAACTGGTCCCTCAAGAAGAAGGTCCGGCATAGAACTGTCGAAGGTCTAAAGAGAAGGATTTTTATTAAGATTCTTTAATTGAAACGACCAGTTCTATGCCGGACCATCTTATTCGTGGACCAGATCTATGACCATCTCGATCCACTTGTGCCAGTTCCGCGCATGCAGAGGCCTGCGGCGGGGGAAGGGGAGCGCCCTGTTACTTGCACGCCCATGTTACCTGCACAGCCCCATGTACCCAGACGTGTTTCAAACACAGGTTCATCATCATCACCACCACCACCACCATCAGCATGAACGGTTTCCGAACACCAACACCATCGCCGACACCTTCAACACCAGCATCAACACCAACAACACCATCGCCACCATCGTTGGCATGTTAGGGCATTTGTCTTGTGAGCTCACGTCATCCTGACCCCTGGCGCCCCTTCCCACTCCTGCCAGATACCCCTCACTCCACTCCAACCCAGTCGACTCCACTCCACTCCTCCGCCCTTCTCTGCTGAGACCGACGCTATCATCCCGAAGCTCCTGCGCTCTTCAGACCTCCTCCCCAGGAAACATGGGTGCGCAGGTAACAGGGCGCTGCCCCACCCGCTGCAGGCCTCTGTTTGCTCGGAACTGGCACACCTGGATAGAAGCGGTCATAGAACTGGTCATTGGACTGGTCCATTAATAACTGGTCGAAACTCTAAAAGAGACAGAATTCAAATACCAAAAATTCTGTAGTTGAAACAACCAGTTCTATGTCAGACCATATCTTTATTGGACCAGTTCTATCACCAATTCTATTCAGTTGTACCAGTTCCGCGCATGCAGAGGCCTGCGGCGGGGGGGGCAACGCCCTGTTACTTGCACACCCATGTTACCTGCACACCCACATGTACATCCACATCAACGCCACCACGGAACTAAGACCGGCCCATCATCATCATCATCATCATCATCATCATCATCATCATCATCATCATCATCATCATCATCACCGTCAGCATGAACGGCTTCCGCACACCAACACCATCGTCAACACTTTCATCACCAGCATCAACACCAATAACACCATCGCCACCACCACTGTTAGTTTAGGGAGCTTGTCGTGTGAACTCACGTCATCATGACCCCTGGCGCCCCTTTCCCACTCCTGCCAGATACCCCTCACTCCACTCCACTCCATTCGACTCCACTCCACTCCTCCGCCCTTCTCTCCTGAGACCGACGCTATCATCCCGAAGCTCCTGCGCTCTTCAAACCTCCTCCCCAGTCTTCCCCTCCTCGGGGCCTCACGCGAAAGGTTCTCAATTTCAATAGCGCTCAAACATCACAACTATATGAGCCGGTTATTGAAACACGGTTGGTGGACAAAAAGTGTCCACACCCATCGCGCCAATATGATGTAACATCGAACTGCGTCGAGCAAATATCCATCGCCCCCAAGATGGCGGGATTGGGTGCGAGGCAACGCGCGGGGGGCAAAATATAAACATTTCAACTTTGGGTTTGGGGGTGAGGGGGGGCGAGCCGCATGTATATTGCAACTGTCGCTGCCATCGTGCCTGATTGTCTTCGCACCGTCGGTGCGGGCACTTTTTGTCTGGGCACCGTCTGGGTAAGAAGAGTTTCGTGAATTCGTTGATGTGGGTGTACATGTGGGTGTGCAGGTAACATGGGCGTGTACCAGTTGTACCGTTTCCGCGCAAGCAGAGGCCTGCGGCGGGGCGGGGCAACGCCCTGTTACTTGCACACCCATGTTACCTGCACACCCACATGTACATCCACATCAATGGGACCACGAAACTCTTCCCACCCAGACGTGATTCAAAGACCATACCATCATTATCATCATCATCATCATCATCATCATCATCATCATCATCATCATCATCATCATCATAATCATCATCATCATCATCATCACCATCAGCATGAACGGCTTCCGCACACCCACACCATCGTCAACACTTTCATCACCCGCATCAACACCAACAACACCATCGCCACCACCGCTGTCAGTTTAGGGAGCTTGTCGTGTGAACTCACGTCATCCTGACGACTGGCGCCCTTTCCCACTCCTGCCAGATACCCCTCACTCCACTCCACTCCATTCGACTCCACTCCACTCCTCCGCCCTTCTCTCTTGAGACCGACGCTATAGAGCGTTTCTTTATGTTCGGCGATGACGGGCGTCAGGGGGGGGGGTGGCGGGGGGGGGCTGTGACGTAACGCCCCCCCCCCCCCTTCCGCCGTGTGGCTCTGGCACCACAGTCGCGCCCACGCTCACGACGCGACGAGCGACGAGCGACGACGACGACGACGACGACGACGCGAGCAGCATGTAGGTGGCGCTCTGCCCCCCTGCGCCTGTGTACACCACAAAGCTCGCGTGCACCACAATGTCACAGCGCGCGTGTACACCACAGCGCGTGCGTACATCGCAACAACCGTGTGCAACGCAGCGCTTGTGTACACCGCAATGCTTGCGTACACTACAGCGCCAGTGTACATGTGCACACCGGAAACAACCATGTGCAACACAGCGCCTGTGTACACCACGGTGATTGCGTGCACCGCGGCGCCTGTGCACGCCACAGCGCCTGTCTACACCACAGCATCCGCGTGCAACGCAGCGCTATTGTACACCACAGCGCCTGCGTGCACAGGACAAGTAGAAGGAGCCTGTACGTGAGGATCTGCTGCGGAATGTGCTGATAATCGAATGCGACGTTTTTCCCTCTTCTTTTCTCCTCCACTTCCACCTCCTTCTCCTCTTCCTCCTCCTCCTTTTTCTCTTCCTCGTCCTCCTCCTCATGCTCCTCCTCCTCCTCTTCCTCCTCCTCCTACTCCTCCTCCTCCTTACCCCCTGTCGTGCGGGTTGGCGCTACAGCGCACGTGCGCAACTCAGCGTGCACCGCAGAATGGTCTACTGAATCGGCCCATTTGGTTCTCGGACGGCCAATTTAGCTGGAACCTCCTGGACACAGATGGTAAGAGTTACGATGATGCGGGCGAACTCGGAAGGACTCGTAGATTCCCCTGGCGCTCCTTCGTCCATAAGGATTATTTTCTGGTGTTTTCGGTGGAGATCCACAAACGCACCATTTTGTCATATTGATTCTTTCTAACATTATACATGCAACAGTGGTGCTGTGTTGCACACGGTTGCTGTGGTGCACACAAGCGCCGTGATGTACACAGGCACTGCAATGCACGCAGGCATTGTGGTGTACACTGCTGTGTTGCACACGGCTGATATGGTGTACGCAGGCGCTGTGGTGTACACAAGCTGTTGTGCCCGCGCACGCGGTGGCACAAACTGACGCTGTGTTGCACGCGGCTTCTGTGGTGTACATAGGCGGCGTGGTGTACGAAAGCGCTGTGGTGCACGCAGGCACTGAGGTGTACACAGGCGTTGTGGTACAGATCGCCACCTACACGCCACCCGTCCTCCGTCATTCCTAGGCATTCCCAGGCGCCGCCGGCGCGAAGCGTGACGACATCGATCGACCCCCCCCCCCAGATGATTGCCGTCATCGGCCTGGAATAAAAAAACAGGCGCCAGCCGCGTCCGCGCGCACGACGACGATGAGCGACGAGCGACGAGCCACGAGCCACGAGCGACGACGACGACGACGTCGACGACGACGACTGCAGACCAGACTCCTATGCGGATTCCTACGCGGACACCTACGCGGATCCCAATACGCACGGCGGCAGTGCCCGGAGCGCACTGGGGGGGGAACGTTACGTCATAGGGGGGGGGGGCGGAGGGCCATGACGCCCGTCATGTCCCAAGCAAACAAGAAATAGTCTCCTATCATCCCGAAGCTCCTGCGCTCTTCAGACCTCTCCTCCCCACTCTTCCCCTCCTCGGGGCCTCGCGCGAAACGCTGTCAACTTAACTAGCCCTCAGAGATCATGACTATTTGAACTGGTCTTTGAAACACGCGTGGGTAAGAAGAGTTTCGTGGCTTCGTTGATGTGAATGCACATGCGGGTGTGCAGGTAACATGGGCGTGCAGGTAACAGGGCGCTGCCCCCCCCCACCGCAGGCCTCTGCTTTCGCGGGACTGGTATAAATGGATAAAAGTGGTCATAGAACTGGTCATAGAACTGGTCCATGAATAATAGGGTCTGGCGTAAAGCTGGTCGGAATTATAAATAAAAAGAATGTAGACAGATATTTAAAATTCTGTAGTTGAAACGACCAGTTCTATGCCGGACCATATTTTTATTTGACCAGCTCTATGAACAGTTGTACCAGGTCCGCGCAAGCAGAGGCCTGCGGAGGGGGGGGGCAACTCCCTGTTACTTGCACACCCGTGTTACCTGCACACCCACATGTACATCCACATCGACGAAGCCACGACACTCGTCTTACCCTGACGCGTTTCAAAGACGGGTCCATCATCATTATCATCATCATCATCATCATCATCATCATCACCATCACCATCACCATCACCATCACCATCACCATCATCATCATCATCATCATCATCATCATCATCATTACCTTCATCATCATTATCATCATCATCATCACCATCATCACCAACGGTTTCCGGACACCAACACCATTGCCAACGCTTTCATTACCCGCATCAACACCAACAACACCATCGCCACCGCCGTTGTCAGTTTAGGGAGCTTGTCTTGTGAACTCACGTCATCCTGACCCCTGGCGCCCTTTCCCACTCCTGCCATATACCTCTCACTCCACTCAACTCCATTCGACTCTACTCCACTCCTCTGCCCTCCTCCAAAGACCGACGCTATCATCCCGAAGCTCCTGCGCTCTTCAGACCTCCTCCCCACTCTTCCCCTCCTCGGGGCCTCGCATCATGACTATTTGAACCGGTCCTTGAAACACGCGTGGGTAAGAAGAGTTTCGTGGCTTCGTTGATGTGGATGCACATGCGGGTGTGCAGGTAACATGGGCGTGCAGGTAACAGGGCGCTGCTCCCCCCCGCCGCAGGTCTCTGCTTTCGCGGGACTGGTACAACTGTATAAAAGTGGTCATGGAACTGGTCATAGAACTGGTCCATGAATTTATAGGGTCCCGCATAGAACTGGTCGAAATGATAAAAAACACAGAACTCAGATATCTAAAATTCTGCAGTTGAAACGACCAATTCTATACTGGACCATATACTTATTGGACCAGTTTGACCAGTTGTACCAATTCCGCGCAGGCAGAGGCCAGCGGCGGAGGGGGGGGGGCAGCGCCCTCTTACTTGCCCACCCACGTTACCTGCACACCCACATGTACATCCACATCATCGAAACCACGAAACTCTTCTTACCCTGACGCTTTTCAAAGACCGGCACATCATCATCATCATCCTCATCATTACCATCCGCACCAAAAGTTTCCGGACACAGACACCATTGCCAACGCTTTCATCACCCGCATCAACACCAACAACACCATCGCCACCGCCGTTGTCAGTTTGGGGGGCTTGTCTTGTGAACTCACGTTATCCTGACCCCTGGCGCCCTTTCCCACTCCTGCCAGATACCCCTCTCACTCCACTCCACTCCATTCGACTCTACTCCACTCCTCCGCCATCCTCCAGAGACCAACGCTGTCATCCCGAAGCTCCTGCGCTCTTCAGACCTCCTCCCCACTCTTCCCCTCCTCGGGGCCTCACGCGAAACGCTATCAGTTTAAGTGGCGCTCAAATATCACAACTATATGAGCAAGTATTTGAAACGCGGTGGGTGGACAAAAAGTGCCCAAGCCCATCGCGCCAATATGATGCGACATCGAACGGCGTCGAACAAATATCCATCGCCCCCGCCCCCTCCCCAACCCAAAGTTGACGGGAATGCGTGCGAGGCAACGTGCGGGGACGAACTATGGACATTTCAACTTTGGGCTTTGGGGTGAAGGGGGGCGAGCCACATGTATATTGCAAGTGTCGTTGCCATCGTGCCTGATTGTCTTCGCGCCGCCGGTGCGGGCACTTCTTGTCCAGGCACTGACTGGGTAAGAAGAGTTTCGTGGCTTCGTTGATAAGCATGTACATGTGGGTATGCAGGTAACGTGGGCGTGCAAGTAACAGGGCGCTCCCCCCCCCCGGCCACGCGCCTCTGTTTGTGCGGAACTGGTACAACTGGATAGAGGTGATCATAATTGTAGAACTGGTCCTTTAAAAATAAGGTCCAGCATAGAACTGGTCGAAACTCTAAAGAGAAAGAGTTCAAAAACCAAAAAAACTGTAGTTGAAACGACCAGCTCTATGCGGGATCATATTTTAATGGCGCCAATTCTATGACCAATTCTATGACCCGTTCTATCAAGTTGTACCAGTTCCGCGCAAGCAGAGGCCTGCGGCGGGGCGGGGCAGCGCCCTGTGACGTGCACACCCACGTTACCTGTACACCCACACGTACATCCACATCAACGGAAGCACGAAACTCTTCCCACGCAGACGTGATTCCAAGACCACATCATCATCATCATCATCATCATCATCATCATCATCATCATCCTCATCAGCATCACCATCAGCTACGACGGCTTCCGCACACCAACACCATCGTCAACACTTTCATCACCCGCATCAACACCAACAACACCATCGCAACCACCGCTGTCAGTTTAGGGAGCTTGTCTTGTGAACTCATGTCATCCTGACCCCTGGCGCCACTTTCCACTCCTGCCAGATACCCCTCACTCTACTCCACTCCATTCGACTCTACTCCACTCCTCCGCCATCCTCCAGAGACCGACGCTGTCATCCCGAAGCTCCTGCGCTCTTCAAACCTCCTCCCCACTCTTCCCCTCCTCGGGGCCTCACGCGAAGCGCTCTCAGCTTAAGTAGCGTTCAAACATCATAACTATATGAGCAGTCTTTGAAACGCGGTGGGTGGACAAAAAGTGTCCACACCCATCGCGCGAATATCCATCGCCCCCGCCCCCCCAACCCAAAGTTGACGGGGTTGGGTGCGAGGCAACGCGCGGGGGACAAACTATGGACATTTCAACTTTGGGCTTGGGGGTGAAGGGGGGCGAGCCACATGTACATTGCGAATGTCGTTGTCATCATGTCTGATTGTCCTCACGCCGTCGGTGTGGGCACTTCTTGTCCGGGCACCCGAGCTTTCCCTCTTCGGCCCGCCGTCTCCTCCAGCTCCGCGCGTCCCCGTCACCTGCCGCGCTCGGCGTGTCGGGCGGGGCGGGGAGGGCCCGGACGACCGAGCCAGCTCCCCCCCTGACGGAGGCTCCACGAAAGGGCACTTTGGCAGGCGACCCAGCTGAACTGACCCTCCCTGGTGCGGGCAATGCTGCGGTGACCGACAGAGGCCTGAGGGGGGCAACTTTGGGCCAGCTTCCAGAAAGTAACGGCTGGTGAATAAGTACCAACTGCAGTGTCGCTGACTCAAGTTTTGGACATGTTGCTAATACATATTCCTCCACGTGTCGAATATGCTCGGGCCATCGTCGACACGACTTGAACCCCCCCCCGAGATTCTGAGCAACATTCATCCCAACGCCTGCACAGCTCACATCTCCACAACACGACTTACACCGCATAGCTCATACCACATAGCTTACACAACATAGCTCACATCACGCATACACTTCATATCGTGCACGACACAGCTCACGTCACATAGTTTACACCGCATAGCCCCCATCACATAGCTCACACAGCACAGCTAATGAACTCAAAGCTTGAGGCAAGTGCTGAGTAACGTTTCAAGCGTCAAAATCATAGATGTGAGGAAGAGTATCGAGCGAGGCGCCCGGTCTGGCCAACCGACATGCCTCGGGGTGCGACAGGAATGAGTTACTTGTAGGAAAGAGGTATAGAGGAAGGAGGAGGGGGCACGGTGGTGTCCAAGACGCTCCAGGGTGACCCTCGGATGGAGAGGAGGAGTAAGAGGAGAGGGAGGAGGAGGAGGAGGAGGAGGAGGAGGAAGAGGGGAAACACGTGGAGGAGACGGAAGACGAAGATGAGGGGGAGGGGGCGGAGGGGGAATGGGGAGGGGGAGGGAAGACGGAGGAGGAAGAAGGAAGGTGAGGAGGAGGAGGAGGAGGAGGAGGAATCGGGAAGACGGGAAGTAAAAGGAAAGAGAAAAGAAGGAGGATGAGGGCAGAAAGAGGAGACAAGAGGGATGGAGAAACAATCAAGGAGTGGTAAGAGGGAGGATAATGAGGACAGGGAAGGGTGGACAGCAAGAGGAGGCACCGGAGAACAGAGAAGAGCGATAGAGAGAGAGAGAGAGACAGAGAGAGGGAGAGAATGCGCAGCGGGAATACATCCATCTCCACCGCCTCGGGAACCGATGTCTTGAGACCCCTGAGGGCAGTAGATATGGATATCGGCTTGCCCCAAGGGGGCTCGAGTAAAATGCCCATACACACCGCTGGCCGAGGGGGTCCAGGAAAATAATTCTCCCAAGCGGTGGACATGGATCCGCCGGCCCCCTTGCGGGGCCATCACGCTGCGAAGATTAGGCTTTCATGATCCATACACCAAACCCAATTCTCCAAGTCTCCAATGTTATCCGTCTTTCCCCGATTCCCCTCTCGCGTGCGCGGACAAACATTGCCCCGCGCGCGCGCGCCCCCCCCCTTTCCCCCCCCCTTTCTTCCCCGGCAGTGCCGCCCCGGCACCCCCCCAGAGGATGAAGCTCAACCTCGAGGCTGTAGCTGAGGCCCCTTCGAACTCACGCGCCACGGACCCCCTTCCCCGCGCCATCGGAACCCGCGCCACCGGACCCCCGCGCGAGGGTGGGGAGCCGGAACGCGTTCTGGCTAGCGTTCCCGAATCGCATACTCTGAATTCCCGGGGGGTCGTGGGACACGTAAAAATACTAGAATTTCGCATCCCCGAGGCCATAAATCCGCGTAAAGTAATCAATAATCCCGTCCCCGAGGCCATCAAACCGCGTAAATTACGCAATCCGTGCGTCCCCGAGGTCATACACCGTCGTAAAATATACAATAGTCGCACCCCCGAAGCCACACACCCGCGTGAATTACACCATAGTGGCGTTCCCGAAACCATAAATGGTTGTAAATTAAACAATGGTTGCGTGCCCGAGGCCATGAACCCTCGGACATTACACAATATTCGCGTCCCCGAGGCCATAATCCGTCGTACATTTCTCGATGTGTGCGTCCCCGAGGCCACGAACTCTCGTACATTACGCAATGTTCTCGCCACCGAAACCACCAACCTTTTCTAAATTACTCTATGTTCGCGCCTCCGAAACCATAAACGCTAGAAAATTATTAAATATTCCTGACCCCAGGGCCATCGACCCTAGTAAATTACACGATGCTTGCGTCCCCGAGGCCGCAAACCCTCGCAAATTACTACATGTTCGCGTCCGCGAGGCCATTCACCATTGTAAATGATGCGATGGTTGCGCCCCCGAGGCCACAAACTTCTATAGCTTACGCCATAGTTGCGTCCCCGAGGCCACAAACCCTCGCAAATTACAAACAATTCGCGTCCCCGAAGCCATGATCCATCGTAAATTACCTAAAATTCGCGCCACCGAAGCCATAAACCCTCGTAAATCAATATTGGCCCTCGCGTGAAGTCCCGACAATGCTTCACGTCAGCGTCCAGACATCCCAACACAACTCTGGCAAGTCCCATTCTAAGAGAGAGGGGCCGGCGGCAGGGGGCGAACCCCTTACGGATAAATCCCAGCCCCAGAAAGAGCGAGGAGGGGGAGATGCAAGACCCAAATCTTGGACGTCGATTCTGTGATTTGAGAACGACGTGAACCCCTAGAAGACTGGACCTTCTCCCCAGGACCGGTTGTTTCATCCAGGGCCGTCTTTGGACGGCCCCTGGAGCCCAGTAGGAGCCCAACACTCCGAAACAGTCAAAGTCCTCCCTTATGAAGAACATCCTGGAGGCCTCGCGCCGCAACTGGACAGTCAAGTTACGTCAGATCTACGTCGGATGCACACCAGATCTACGTCGGAACACCGACGCGCGAACGTCGCCCCAGATCTGACGGGGGGGCGGACGTGTGGACTAAATGCTACAGCTGCTCCGCGCCGCGCGAGGCCTCCAGAATTTTCCGGATGGCCTTCCGTTGTGACTCTGCCCGCAGCGAGCGGAGGTGGAGCTGGAGGCAGACCTCGAACAACCACCACGCTGTCGGCCGTCTGAGGACGGCGCCGCATCGGCGATGCGATGCGTCGGCGACGTCGGTGCCGAGAGCATCGGGCTCCACATCGAGCCGCATCGCTGATGCATCGGCGACGCGTGGGAGCCCTATAGACTTTGCCCACAACGACAGGAAGCGAAACGAAGCGAAGCGAAGTGAACGACAGAGTCGTGCGCGCTCCAGAAGGGAGCCCTCCCGTGTCCCTTAAGGCATGGCGTGGGGGCCGTGGCCTCAGAAATGTGAAACAAAGGCAGCTCACGTGATACAAGATGAAGCCAGGTCGAAGATAACATCGGGTGAGGATAAATCGAGAATATCTGACATCCGGTGGCTCTGGAAATTGTATCTGGCACCGCGGCCTTCTCCAAGCGTTCTGGAACGCTCTGAGAGCGTTCTGGAACGCTCTGGAAAGTAACCCTCGTCCTGGCCCCGCGCGGTGATAGCCACCACTCTGTGTTCCCGGTGATCCCAGTTGGCGGCGGACCTGGTACGACCACCACGCTGTCGGCCGTCGGCGCGGCCCCGGCGCCCGCGCGGTCCCTCCGGGCCGGCGCCGCGGCGTAGCCCTCCGGCAGGGGCGGCGGCGGGGCCTTGGGGGGGAAAGGCAGAGCCTCATTTACCCTGCCCCTGAGCCTCCCCATATCCTGCTCCTCCTCCACAAGGAGGAGAGCCGTTGCCCACTCGGGGTGGGGCCGCGGGGACCCACGGCGGGCGGCGGCAGCGCGGCGGCCGCGCCATAGGGGCTGCGCGCGTGGGGGAGGACCCTGCAATATCCCCCGCCGCCTCGACAGCCCCTCCTGTCGGCAGCATGTCGCAGAACGGGGGTGGAAAAGGTTTTGATGAACGGGGGTGGAAAGGTCATGGAGCTCCAGCTGGCTGGAAACGCATCGCTTTTAGCATGAACAACGGATCCGAGGATACCAGATGCCGTGGGAGAACGTGCTCAATATCGTATCGGCAGCACAGCCAGAGGACGCATGACAATACCTCTAAGAAGAAGGAGACGAACAAGCTGAAGGAGGACGTGAAGATATGTATCCAGGATTGCATGATGCGCACGACCGAGTATGCGATCAACAGCAGCATTTACAAGGCGACCCCGAAGGGTGCAGGTGCTGTCTTGCGTCAAGTGCTTTGGCAGTTGAAGACATCAAACGTGAGAGAGAAGGAGGCGACGGATGGCCTCTTCAGATCGACGAGCAGGCGGTCGTGATCGAGATGGACATGTTGTTGGAGCCATCAACTACTGGAAGATTTACTGAGGAAATCAAAGACGGCTCGGACTCATCACCACCTACCCAAGGGGACGTCGGGCATGATAGGGGGAAAGGCTTTGGCGCTGGCGGCGCCGCTGAGGAACAAGGACGATTCAGATGAAGAACCGCCACCGCCGCCGCCTCCTCCGCCATCTGCAGCAGGGGCGAGTAGGAATGGGGGCCGCAAGTGACGAGGTCAAGAGCTTCGCGCCCATCGGTGATGGCAGGTCAATTCGTGGTCATTCGTCTTCGGATGTTGCGAGGGCGACGGTGGTGAAAGGGGGTACTCGTCAGCTGGGCAGGCAGAACCAGAACCAGGACATGGCCAGACAGAATTATGTTTGAAACCTCCTTCCAGACCATCGGATTCTCCAACGCCTTCAGCGACCACAACAGATGATGGGAAAATAATGGCCGGTGAATACGGAGGGCACTTGCAGAATAATGAGATCAAGAGTATTCTTCTGGCGCGAGGGATAAGACCAGCTGTCGGTTCTGGAGAGCCCTTTGTACCGCCTCCTCAACGCCGCCAGCTGTATCGATACAAAGCAGCCCAGGAATAGAAATTACGCAGGGTATGAACGAGCTCAAGGAGAAGATGAGGCAGGAATAGTGGGTACAAGCCCAAAGAGCGGCAGCAGTGGCTCATAACTACGGCTTGGAGATGCAGCAGCATAGACAGGCGATGAAGAGTCAGATCATGTACTGGAATAATATGGCGGCCCAGCAGGTCAGGATGGCGGAGTTGAATGCAGATAACCAGCTCGAAGGCAAAGTGGCCCCTGTGAAGCGCGGGGTTTAAGAGACAGAGGCCCAGAAGGAGAACGTAATGAAGATGAAAGAGGAGGTGGAAGCTCAGCGTGCTCGGGGCAAACCGGAGAAGGAGCAGGTAGTGAAGCAGAAGAAGGCTATACGACAGAGCGAAATGGCGTACCAATATAATTCGCAGCAATTGACCATGAAACAGAAGAACGACCATGCACAGACCGAGAAGGCGAGGACGGATACCATCACATACCTGGAGTACCAGAAGAAAGTTCACGATCAAGAGTTTCAGCGCAAATGGATGGAGTTGGCAGAACATCGCAACGGGGTTGAAGCCGAACGTACTCGTGTCGTGGAGGAGGTGTGTCAAGCTGAAGCTCGCAACAGGATGTAGTTGGAGGAGATCGCGAGCCTAAGGAAGTCGTTGGAAGTTAGTGCAGCGAACGAATTTCGGCCCGCACAGAAAGCAGAAACACGCAGTGTCAACCGAGTCGTACGAAACGCAAGGTATCTCCTCCACACCCATTGGCAGTAGTAAGAACAGAGAAGAAGCCATCTTCGAGCAGGATCCGCCACCGCCGCCTCCTCCTCCTCCGCCATCTGCAGCACGGGCGAGTAGGAATGGGGGCCGCAAGTGAGCTTCGCGCCCATCGTTGATGGCAGGTCAATTCGTGGTCATTCGTCTTCGGATGTTGCGAGGGCGACGGTGGTGAAAGGGGGTACTCGTCAGCTGGGCAGGCAGAACCAGAACCAGGACATGGCCAGACAGAATTATGTTTGAAACCTCCTTCCAGACCATCGGATTCTCCAACGCCTTCAACGACCACAACAGATGATGGGAAAAGACTGGCCGGTGAATACGGAGGGCACTTGCAGGATAATGAGATCAAGAGTATTCTTCTGGCGCGAGGGATAAGACCAACTGTCGGTTCTGAAGAGCCCTTTGTACCGCCTCCTCAACCTGATAGGCCGCCAGCTGTATCGATACAAAGCAGCCCAGGAATAGAAATCACGAAGGGTATGAACGAGCTCAAGGAGAAGATGAGGCAGGAATAGTGGGTACAAGCCCAAAGAGCGGCAGCAGTGGCTCATAACTACGGCTTGGAGATGCAGCAGCATAGACAGGCGACGAAGAGTCAGATCATGTACTGGAATAATATGGCGGCCCAGCAGGTCAGGATGGCGGAGTTGAATGCAGATAACCAGCTCGAAGGCAAAGTGGCCCCTGTGAAGCGCGGGGTTTAAGAGACGGAGGCCCAGAAGGAGAACGTAATGAAGATGAAAGAGGAGGTGGAAGCTCAGCGTGCTCGGGGCAAACAGGAGAAGGAGCAGGTAGTGAAGCAGAAGAAGGCTATACGACAGAGCGAAATGGCGTACCAATATAATTCGCAGCAATTGACCATGAAACAGAAGAACGACCATGCACAGACCGAGAAGGCGAGGACGGATACCATCACATACCTGGAGTACCAGAAGAAAGTTCACGATCAAGAGTTTCAGCGCAAATGGATGGAGTTGGCAGAACATCGCAACGGGGTTGAAGCCGAACGTACTCGTGTCGTGGAGGAGGTGTGTCAAGCTGAAGCTCGCAACAGGATGTAGTTGGAGGAGATCGCGAGCCTAAGGAAGTCGTTGGAAAGTAGTGCAGCGAATTTCGGCCCGCACAGAAAGCACAAACACGCAGTGTCAACCGAGTCGTACGAAACGCAAGGTATCTCCTTCACACCCATTGGCAGTAGTAAGAACAGAGAAGAAGCCATCTTCGAGCAGGATCCGCCACCGCCGCCTCCTCCTCCTCCGCCATCTGCAGCACGGGCGAGTAGGAATGGGGGCCGCAAGTGAGCTTCGCGCCCATCGTTGATGGCAGGTCAATTCGTGGTCATTCGTCTTCGGATGTTGCGAGGGCGACGGTGGTGAAAGGGGGTACTCGTCAGCTGGGCAGGCAGAACCAGAGCCAGGACATGGCCAGACAGAATTATGTTTGAAACCTCCTTCCAGACCATCGGATTCTCCAACGCCTTCAGCGACCACAACAGATGATGGGAAAAGACTGGCCGGTGAATACGGAGGGCACTTGCAGGATAATGAGATCAAGAGTATTCTTCTGGCGCGAGGGATAAGACCAACTGTCGGTTCTGAAGAGCCCTTTGTACCGCCTCCTCAACCTGATAGGCCGCCAGCTGTATCGATACAAAGCAGCCCAGGAATAGAAATCACGAAGGATATGAACGAGCTCAAGGAGAAGATGAGGCAGGAATAGTGGGTACAAGCTCGCAACAGGATGTAGTTGGAGGAGATCGCGAGCCTAAGGAAGTCGTTGGAAGTTAGTGCAGCTGATTACGGCCCGCACAGAAAGCAGAAACACGCAGTGTCGACCGAATCGTACGAAACGCAAGGTATCTCCTCCATACCCGTTGGCAGTAGTAAGCAGGTTCCGCCACCTTCTCCTCCTCCCTCCTCCTCCACCACCTCCTCCTGTTCCTCTTCCCCCTCCTCCCCCTCCTCCCTCCTCCGTGCTCCCCCCCTCTCCCCCCCCTCCTCCCTCCCCCCCCTCCATCCGCCCCCCCTCGCTGGAGCCTCAGCGCCCCCCGATGCCGTCTCGGGCTCCAGGCCGAGGAGGGCCACGTCGACCTGCCCTCTAGCGCGCGCAGCGGTCCCCGCTGGAGCGAGGGGCGCCGGCGGCTCCAGTTTGGGCTCCGGCGACCTCACCGAATGGTACCTCGGGCGATCCGACGTCCTCCTCCTCCTCCTTCTCCTCCTCCTCATCATCAGCATAATCATCATCATCATCATCATCATCATCATCATCATCATCATCATCATCATCATCATCATCATCATCAGCATCATCATCATCATCAACAATATTTTCATCGACATAATCGTCATCACCATCATCAGCATACCTATCATCATCAGCATCATCAGCATCATCATAACCATCGCCATCAGCGTCAGCATCATCATCAGTGCCAGCGTCAGCATCATCATTATCGATCTATCTGTCTATATATCTATCTATCGATCTATCTATCTATCTATCTATCTATCTATCTATCATCATCATAATCATCATAATCATCATCATAATCACAATCGTCATCATCATAATCAGCATCACCATCATCATCATCAGCGTCAGCATTATTATTAGCATCAGCAAAATCATCATTACCATCACCATCATCACAGGCAGCAACAGCATCATCATCATCATCATCATCACGACCATCAAACTCACCATCACGATTACCATCATCTTCACCATCAGCTTCACCACCCACATCATCATCATCATCATCATCATCATCATCATCAACCTCATCAACATCGGCATCATCATCGTCACCATCAACATCATCAGCACCATCACAATAATCATCACCATCATTATCATCATCAGTACCATCATCGTCATCATCAGTATCGTCGTCATCATCATCACCATCATCAGCATCAGCATCATCACCATCATCATCAGCATCGTCATCATCAGCATCAGCATCATCAGTATCATCTTCATAATCATCATCATCATCATCGGAGGCGTCATCGTCATCGTGATCTTAATCCGCATCCTCACCATCAGCATCACCATCATCATCATCGTCACCATCATCAACATCGTCGCCATCACCATCGGCATCATCGTCACGATCGGCATCGTCTACAGCGCCATTACAATCGTCATCGTCAGCGTCATCATCAGCATCCTCAGCATTATCATTATCATACTCATCACCAGCATCCTCATCATCAGCATCATGGTCATAATCATGGTCATCATCATCATACTAGTCATCATCATCATGACAGTCATAATACAAATAATCCTGATCATCATCATCAACAACAGTATCAGCATCAGCATCATCAGCATCATCATCAGCATCAGCATCAGCATCATCATCTTGTGAACTTTCGTAAATGCTATTAGTCGCGCCACTATTGGGACAAGTATCGCTATTATTCCTTTTCGTGTTACTCAAGCCGTTATGAACATCATGCTAGCCCCCCCTCGGTTACCCTTGACCCGACTCGACGGCATCGGTGTCAGTCCCTGACGCTGCCTGCCCCTCCCCCCTTGCGACCCTTTGTTTGTATGGTTACAACAATGCTTTGTTGAAGGATTGCCTGGTGATTTCTTGTGCATCCCCATCATCGATTGCCACGTCGATGGTATTCTTATCGCAGGAGCGGGAGGAGGAATATGGAGAAATCCCGAAGGTATTCTCATTGTCTTCGCATTTTCCGATTGTATTATTCCTATTGGTGGAGGAGGAAGGGAGAGGCAGAGATTCCTATTGCATTCCGAGTGCGTTCCGATTGGATTCCTGTATGAAAAAAAGGAAGTGAAAGGCGAAGGAATCCCGATTGCATTCCAATCGCCTTCCCATGGGAGGACGAGGGGGATGGAGTGAGGTGGTCATCTTGCTTCGTGTTGCAATCCTATTGCAATTGCAGTGGAGGAGGAGGGAAGGATGAAGAATGAGACCGGAGGAGGGTGGACAAGCAGCTGAAGCTGACCACGGAAACTAGAAACAAGCATCAAACAAGTGTACTTTCACATGGAAAACTAAAAACAAGAAGCGCAGAGCGACAGTCACAGGGTTCGTGTTCCCTGCATCATGCACCAACGACGTGCGCACCACATGTTGGGCACCAACATGAGACACACGCCCAGATACAGCCGCACACGCATCATACACATGACACACACTGGGCACCCACATGAGACACACGTACACATTCATATGCACACGTATCATAAACATGGCACGCACACCACACAACACATGAACACCACAAAGGGGTACAATGGGGGTGGTCTCCCTATCCGTTTCGGACACGCAAAGCGTGGCAAGCGCAACACTTCCTCGACACCCAGGGGGTGCGCAAGGGGTGGTCTCCCAGTGCGCCTCTATACGTGACGGGGTCTGAAAGTATGGCAGGCGTGGTGTTTTCTCGACACCAGGAAGGGGTGCGCACGGGGTGGTCTCTCAGCGCGGCCTCTATGTGTATCAGGGTCGGGGGGCGTGGCAGGCGTGGCACTTTCTCGACAGCAGAAGGGGGTGCGCAGGAGGTGGTCTTTAGCGCGGCCTCTATGCGTGCCGGGGTCGGAGAGCGTGGCAGGCGTGGCATTTTCTCGACAGCTGAAAGGGTGCGCACGGGGTAGTCTCTTAGCGCGGCCTCTATGCGTGCCGGGGTCGGAGAGCGTGGCAGGCGTGGCATTTTCTCGACAGCAGAAAGGGTGCGCACGGGGTAGTCTCTTAGCGCGGCCTCTATGCGTGCCAGGGTCGGAGAACGCGGCAGGCGTGGCACTTCTCGACGCCAGAAAAAGGGTGCGCAGGGGATGGTCTTTCTATGCGTGCCAGGGTCGGATAACGTGGCAAGCGTGGCACTTTTTCGATACCAGAGAGGGTGCGCAGGGGCTGGTCTCTCAGCGCGACCCCTATGCGTGCCACGGGTCGGGGAGCGCGGCAGGCGTGGCACTTTCTCACCGCCAAAGGGGGCGCGCAGGGGGAAGTCCCTCAGCGCGGCCCGTCTGCGTGCCAGGGTCGGAAAACGCGGCCGACGTGGCACTTTCTCGACACCATAAGGGGGGGCGCACGGGGTCGTTCGTCTCTCTGCGCGGCCTCCATGCGGGCCTCCATGCGTGCCAATGGTCGGAAAGCGTGACAGGAGTGACACTTTCTCGACACCAGAGGGGGTGCGCAGGAGGTGGTCTCTTAGCGCGGCCTCTATGTGTGCCAGGGTCGGAGAGCGCGACAGGCGTGGCACTTCTCGACGCCAGAAGGGGGCGCAGAGGGTGGTCTCTTAGCGCGGCCTCTATGTGTGCCAGGGTCGGAGAGCGCGGCAGGCGTGACACTTTCTCGACACCAGAGGGCGTGCGCAAGTGGTGGCATCTCACCGCGGCCCCTATGTGTGCCAGGGGTCGGAGAGCGTGGCAGGCGTAGCACTTTCTCGACGCCTGAGTGGGGTGCGCAGAGGGTGGTCTCTTAGCGCGGCCTCTATGTGCGCCAGGGTCGGAGAGCGCGGCGATCGTGACACTTTCTCGACACCAGAGGGGGCGCGCAAGGGGGTGCCCCCCCACGCGCGGCAGGGTCGCCGGAGTGGGCGCGCAGGGGTGGTCCTTCAGCGCGGCCCCGCATGCGTGCCAGGGCGGGAAAGCGCGGCAGGCGTGGCAATCAGAACTGTCGACACCCCGGCCCGAACATTGCAGGTGCCGCCCTGCCCCCCGCGCTGCCCACGCCGCGCAAATGCGCCATCGACGCGCTGCCGCCGCCGCTTTCGAAGCCGAAGAAGTCCACGACCGACGCAGGTGTCGAGGTCAGCACTGTGAATTTGCGCAGTTGCGAGGCAGCTTCGGTGAAGCGCGCGTGTAGTTCTTGCCGCCGACGGCCGAAGAATTGGCGGCCTGATGCGCTTCTCAACAGGCGCGACGAGCTGCTCCAGCAAGGAGGGAGCAACGATGCCAGGAAGCCATGCTTGGCGAGGTGCCTGCTGAACCCTGCGTCCGGAGGCTTCCCCGCTGATAAGCCGGGGGGTCGGGAGAGGGCAATGGCTCGCCGCTGGCGAAGATTCGGCAAAATTCGGCGAGTCGGCGGCGCCGGCGACGCGGGCGCTGCCGCGCCCGCGCAGGCCGCGCCCGCGGAGTCCGCGCACGCGCAGGCCTTCACCCCTCAGCGGCCCCCAGCCATTCTGCCCGCTACCCCCGTTCGTTCCACGGGCACCCCTCGCGCGCAGCCGCCCGCTGAGCCGGCGGAGACGGGCCGCCGCTGGGCAGAAAGACCTCGGTCGCAAGGCAGCAGTTCAGCTCGGGAACTCGCCGGCAAAAACGGATGCGAAAGCAATCGAATGGCGCGCGGAATTCGCAGCCAAGCGAGCTGCAGATCCGGACGGGCGACGACGCCGACTTGTGGCAGGCGCTTTACAGGTGCTCTACGAACGCTGGATCCTACAGAGTGGATGCACCTACCCTTCGTCCGTTCGAACTGCAGTCTGACATTTTCGGCGGAGCTAGCGCCATGTTTTACGGAGAGGCGAGCGACGTCGCCCCCTGGCGATGGACCTTTCGAGCCGCTGCACAGCGCGATGGCGCCGACTCCATGCGCGACGCGGATGCTGCAACGCACCGCGCGCGACGGACAGCCATGGCACAGCGGATGTGGCGAAGTTCCTCTACCTAGCTGACCAGGGGGGCCCGCGCCCCGACCCGCGTCGCGCAGGCCCTCGCATCGCACAGGCCCTCGCGCCCCCCATGTGGCGAATAGCCAGTGGTGCTGTAGCCTGTCCCCCTTCTGGACCCCCTCAGGGCACTCGGCCCCCCCGAGGCTTGAAAACCCCGCCAGCGGTTTTGGACGCCCGAAATGGGCGCGGAAAGAATGGGCACAATGCCCAACAACAAAGGTTGACCCAAAACAACAGCGGCCGCTGTTGGGCAGGCGGTCTTCTGTTCCGAATGGACACGGGCCGCGGCGACACCGACAGCGAGCCCTGTTCAACATGCACGGGAACTGCTGTTCTTTCCGCGCCCATTTCGTTCACGCAGAAACGGCGTCGGCGGCGCAACGGCTACGGGCATCATTCTCAAGTTCCACGTCGGCTATCATCACGCCGCGCGCATTATTACTATATGGGGTTCCTCGGTAGCGCAATTTCTTTGTAAACTCCCGCGCCCCCCCTCCCCCCTCCGCCCCCCCCCCCCCGCTCCCCCCCCTCCCCCTCCTGACTGATGCAAACGCAATGGGGTTGCAAAACAAAAAACAAGAGGATTTCCTCGCCGCCCTCCGTATTCCTTACCTACAGATAGGAACGCCGATTGCTTTCCCATCGCGTTCCTATTGGAAGAGGATGGGGGTGGAGCGAAGTGGCCATCCAGTACAATCGCATTCTTATTGGACGAGGATGGATATGGAGTGAGGTGGTCATCTTGCTTCTCATTGCAACCCCGTTGCAATTGCCATGGGCGGGGGAGGGGGGGCGGGGGGGGGGGGGGGGCGGAAGCTTGCCAGACAAACAGAAAATTAAAGAAACAATGAAACAAGCAATCTTGGCTTTCACATGGGAAAGCATGAACCAAGAACTGCGCGGCAGTCATCGCGTTCGCGGTTAACCTATATATATATATATATATATCACTTTATTTATATATATATATATATATAAACAAAAAAACGCACGAACTTTCCTGTTGATCCGATTCTCTCAGATTCTCAGGGCGAGCACCCGCGCGCCCGGCGCCGCGCTGCAACCGCCCCCCGCAGAAGTTCCGACTGGCCCCCCCCAGAAAATTATTGCGGACTGAAATCTCAAACGCCCTGGCCAAACCATTGACATCTTCGGAGCGAGATGCGGCCTCATCAGGGAACATCAAAATCGCGCCCGGCCCTCCATCGCCAGGCGGCGCGCGCAATTCTAGGGCCCGTGCCAACTTCCAAGAGATATGCTGCCGCTGCCGGGGCGGCGCCAGCACTTCTCGCGCCGCTTGTCCAGGGGCAAGCCGCCGAAAGAGCGAAAGTGCGCGGCCAAGCTGCGCGAACGACGGGCCCGACACTGGGCCCCCCCCGCCCGCGCGCGGAGCCACGCGCGAATCCAGCCCATTGGAAACTTATATCCTAGATCGCAACCGTCAGTTCCGAGCTCTAAAACGAACGTCGAACACCCACCTGGTAGCCTAGGATAGAGCGCGCCCGAGCCCGCGACGACATTGCGCGCGAAACTCACAAAAAATCACAGCGAACTTGATGCCCGTGCGCACCTGCCGCTTGCGCCCCCGCTTGCTCGACCATTCCTGTGCGAAGGTATTCCCGAAAAGCGCGCGTGCAATTGCAGACGCGCCAGTTCATGGTGCTGGCTTCGAGAATCCGTTGCGCGCGTGGATCTGGCGGGTCTGTCAGCCCCTAGATTCGCGCCGAGATGGCGAGCTCGCAAGCCGGGCGGCGCCTTGAAACCTCGGCGGCGAAGAACGCGAACGGCGCGCTTGCTGTCGGCGACACTCGAGCTGAGAACGACGCTCTTCTCGGCGACGGGGGGCCCACCTAGACCCAAGCTCGACGCGTCTCGAGAGTGCCTCTGCGCAATTCAATTCAGACGCGCGGCCTGCCTCTGACCTGCAGGCCTCTGAGCTAAATCATCAACCCAAATGCGACGTGACATGTCTGGGCGAACGGCTGTCATTCGACTGAGGAAAGAATAGACCGCGCACCTCCCAAAGCGAGCTCCCCCGCGCGTCGCCTGGGCGGTGCACTGAAACACCTAGAACGCCACCGACTGGAAACCCGACAGAGAGACAGCGCCGAGTGCCAGGCGCATTTGGAGTTTGAAATAGAACACGACGGGCGGGGGCCCCACGCGACGGGCGGCCGAAGCAAGAGGCCCCCACATCATCATCGTAGAACACCTGACTGTCAACTAGACCTTCGCCGAGCGACATGTCTAAGCGACAGGGAGCTTGATCGCGCGAAGCTCGTGAAAATACCTCGCGCAAAGCTGGGCTGCCAGCGGCGGCGGCGGCGCTCTGGGCGGGCTCGGAGCCCTGAGGCGCGGCCCTGACATTGCCCTCGCGGACAAGAAACCAAAACCGCATGGCCCAATAACTCCACCCCCCGTTGTCTCCCCCAGGGGCAGCCCCGCCGCCGAGAGGACCACCCAGGGGCAGGAACAACGCTCCTCGCATGCAGCCGACAGAGCCGCGAGTGCGGCGAGCCCCGCAAACAAGCGCCCTTTCCACGTCGAGAGGGGTAAGCGGGCCCGCCCCAAGTCCTGCTCAAGATTGCGGAGAATGCCGCGCTCGCCTGGTCCAGGGGCCATCGAAGACACCTGGGAATGAGGCGGGTAGACTCAAAGCCCCGCGGGGCACTGCCATCAAGAGACCCCAATTCCGCGCGGGGCCCAGCCCTCGCTAGTCCCCGCTGGCCAGAGGCCCGGCGATTGACATATGCCGCCAGGGCGCCCCCCCGCGCCGCGATCCCGCGCAAAACATGTCTGCGCTGCCGAAGCAGCGATGCACTCGGAAACAAACCGTGGGCCCGCGTCCCCGAGGCCACGCGCCCTCATAGAGAAAATGCGGCGCCCGCGCTCACGGGGCCACGCAGTCCGCGCTCGAATCGGAGGGTCTCGGAAGCTTGGCCTGTTCAACTCGAGCGGTGGCGCGAAGCTCTTCAGACGCAGCCATGGCGCTCTCCCATTCGAGTGGCGCGAGGCGCCGCTGCTGCGTCCACATCTTGGACTTCTCGTCCACCATCTGCAAATGATGAAACAGCACCTCGCCGTCCGCGACGAGCTCGCCGGGAAAAGGGTTCACCTTTTTGAACGACTTGCGAAGCGCCCCATGGGGCCTCGGAGGCGGCGGTCCAGCCCTGAACTCACGCGGAGAACGGCCGAGAGCACGTCTTCTGGCTCACCCTGAAACTCGCGCGGCAACGATAGCTAGGTGACCCATGTCCTCGACAGACAGGGTCACGCATGTGAGAAGCTTGACCTGCCGCTGGCCCCGCGATGCGCCCAGATCGGCGGAAATGCCGGCAAGCGGAACGCGCGCCGTCGGGCCGATCACTGGCCAGCACCGAACACGCCGCAACGCGGCTGCTGTTGCTAAATTACCTTGCCCGGAAAACGGCGAAGATGCAAACGGCCCTGCGCGGCGGCCGGCCTGCCCCGCCACGGTGCAACTTGATCGCGAGATGGCCGCCCGCGAACCTGCTCTGGAATTTCGACTTTTGAAACGGAAAGCAACGGCCCCTGGGCCAGGGGGGCGCTCCCACAGCAAGAGGCCCCACGATGCTGCGCGACGGCGCTCTCGAGCGCGGCGACCCAGGGTCCGCGCGCAGCCCCGAGACTCAGGACGCGCGGTCCGTCCACGGCATGGGCGGAAAAAAGCCGCGATGGGCGGCCGGCCGAACCTCCGACTCGTCAACGGCGCGCGCGCGCGCGCTCCGCACGGACCCCGCGCGCGGCCCGCAGTTCGGGGGGGAGGGAAAAGAGGGGGGGATCTGCCCGCTAGCTGCCGAGGGGTCGGGGGGGGGGAGGGGGGCGCGCTGGGAATCGAAGCCCGAGGGGGAATGGCCCCCCCCCTGCGCTCTAACGCCGACTGGCCTCCAAAACGCATCTAGCAGGCGCCGCCACTTCGGGCCTCGCCCCGGGGGCAGCGGCAGGGGCGGCGTCGACAGCGAGTGCGTCGACAGAAATCAAGCGACGCGCAACATGCATCATCGCCGTCGGCAGCCGCTGAGCCCAGCGACGGCCCAGCAAGGACGCTAGAAAGCGCAGCCGCTGCACCGTCGGCCGCAGGCAGGCTGGACTGGCTAGGCCAGCCGCCGAGAGACGCATCGGAATTCGAAATAGATGGATCCCAAAGCATCGCATCAACTGCTCCTGCCTGCCGCTCGCGCCCGAGCTCCCGAAACGCTGCCTGTCGCGCCTGGGGCTTGCTGGACTTGGGCCCTGGAGCGGGTCGGGCCCTGGGGCGAGGTGCTGGGGGCAGCCTGGCCGCGATAGCCAGTTCGCGACGCTGCAGTCGACGACCTGAGCTGCGGAGGCGGAGGAGAATCTCGCAATGAGGGTTTCCAGGGGGGCGATCGGGCCGCCGAGACCTGGGGGATGCGCGGCGCGCGCGAGTGGCTAGCGAAGATGTAGCATGGCGCTCCCCCCTTCCATGATGCGCATGCGCGCTCGACGCTAGGCGTGAGAATGGCCCCGCCTGCGGTTCGACATTGAAATCGCCGGCGATAAACCAGGGGCGACGAGAGCGTGGAGCAATGGCTCCTAGCCCAGCGAATTGGAAGAGACTCTGTCTGCGAAGCCCCTCGGAGCTGAAACCGCGGAACGTGATAGCGACGACCGAGCGCCCGTCCATGTGGATGATGGCCACGAAGACCCCGTCGCAGGCACGCATGGATTCCCGGAGTAAACGCATCTGAGGAACTGAGCCGTTGAGCTTGGAGATGTCGGCGACACAAAAGATACTGTCCTTACTGGCACTCGCCCTCTCCTTCCCCGACGGCCGTGCTGGATTGCCGCTCAGCTTGGGTCGACTCTTCTGCGCCTGCTGTCTGCATTGTTAGCGGTCGGGGCCTGGCTCGACGCGAGTCTCGACTTGGCCAAAAAAAGAAGCGGGGCACGCGCTGGCAATGCGATGCAGTCCCAAGTTTGCTTCCCGACCGTCGTGAACGAGTCTGAGGCGAGCTTGGATCCTGAAACACCCTCGTGAACGAGTGACTGCTGGGCACTACGACCGCTCGTAGAAGGCATGGTAGACTTAGCTGAAAGGGTCGGCTGCGAGTAGTGGCGCACTCACGTTCAGCTCCCCATGTGCCTGGGGGGTAGATGACTGGGGCCCTTAGACACACAAATAGGGACACAAAAATAAAAGGATTCCCCATATTTCCCCATAGTTTCTGGGTTCTTGTCTCCCCCCACTTCCCATATCTTCCCGTATCTTCTTGGGATTATACGATGAATTGTGTCTGCGATGTGTTCCCCCTCCTGAATAGAGTCGCCATCCACGACGGCGCCGATCGTAGGGGCGCCCCCGCCTGCTTGGCCGCCTGCTCCGTGTCCTCTTTGGCTGCGTTTATGTTCGCCTCTGCCGTCTTGACTGGGCCTCCTGCTCGAACTTCTGAGCGTCGCTGCGCCGCCCTCGTTGGACACGCTGCTGCAGGTGCGCTCGCCGCTGCTGTCCCCGCTGTCAGGCGGGGCTGGTTCGGCGGGATGGCTGCCGACGGCGTCACCATCAGCTCCGCGTCTATTATTGGCCATGCGCTTCTCGATCTGCATATGCAGCTCCTCGGTCCTCGTGAGCCACGTGAGGACATCCGTGCCCTTGTTCGTGAGCTGCGTCGTGGTATCCTTCAAGTCGGATTCGAGTTTCCTCAACACTGCTGTCTCCGATCTTTCGGCTTCCACGCTGTCTAAAGATTCGTCCCACATTATCTTGAAGAAAGTGTCTATAGTCCCTTTCTCCTGGGCCGCGTTGTCCACCGGGACGACGCCAACCTTGGAAGCGAGCGCCTACGTCGCGAGCCGTTTCGACTCGATAAATGTGGCCAATGCGAGAGCACACGTGCGTTCTCTTTCCTCAGCCCGTGATGAATTTTCGCGGCACCTCTCCGCGGTCGCGAAAGCCGGGTCGTGTTTCATCTGCGCGTCCTTGACCGCGCCGTCGGCTTTGCGGACCGCATCTTCCGGGGAAGGAGCGCCCACCTGGGCCTCCTGTAGACGAAGAAGGCCAACCTGTCCGAGCATCGCCTTCTTCAAGGTCTGATCGGTGGTGATGGCGACGCGCAGATTCCAATGTGGCGATACGTGAGCTCAAGGCCGTCGCTCCTGCAAGGTGTCCGCCACAACTGCTGGTCTGTGATTCGAATTGGTTCTTATCCTTGTCGTTACCGCTGCGCTCCTGATGGAGATCGACGAACCTTCCTCACTTGATCAACCTGCTGTTCCATTTGGCCCTTACGCACTCGATCAACACGCGGTTCCATTCGGCCATTACGCACCTTGTGCACGTTGACCAGGCGTGAGCAGAAGAGGCTGCAATCAAGAACAGAAAGAGAAATCTGCTTCGCCCCGCTTCGCCACCGAGAAAGGCACGAGGTTGTGCTGCTTCGGCGCCCCTCAAGCGCCAACGTGAAGGCGGGGGCCTGACACGAACAAGAAAAAAGGGGCGTGTGAGGTATGAGTACCCAGTGTACTCTAAAACCTGCTCGTGCCAGAATGCTTGAGGGAGGAGGAGGAGGAGGAGGAGGACGAGAAGTGAGGAGGGAGAAGGCGGCTGGCCAGAGGATGGGGAGCGTGAGGGGGGGAGGAAGAAGTGACAGAGAGGGGAGGAGGGCGGGGAGAGGAGGGAGGACGAGAGATGGATAGGGAGGAGCAAGGGGCAGAAGGCAGGCATAGCAGAAGGATGAGGAGGAGGAGGACGAGGAGGAGGAGGAGAAGGCAGACGGGGAGAATGAGGAGGAAGAGGAGGCGGAGGAGGCGTATAAAGCGAGCGGAAGAGGACGAGGAGAAGGAGAAAGAGAAGGAGGTAAAAGGGGGGGGAGCGGGTGGTGCAGGAGCAGAAGCCGGAGAACGAGCTCGAGCAGGACGAGGGAATACGAGGTTGGAACACGGCGAAGGAGGAAGAGGAGAAAGAAGAGCGGAAGGAGCGTACGAGGAGAAACTGGAGGAATAGAGATGATAAGGGGCGAGGGACCAGCCCAGCAACCGCTTGGCCTTCCACGGCTGCAGCAGGACGAGCCACAAACGTGTCAACGACGTCATCGCCTCGAGGCTGAACTGCTTCCGAGACTGGCTTGCGCGCAGGAGATCCGTGACGAAATCGATCAAGGGCTGTCCAAGCAGGGACACTTCGCGCGTGAACCTGGACGCGTGACTGCCGAGCGCAGTCGCACCTGGAGAGCCGACCTCCTCGCACTCGTGGCGCAGAGCTGGATTTGCAAGCACGTGCAGCGCCACAAGACGCGCCGCATACAGCGGCATCGGCTGCGCCCGCCATCTGATGCTCTCGGGATCGGGCTGCCCGGGCTGCAGCCCAACGCTGCCCGCGTAGCCTGCCGGCAGCACCTGCTCGACGGGTTCGGGGGCGATCAAAAACTCGTGCAGGAGGTGCAACAGGAACCGCGTGGCCTGCGGCTCGTGCGCGTACGCCAGCTCGTACGTGTCGTGCTTCAGATAGGCCTTGAGGTGCGCGAGCAACAGCCGCTCGAACGCGGGGCTCAGCGAGCCCGGCGCGCGGGGCGCACGGCCGCTCCCACTGGTCGACGACCCCATCATTATGGTCGACATGCCGGTGCTGGCTCCTGCAGGTCTCTCGGGTGGCCCTGGAGCAGCTGGGGCCCGAGGATCGCGTCGCACCGCCGATGCAAAGGCGACGCCAGGACGGAGAGTCAGCCCACGGCGATGCGGCGCGATCCTCCGATCCCACCCGGCCTCAGCCCCGCTCGGGAGGCCCAGAGCTCCACCGCCAACTCCGTCGGTGCCTTGCGTGCCATCGCCGGCACGATTTGGCTGCGCGCTGCTGCCGCTGCTGCTGCCGCCGCCGCCGATGCTGACGGCGGGCTTCGCCGCGGGCGGCTTGCCCTGCGCGAAGTGCACCAGGCAGGTGAGCAGCAGCTCCTGCGCCGTCAGGGTCAGCCCCTCGACGTCCCCGGTCGCCGACCTGGCCCCTCAGCTTGCCTCCTCCTCCTCCTCCTTCTCCTTCTGCTCCTCCTCCTCCTCCTCCTCCTCCTCCTCCTCCTCCTCCTCTGCCTTCTCCTCCTCCTCCTCATCATCCGACTGACTCCTCCTCCTGCTCCTCCTGACGCCTCCTCCTCCTCCTCCTCGCCCTCCTCATCCTCGTAACACTCCTCCTGACTCCTCCTGGCTCATTCATTCTGCCTCCTACTCCTCCTCCTGTTAATTATCCTCCTCCTGCTGCTCCTCCTCCTCCGCCTGCTTCTCCTCCTTCTCCTCCTCCTCCTCCTCCTCCTCCTCCTCCTCCTCTTCCTCCGCCGACTGACTCCTCGTCCTCCTCCTCCTCCTCGTCCTCCCCGTCCTCCCCGTCCTCCTCCTCCTCCTGCTCCTCCCCCTCCTTTCCTCCTCCTCCTACTGCCACTCCCTCTCCTCCACTTCCGCTTTTTCCTCCTCCTCTTCTTCCTCCTTCCGCCTTCCACGTTCCTCCTTCCTCCTTCCCCCTCCTCCTCCGCGACACCTCCGGCCTCCAGCCTCGTCTTTCCCGCGACCTTCTCCTCACAGAACTTGGCCGCCAGGCCCCTCTCGGTCCTCGAGTGGTTCTCGGGTCACATCTCGATCCTGGCGGCCGTCCGAGACGAGTAGGGCAACCACAGCCCGCCCATGGATGGCGAGGCGCAGCTGCCGAAGAGCACCCCGAGGCTGGAGCTCCTCCAAAACTGGCCAAGACTTCCAAACCCCCGATCGGTCGTAGAGCCTCCTTCTCCGACCCCCCTCCCTCCCTCCGTCGGCAACTGCGCCAAGGGCGGATAGCCCAAGGGGGAACACTAGACTACATGTATCCAGGCGTTCCGATCGCTCCTGAGTTCGACGAGGCTCCAAGGCGGATTCGTGTCGTGCTACCCCCTCCCCTGCAGTACGGCAATTTCGCGGCGTGACCACTTACACATTGTTTTTTGACACCGCGTGGATCGTTCAACTTTGAACGCGGCACCGACCGATTCTGGGCCACCAGCGGCGTTCAACCTTGAGAACGCCCGCGCTGGGGTCGCCGCCGCGCCAAAAACACAAGCCTGCCGTATCCGCCTCTGTCGATGCCTCCGAGTTTCGCCCCTCCGTCGCCACCCCTGAGGGTCAACGATAGGGGGGACTGGCTCGATGAGGGCACATCGACCTTGACTGGGCGATGAATCGCCGAAAGGTCGGCGATGGGCACAAGCGGGCCCTTGATCGCGAACTGCGCGGCCCGGGGAGGGGTCATCAGGCCATTCTCGGCGACGCGCGGGCGGATGGGGGTCGGCGCGTGCCCCCCTGAGCCCACCCCCCCCGCAGCGTTGCCCACGAACCCCGCAGCGGCACGGTGGCCGCGCGGACCTGGCCAGGCGCCCGGCCCCCAGCTGCGAGAGCCAGGCGGAGCCGCCGCCCAGGCCCGCCGCCTGGAACGCGGTCCTGCCGCGGGGAGGGGTCGAGATCGAGGTTCGAGGGGGGGAGGACGGAGGGAGGGATCATGAAGGGCGGACCAGGAGTCGATATACATCTGTACTGATGCAACCAATTCCTCGGAACATGGAATGCCGATCTGCCCGAACTCGAGGCTCGGCAGGGGAGGGAGGGGCGCAGGCATCCAAGGACGGCCCAAAACCAAGAATGAAGAATAATACCCCGAAGAAGCTCGGAATGACCATCATGATGGGTCAAAGATTGCCCTAATGTCCAAAAACAGCGACAAGACACAGCACGCGGGACATTTAAAACATAGCACTCCCAGCGCAGAGTGCGCATACAGAAGACGAAAGGAAGGCGGGGCAAACCGCGCCGCCAGGGACGTCCCCCGCGACCGGCCATCTTTGGCGTCTCGGAACGCTCTTGGGCTGTCGATGGGGCCTCTTGGGACGCTTTTGGAATTCTCTCGGCGCCTTCTGGGGTCGTCTTCATCCTCCCGGCCCAATCGCGCCGCGCCCCCGGAGCCCCAGGGCCACCCTGGCGCGTCGAAGGGCCGCCGTGGGAGCCGCCAGACCTGTTCCCCGGTATGTATGTTTGTATACATGCATGCATGCATGCATGCATGGATGTATGTGTGTATGTGTGTATGTGTGTACGTGTGTATATACATATATATATATATAGAGAGAGAGAGAGAGAGAGAGAGAGAGAGAGAGAGATGTATGCACTAGGACCTGCGCGCGCTTCGCGCGCGCATAGGTTCTCGTTGGATTCCCAATCATCAAAGGCGCATCTGTCGGAATGCACTTCCGCTGAGCACAGCATGGCTGCGAAACAAGCCGTAGGGCGGCGGACATCATCGTCGTTATGGTCCGCTTCCACGTGATCGCCGATCGATGCGCTCCGGAGGAGCATGTTCCGCAGCGCGCGACGTGGGGGCTCGCGGGCGTCGCACTCATCACCATCATCATCCACGCGCGGCTTTGGGTCCCTGGGTGATGCAACGGCCCCTGGGGTGCGATTGTTGGGCCCGCTGGAGGCCTGGATTTGGAACTTCGGACCATGGACCCTGGGCCCAGCGTGTCCGCGAGCACCTAGCTGGCCGCAGTCGCGGCGCGAGGTGGGAAAGAGAGACGATGCGTCGACCCAAGGCGGGCACGGTGAGGGGCAGGTGGATAAGGATGAGCAGGAGGAGAAAGGAAAAGGGGGAGGAGAAGGAGGAAGAGGAAGAGGAAGAGGAAGAGGAAGAGGAAGAGGAGGAGGAGGAGGAGGAGGAGGAGGAGGAGGAAGAGGAGGAGGAGGAGAGGAGGAGGAGGAGGAGGAGGAGGAGAGGGAGGAGGACACAGGAGGAGGATGGAGAAGGGCAGGATGAAGAAGAGGAGGGGGAGGAGGAGCAGGAGCGGAAGCAGAAGGAGCGGCAGGAGGAGGAGCAGGAGCAGGAGGAGGGGGCGGAGGAGGAGGGGGAGAAGGACGAAGTGGAGGAAGAGGAAGAGGAGGAGGAGGAGGAGGAGGAGGAGGAGGAGGAGGCGTGCGTCGAGTTTGAGGAGCTGGGGGGAGAAGAGGAGGCGGAGGAGGAGGAGGAGGACGCGGGCGACGAGGAGGAGCATGAGGAGGAGGACGAGGTGGAGGAGGGGAGGGAGGAGGAGGAGGCCCCCCCCCCCACCCTGAGGATCGCCACGGCGTCGCACTCCGCCAGCGGCGCATTTGTTTTGTAAATCCTGGAAGCCACCTCCGGCTCAAACATCGGGGGGGTAAGCCGGGGGAGCCTTGAGGGGTGCTGGCGCACCTGGTACCGAAGTAACAATTTGAGTGCTCCTCTCGGGCGGGTGAAACTCTGAAAGCCATGCTGCGCTCTATCCCATAGCGCGCGACTCAGAGAGAAATGTCGGCGTCCTGGTGCAACGCAGGGCGGCGGAAGTGAATCTTGCTGCGGCATCACTGGGCGTCGCGGGCGCCCACCAAGAAGCAGTGTCATGGGCTGAACTCTTGCGCGGACGTCCGCTGCGCGTGCTCCCAGGCGCAGACAGTCAGTAGCTCTTCCACCTGCGCAGAGCTGATGGCGCGAGGTGTGGCACGCAGCGAATCGCAGAGGACAGCCTGGAGGTCATGGGCCTCAAGCCCTGGTGACCCACATGCGCGGAGAACTGCAATCCAATGGCCTCCTGACGCAGGCGTTCTCAGTGAGCGCCCTGCAGAGCGGAACTGTCCTTCGGGCGCAGGATGCATTGCGAACGCGTTCCCGATTGCGCGCTGCACGCCTAGGGGAGACATCGGGAACAACGCGACGCCAGCGGCGGCGAAATTCGCGTTGAGGACCGCTACGTCGTAGAAACTTCCACCGTCGCCCATGAGGTCCGCGAAGCGCCAGACCACCTGCGCGCTCGAAGGCAGCGGTGGTCTTCTGTGGATGACCGAGCCGAGCCGCGAGATGCAGGCGAGGGTGACAAGGGCGCCCCGCTGGACCGCTCGCTGCAAGGGGCGACAGTTGCGCGGCTAGCGTCGTCGGCGTCGCACTCAGCACGGCTGTGCAGAGCATCCGTTCGGCGCCGCTTTGCAGGAGGGGTGGATTCATCGACGTCGCTGGTGGGCCCGCCTGTGACATTGTCGACCATTTTCACTGGACGGGCTTCACCTGGATGAATATACGACGCAAGTGCGTGCATGACTCCCGTCGCCCTCGCGCGTGGTAGGGGCGGCGGACGCGGCGCTCTGTTGGGCGCGCGTGGTTTGGAGGCCACCGCGTACTCATCGGCGGCAATCTCTGGGACTCGTAAACGTTCTATGAGGGTATGCACCTGTCGCTGGTCGAACTTAAGGCTACCTTGCCGGGGTTCCCTGAACAGATTAGTAGCAGAATTTATATGACGGCTTACCGTGGTGCTCGGTTTCTGACTCCATCTAATCTCTCTGAAGGCCCCTATTATGCTATTAACGGAATGGTGGCAGGATGTTCTACGGCCACCACCTTCGTTCAAATATACATCATTCCAATGATTGACCCCCTTCCTATTCCAAGAGCTGAATTTTTGGACATCTACACCAACGATTACGGCGTCAGCTCGGTAAGTACGAAGTCCGCAGCTAGCATAGACCTTACCAGCATGCTCACAACTGCGGTGCAAGGCGACATACATTGCAGTGTGGCTGAAGATAAAGCTTCGGTTATTGCTTCCTCGGCTTCACTAGGCGACAAGCTCGTTCAGTTGTTGGGGAAATACGCTGGAGGTCCTGCTAAGCATTCGGCTGTGAATCTCGGCGCCGACGACACGGCAGGCAATAGGAGAGGTTGCAAATGGAAGCCCAGTCCGTCTCTTGTCGGCCAGGGTCCGACGGTTCCAGAAAGCCAAACGTGCCCTTGGCAAATGGCCTCGTAAGATCTTCATTGCAGGACCTCTAGCAGGAATTAACTTCGGAGCGGAGGTGCACAGCACCTCCGACCACGAGCTCAAGCTGCTGCGCCACTCCTTCGGCAAATGTGTCAAGCCGTCCGCAAGCTCGAAGAGCTTGACGTCGCTCACCATTTTAGAGCGCGACCCGTGCTACTATGCGGCCACGGCGCCGACATTAAGGTATGCGAAAGAGGTTTGGCTCACCAGTACGAGACAGTACACGTTTTCGGTTGCGTTGTCGGTTCTTCGGGAGTCCTGGGAGTCCGCTGTCGGAGGCCCTCCGATTCCCTGGAAAAAGGTGTCTGGACCTCTTTCGGCTGCTAGGGCTTCTCTTTCCAAAATCGGTTGGACGATGAACGATGATGTCACCACCATCGTTGCCGACAATAATGTTTCCTTGGGACTGACCATAACGTCTCCCCGGATGCTCAAAAGATTTCTCTGGGAAGGTGGTATCCGTCATGTTCAGAAGCGTTCGGGGGCGTCCTTGGGCATGGGCTCAGAAAGGGACTGCTACGACATACTTCTCCGGGAGTTGAGGAAGAAATGGTCGCCCCTTGAGAAAGACTGCATTCGCAATTTGGTGTGTGGAGCTTGCTGGATTAGGACCAAAGCTGTAGTCGGGCAACATGCTCGACGACACCCTATGTCCTCTCTGCGGCGCAGGCGAAGACACCATGCACCAGCGGCTGTGGTGCTGCCGGCCCGTTAGCGAGGAAAGATCAGATATTGTCGACGATCAGCTGATCGCAAGAGCCTCTGCGATCATGCCAGATAGTAAATATTGGAAACTGTTAACCAAGGGTCTCTTTCATCAGCATTCAGGCAAGTCTGTACCATGTCCTGTTGCTGAGGGAGGTATGGTAGTGCAGTGGATAGAAGATTCTTCAAACACTTCGACGAACACCGAAGGCCACGCGATCTTCGACGGTTCAGGGCTTAAGAGTCTATTGGTGGAAATGTCTCGGGCAAGCTGGGGGGCGGCGGAGTACAGTGATCAGCGTGAGCTCAAATGCACGGTGTCTGGGCAGGTGCCCAGTGTTCTCCCCCAAACTTCTCAGGCTGGAGAGTCTTGCAGGTTGGGGGCCACCAGCGAGCTCCTTTGTGGGCCCTCTACTGGCTACTCAAATTGCTCCAAAGTCGTCTCTGCTTTCAATTCCCCAATGCCCTTACAAGTCTCTCATGAGCAACTGTATGCTGGCGCTCTTTTAAACGCGTCCCGTGGCCTGTGTTCTAATGTGTATAAGGTCAAGGCTCATATTGTGAACAACAGCGCCTTGAATGCCGACGGTTGGTTTTCAAAAAAAGGTGGTGGTCGGGCTGATGAAGCAGCCGAGCGAGGCGCTTGGAGCCACCCATGAGCATCTCCAGCAAAGATGCTGGAGATCGACGATCGCGTGGCAATCGCTCGAAAAAATGTGTTTTGGCGGCCCGTCTCATGCCGCTGTGGCCGAGGGTGGGCCTGGACAACTTTCCTCGGGCCCCCCATCCTCCTCCTCAGAACGCTGAGAATTCGACAGGTTGTTGTCCTGATTGGGTTTGGTGCCGCTCGCTTTGGCGATGCCAGCGCTGTCTCAAGAGCCGACGTTGTGAGCAGAAGCCTCCGTTCGAAAACTGTTCAGGTGAGCTGCCCGCTTCCGCCCACGATATTGGGCAGCGTAAACACTCGCTTAAAACCTTGTGCTGCACCGACGATGCGTTGCTATAAACCGGCTCCAAATGCAAGGCGTGTGCTACAGGAGGCCAGTTCCGTAATCAGCCCAAGCGTTGTTCGTCCGATGGCGCTCTTTCGAAGAATGAGGTCATCTCGAACTGTGCCGTCGCGTCCCGGGACAGGATATTGAAAAGGTAAAAGCCCTGAATGGACCACGCGCAAGTGGAACCACTCATTGTTTTGCTCACTTGGTTGTGGGCGGCGCAACGCTGGTGAAAAAATCCTCCTCCTCCTCCTCCTCCTCCTCCTCCTCCTCCTCCTCCTCCTCCTCCCCCCCTCCCCCTCCCCCTCCTCCTCCTCCTCCTCCTCCTCCTCCTCCCCTCTCCCTCCTCCTCCTCCTCCTCCTCCTCCGGATATTCCCCACCATTTCCCCTCAAGTGTTCACCGAACAGTTTCCACAACGGCTGGGGGACACATGGTCCGATAGTGTGGCGGAACTCATGTCGCGACGCTCGGCCACATGGGCGATTCCAACAGGCAAGGGGCGGCGGTGATGCCCCGTAGGCGTCTTCGGTACGATGTGCACCGACACGCACATGTGTATATATATATATATGTATATATACAAGAGTGCATTGGCAATGCGCGCCACGCACCTTGGTGTTTAGAGTTTCGCACGTTAGCGGGGTGCGTGCGTACATGCGCACACACATGCACCTATGGAAACATATTGCATATGTACATATGAATATACGTATGTATGGGTATGTACATGTCTATGCCAATGGTCTGTGAAACTATGTGTGCGTATACACATGCGTGTCTCAGGCGGTAGTGGCCTGACCAGCTGCTCCAGGCACCTCGCAACTCAAAGGTGCGAAGGCCTCAGGCGAATGAGCGAGCAGGCGGGATGACATGATATGTACAGATGTACTCGTCATCATCCTCGTCCTCTTTCTCCACCTCATCATCATCATCATCAGCCTCCTCCGACTCATTTTCATCAGCCTCATCATATTCAGCGCCAGCATCCGCATCATCATCACCACCACCACCACCATCGTCATCATCGTCACCACGATCATCATCAGCAACACCATCAATGTCGTCGTCATCGTCATCATCAGCAACACCATCCTCAACAAAATTACCCACATCCCGTACACATTAACCTCATTAGCAGCAGCGTCGTCGTCGTCATATCATCATCGTCATCATTACCACCACCATCGCCAGAATGAGCATGGTTATCATCACCATGATAATGCAAATGGCTCTCGTTCGCCACACGATCCATCCTCGTCCGATCCTCGCCATGGTCATCGCAATCATCGTCATCATCCAACCGTCGTCATCGTCAGCGTAAACATCATTACTGCGGAAGGACTCCGCCGAACAGAAGTGGGAGAGAGAGGAAAACTGGTTATGCTGGAATCTTGACGGGGTGGGGAAGAGGAACATGAAGAGGATCAGGAGGAGGAGGGGGAGGAGGAGGAAGAGGAGGAGGAGGAGCAAAAGGAAGGACAGATACGTGGAGGAGGAGGCTGATAGGAAGAGGAGCCGAGAGTATACAGAGAAGGAGGAATAACAAAAAGAACACGGGGAAGAGAAGGAGGGAGACGGGGAGAAGAAGGATGGAGGAAAACAATATTGGAAGGCTTCTGGGGGCACCATTGGAACTCAATGTTGGGAGCCCTAGTGTTATGTAGCGTTTTGTGGCCTCTTGGGGGTGTTTTTGGGGCCCGTGTGGATCCCTTTTAAAGCCCTGTTGGGGTTCTCTTGGGTCATCTCGGGGCCCTTTTGGGCCGTCTTGGGGCGTCTTGGAGGCCTTTGGCCGTCGTGGGGCTCTCCTGGCGGCGTCTTGGGGCCCTTTTGGGTGCCTCTTTGGGCGCTCTTGGGGCTCTCTTGGGCCCGTCTTGGAGCCCTTTTGGGCTGTCTTGGGGCTCTCTTGGGTCGTTTTCGGGCTCTTTGGGGGGCCTTTTGGGCTACCTTGGGGCGATCTTTGGAGCCTCTTGGGCCGGTTCGGGCGGACGCTGGCTCGAAAAAGGGTGAACCAGAAAAACTTCTGAAAACCATACACAAATCAATGGCATTCCCCTCTTGGGGCCCTTTTGGGAAACCTCCTGGAGGCCCCTGGGGGCGTCTCGGGACCCCTTGGACGGTCTTGGGCGGTCTTGGGGTCTCTTGGAGCGCTCTTGGGCTGTCTTGGAGCGCTCGTGGACCCCTCTTGGGAGTATCTCGGGCCGTCTGGGGCGCCTATGGGACCGCCCGAAAATCTCGGGGAAAGCCGAAACTCGTTTGGGGGGGGCACCGTCCGGGGTCCCCTGCCCTATATATATATATATATATGTATATATATACATATATATATATATACATATGTATACATACATACATACATACACACATGTATACACATACGCATGTTTTTTTTTTGTTTTATATATATATATAACCCGGGCGCTCTCCTCTGACCAGATGAGGTCTTTACTATCGTGAGGCGAGCGCGAAGGCACAGAACTGGGGCCCCCAATGAACAGCGAGATTCAGACTGCACTAGATAGGTTGGAAGGTCAGGTGCAGCGGACATGCAGCTGACACCCCCATCCAGGAGCGGGCAGAAAAGAAAAAGGGGTGGGAGAGAGCCTTGAAGATTAGGGAACGTTCGTCCCCGTGCGGCCAGAGCTGCGACACTACTCGGCTTAAAGTGGTGAACGCATCCAGCCTGGGCGCTCTCTCCTCTGACCAGACGATGTCTCTACTATCGTGAAGCGAGCGCGAAGGCACCAGCACCGGGGCCGCCACTGAACACCGAGACTCAGACTGCACTGAGAAAGGGCTGGAGGGTCAGGCGCAGCGGACAGGCAGCAGACACCCGATCCCGCACAGGAATATGGACATGCATGGCCGCACTACAGGCCCCTATAAAAGGCTATGCGTTCCTCGAGTTTGTACAGCTTCAGCGGCATTAGCCATGCACTTCGCAGCAGCGGAAGCGAAATGGTCAGGATAAGGAGTAGCGATACTAATCCACTTGCACCCTCCAGGAGCATTACCAGCGAATTCGATGCGATACTTTTTCGTCATGCTGCGCAGGCCGCGTCTGCCGGCGCACCGTCTACAAAGAGCAACTAGGCAACCTCCATGCCAGACGGCAGCTCGAGTAGCTTTCTTCCAGGGAACATTGAACTTGCAAATTTCGCAGCAGGCATCGAATAAAGAAGGCTCACACATGAGTTGCCTTAACTGAGGCGTCCAACACATAACTGCGGTACGCGGATTATCGAGAAACGCTGGTACGCGGAGGCTCAAACACGACTTAATGAATCGCGCACTGAACATGGACGCGGCATTACCAATCCGCCCGCGCTCCAACTCCGCCTCGGGGAAAGTCGCTGCTTCGAAGAGGCCGGCGCAAGGCGCGACTCCACGAAGCGCAAGGAGTGCCGAGCCACAGTGCCGCATTGCAGCTGGAGCGCACCCAACCGAGCGCTACATTTTTGGAAGGCGGGGTCGAGATGGCCCCCGCGCGGATTGTTGAGCAACTCGAGGGCCAGCGATCGATCGCCGAGCTTCCTAGTCTCGCGGGCGATGTGGCCACAGCCGCCGAAGAGTTCCAGAAATGCGAGACGCCTCAGCGACTGGGGCCGCGGCGCGCCGACGGCCCTGAAGTCGCGCTGGAGGCGCAGCCGGACTTCGCGAGGGCCCCAGCCACCTGCAGCACGCGAAGCACGGCTCGTCCGCGGCCCAGCGCGACTGCTGGGCTGGGCGGGAGCATGACTCGCGACCACGAGCTACGACCACGTTGCCGACGTGCGCCCCCGCCGCTCGGCCGAACGAGAACGCGTGATCCGCGACCACCGCCGTCGCCAGCAGGAGACGCGAAGCCTTCCCGTAGCGCACGCGGCTGGTGACGGGGGCATCAAGGAGCCGCCCGAGAAGCAGGAGGGCCTCGCGCGGTAGCCGACGAAGGAGATCATCACCCTCGGGCACATACGCGGGGGCCCCAGGCGCCGCCAGCGCCCCGCAATCCCCGCGGCGGCTGCCCTCGGCGAAGGGAGCCGCTTCCGCGGCGGAGCGCGCCGACTCCAAGTGACGAGGCATCGGGCTGCGCGCGGCAACCTCTTGATAGTCACCCTGTAGCGCTCCGGAATGGAGCGCGACTGGCTGGCCAGCAACCGAAGCCATCTTGACGCCTGTGCCCACCTAGAACTCCGCGTCGGGGTGGGAAACCAGAAGGGGGTCGAATTGGCCGAGCGACCCCCGGTCGGCCCTGGCCCCTTGGCGGTAGCCCCTGAACCGGCAAGCCGCCTTCACGCGCAGCGGCTCCGCGCTGGACGTCGCCGCCAGGCTCTCGAGGGGGCCGGAGGAGCCCGCCGCGGCCCGAGCGGCAGTCAGCCGGGAAGTACTCGCCGCCCGCTGCGCCCTCGGAACTCCCGCCTGGGAGCCGGCCATGGCCCGCGGCTTGGGCCGCCGCGGAGCTCTTGCCTTCGGAGCCATCCACGCGCGCCGCCGCTCTGGGAACCGAGGGCGGCGAAGAGCCCGAGCCAAGCTGGTTCGAACCCAGATGTGCGAGATCAGCGCGGAGACCAGCTGGGGCCCCCGCCAAAGCACTGGAAGGTCCAGGAAGGAAAGGCCCCGCGAACAACCCAAGCTTGCCTCGTGACGGGATATCCGCAAGGTTCTTCTCCGAAGGAATCCAACGCATGTGAAAACGAGCACCGGCGACCAGGGAGAGGCGCGCCAACTCGCGCAACGGCCGAACCAGATTGGCCGAGGCCCCTCGGCCCTTGCAGGCCGCCAGAGCCAGGGGAAGGTCGTCGACCCGGATGACCGCGCGACGGCTGAGTGCCTCTGTGGACATGAGGATGTGCTTCGCGGCCACCACGAGGGCCTCGCCCTCGAGCTCCAGTATGTTGGCATCCACAAGGGCCTTGGAAGCAGGTGCAGTAAACCACGGGCCCCGCAACGCGCCCTCCGGCACCTCCTCGAAGATGGCCCCAGACACTTCCAGGAAGGACTTGAGAATTGCCCCCCCGTCGATGCCCATGGCGTCGGCCCCGTCGAGGTCCGTTGAGAAGCTTTTGCAGAGAAGGCCCTTCATGGGGGCCCCGATCGAGCGCTGCGACTCCGACCTAGGTTTTTCAAATGCATGTTGTCTGGCACGCTCGGCTCCTGCAGCGCGATGCCCCCGCCGCTCTGCGCGCCGCCCGATTCTCCCAAATCGGCACGGCGACGCGACACTCGTGCATGCACCAGTGCCAAGGAAGGAGGCGTCGGAGGACGCGACGACGCTATGCCTCGGGATACTGATCTTGGTGAAGAGGAGGGGGGGGGATGGAGCGGAAGGTCCACGCGTCCTGTCGGACACTCGGCCAGAACTTCTGCGGCTCACTGCCGACTGCGCACGCGCACTGATACACGGTTGAAAACAGAGAGGGCACTTCACGCCTGAGCAGCGCAGCCCGCGCAAAGTGCCCCATGACAACCTGGAAAGCTGAGCCACTGCAGGTATCTCGTCGTAACAAAGCTTCGATCCCGCGTCTGAATCGCCAGATGTCTGCGGTCTCTATGGAGACCTTGGATCCCTCGCTGAAGCTCAAGCCCACGAGCGAGATATCCTCACCTGCTGGGCTCAGCTCGTGCGCGGATAGCCTCAGGGACCCCAGGCGACGACGCGCGCCGTCGAGGCCGGCCTGGACAGCGGCACGATCCGAACCCATAACCATAAAGTTGTCGACGTAGCCTGCGCCGGCCGTGCCCGCACGCTGGGGGCGCGACGCAGCTGGCAAGCTATCCTCGACGACGCCGGACGAGTCAAACCCCTCCTCGCTCAACGCGTGCTGGAGAACGCTCTGGCAGATATGCAGGGCCCAGGACCATGCCACTGGTGAGACACAATCACTGGGAGAGATCATCTTGCGCGGCTGGACCAGGGCCTCATCCACGTCGACGATGCCAACATGCCTAGCTGCGATCGAAGGAAGACTAAATATTGCCTCGAGGCCGTCAGTCTGGCATGGCAAGCCTATATTTATACAGACATATATATATATATATATATATACATATACATATATATATACATGTTACACATATATATAATTCAAAAAAAAACGCGCTCGCCATCGCCAGCAGCAAAATAAGTATCACGCCCGGTGTTCTCGAAGCCCGTGAAGGCGCCGGGCGTAGGAAGCCGCGTCCGTGGCGGATCTACAAAACTGGAATTGGCGGCACTGGCATGAAAAATCAACCCGATGTCGCCCGATTATTTGGCGACAACAAATATCTCGACAGCGGCGCCGCGACCCGCGGCGCCGCGATGCCTCGCCATTCCTCGCTGCCTAAACTCAGGCACAAAGTCGCCGTAGGCAAGAAGATTGTTTTTCAAGACAGGGGCAATGAAAGGGCCATGGGTGCACAACCCCCTGCGCAAAGAACCTGCAGCAGCAGGCAATCATGGCATCTGTTCAAGTCAGAGACCGAGCCAATCAGAACCAGCCTGCGCGAGGCATTGACCACAGAGGAGGGGTCAGAGCGGTGCCGCGCGCGGGGCGCGTCGAGGGCCCCCTTGCGAAAAAAGAGGGTCGACAGGTGGCGGCGGCGCAGAGAGGCAGGCCGACTCCATGCGCGAGAGGGCCGCATCCTGACCGGCATTGCGAACAGACGCGGGCGCATGGCTGCGCCCAAAAAGGTGGTTCAGGCAGGCGACGCCGTCGCCGGCCCAAGGTAAAGCGAGCTGCGGGCAAGCCTGCGCGCCACGCCGCGCGACAGAGACGCGCACCTGTCCAGGGGTGGCCGCGACAGCTGATCGGAGGAATCAGAGGGAGGGGGGAAATACCTCTGCGCCGTCCAGGGCAATGCAGCTAATTTCGGCTCGTGCGGGCGGGCCAGCCGGGTGCGTCGCCACTGCTCCTGCCTCTTGGCGCCCTTATTGGGCCGCGCTAAGGCGCGCTCCTCGCGCGCCTTTCTGCGCCCCTTCATGACGGAGCATTCCATCGACAGCTCCGACGCGATCAACTCCGCGAGGGCCGGCATGACGCAGAGGTTGCCCCGCGCGAGGTCGGCGCCGCGCGCGAGGCTGGCACCCGGGCGAACATCGCCACCGCCAGCGACCTTCTCTCGATGACGCTCCTCAGCGTCCTGGAGCTCCCGAGCGGTGATCTCGGCGGCCGCGATGCTCGGGATATTGCGCTGGCCATAGCAGGCGAGCGTCTCCAAGAGTCTGCAAGCTCCCTCGTGAGTGTCGACCCCAAGGCCCCTCGGCTGCAATCTACAATCGGCTCGACAACGGCTGCGGCGTCCTAGTGGAGTTCCTCCGTTGGAAGAAATAAATCTGCACGCCCAAAGACAAGTCCGAGGTCCTCGCGCCGACCAGTCCAGCCACAAATCTTCGGTGAAGGACGCCGCAGCATCTCGGAACCCGCGATACCTCTGGCCAGTATTGTCGCACGAGACAACACGCGTGCAAGCGTCGGCTCCTGCCGCGGCCGGGGCGGCAGCAACGGGCGCAGCCGGCAGAAGCGGAGCACCCGGAGCGATCGGGGCTGCTCCAGCCCCCCCGGGCACGGCTCCACCGGCGCCTGCGAACGCAGACTTAAGTCTAATAGCTGGCGCAGGGCCGAAGGCGGCGGTCAGGCGGGCCAAGCCCCCGCAAAGGGCCGGCGCGCCCTCCGCCGCGGCGGCTCCGCCGCCGCCGACTGGATCAGCTCCGACGGGAGGTCCTGCCAGTGGCGCGGCCCTCGGGGCGAGGGCGTCCGCGGCGGGGCCAGGGGCCGCGCCGGCCCCAGCAGGGGCCGCCCCGGGGGCGGGGGCCCCAGGAGGGGCCCCACTAGGATCGCCAACAGCAGGACCCCCCCCCGCTGCTGGAGGCCCGGAGCGGCGACCCCCCCATACGTGAGCGCCGACGGCAGGAGGGGCCCCGGGCAGAGGGTGCACGTTCCCTCCAGGAGGCGCAAGGACCCTGCGAGTGTAGCAAGGGGCACGGGCGGCCTTGAGCTGAGCGACCGCCGGCTGCACCCTGAACCGGTAGTGCGTAGCCCCTGGTCGGGCGCGTGGAACGAGCCCGTCTGGCCCGACGATAGGGAACCAATCGAGCACGCCCGCGCCGATCAGGAGGTCCTCCTCGTACTCGTCATTGTCCGGGGTCACGACGCCGACGCCGGTCAAATAGTTCATGGGCGCGCCGCTGCTGCACCCCATGCGCCGCAGCTCTCGACCTGGACTGTTGCACTTCATCGCAAAGAACTCCATATCTACTAGGCCAAAGGGGTGGGCCGCGGCAGCTGGAGCCGCCAACTTCAATCCCGAAGCGCCCGCCGCTGGCGGACGGCGGCCGTCTGCTGAGCTGCGTTCCAGACACTCGGACATGACATCGCTGCGAAACGTAAGGTTTTTGAAGGAGGCCAGCAAGCGCGCGCGACGACGCGCGAGTGTGCACACCGTCCCTTTCTGTTTGCTGGGGGTTCTTGCAAACCGATGAATCCCACCAGCCCTTTGGGCGTGAGTGGTTTAGAGAGCTCTCTCTGTCCTCAGCCCCCCTTCTTCCCCTTCGGGGAGGGGTTTACCCCTCCCCCTACCCCCTCCCCCTGGACCTGGAGAGGGAGTTCCGCGGGTCGTCAGGGGGGTCTTTTTCGACGTCTGGGAGGGCCAAAAAATGACGACCCTCACGAGGATTCTGGCCCCGAGGGGGGGGGGAGTTTGGTGCCTCAACTCGTCTTTGAAGCAAAAATCATTGATTTTACTCGGGTGTTGGGCCCATTTTGGGCTTCTGAGGGGGCAGCGCTCATCGTCCTTCATAGCAAAATCATTGATTGTACGCAGGTTTTGGCCTCATTTTGTCCTTCTCAGGGGGCAGCGCTCATTTGCGCTTCTGAGGAGGTCGCAAGAGGCCCCAAGATGACCCCAAGAGGCCCCCAGGAGGCTCCCAAGAGGCCTCCAAGAGGCCCCCAAGAGGCCCCCAAGAGGCCCCAAGAGGCCCCCAAGAGGCCCCCAAGAGGCCCCCAAGAGGCCCCAAGAGGCCCCAAGAGGCCCCCAAGAGGCCCCCAAGAGGCCCCCAAGAGGCCCCCAAGAGGCCCCAAGAGGCTCCAAGAGGCCCCCAAGAGGCCCCACGAGGAGCCCGAACGACTCACACCAGGACGAGGGGCCCGAACGACTCACACCACGAAGAGCCCGAACGACTCACACCACAAGGAGGGGCCCGAACGACTCACACCAGGACGAGGCGCCCGAACGACTCACACCACGAGGAGCCCGAACGACTCACACCACGACGCGGGCCCCGAACGACTCACACCACGAGGAGCCGGAACGAGTCACACCAGGAGGAGGGGCCCGAACGACTCACACCAGGACGAGGGGCCCGAACAACTCACACCACGAGAAGCCCGAACGACTCACACCAGGACGAAGAGCCCGAACGACTCACACCACGAAGAGCCCGAACGACTCACACCAGGAAGAAGGGCCCGAACGACTCACACCAGGACGAGAAACCCCAAACGACTCAAACCACGAGGAGCGCTTTCTCTCCCTCCTCCTCCGCCTCGTCCTTCTCCCGCTCCCCCCACAAGGAGGATGTACAAGGAGGCGGGAGGAAGGAGGAACAGGGGAGATATGCGGGGCCAAGCGGACACACGCCTGAAAAACACGACTGTCGGCATGCTTCGCAAGAGTTGCTGCTGTGAGATGGGCTGGTGGGGATACGCGAAGCGTAAAGAATTTTGATGAGCGGGTGTGCGCGCATAGTTGTGTGCAGAGGATGGCAGGGGCGACATTGACCAGGCTGGCGTGGTACGAGATCACATATATCAGATGGGCGATGGGGCAGAATCGTAGGTAAATTGCACAATGAAAAAGGGGAACGTTAAGTCTGGGGGGGGTACATCTCACTATTTTGTTTCAAAATATGTGGTGCCATGTCATGTGTTTCGTGGTGTCATGCCCTGTTTCTCGGTCGCGGCGCTGTAACTTAAATCGCGCTGCGCCTGCGAAGTTTTCGTTTAAAGATACCTTGTGGTGCACGCGGCTGCCTTGCAACGCTGAGTGCGTGGTGCTGCGCTGGCGCAGCGCGTTTGGTTCGGTAACTCTGTGGTGGGATTTATGTTGTGCGGCGACGAAGCAGCGACAAGGCGGCGACTGCGACAACATAGCGGCCAAACCGACCGTCACGCCCAGCCGGTGGGCGGCGACAAGGCGGCGACGGGGCGGTGACGGCGACGACATAGCCGCCAGATCGACCCTCAAGCCCAAAATGACGGGCGGCGACGAGGCAACGACGGGGCGGCGATGGCGACAACATAGCGGCCAAACCGACCGTCAGAGCCAGCTCCTTGGAAAACAAATAAGACCCCCAAATGCAAGCACTGGTTGGGGCATGTGCACACGTACATACACAAACACACGCTCGACATCGTGAACCACAAACACTTCGTCACTGCCGTGTGGAAAGGGGAGATTATCCCGGCAAAGCAACCTAACAGCGATGTGTAGAAGCATATCTGAAAGCATTCCCCTTAAGATTCAGATGAAAATCCAGTTGTCGAATTCTGCTGTTCTCGCAGTCGTAGTCGCATTCGCGATGACAGTCGCAGCGGCAACGGCAGTCGCAGTCACAGCCTCAGCCTCAGCCTGCCTCCTCTCTTCCTCCTCCTCTTTCTCCTGCTCCTCCTCCTCCTCCTCCTCCTCCTCCTCCTCCTCTTCCTCCTGCTCGTCCTCGTTCTCGTCCTCCTCGTCTTGCTCGTCCTCCTCCTCCTGGTGCTCTCTCCTCCTCCTCCTCCTCCTCCTCCTCCTCCTCCTCCTCCTCCTCCTCCTCCTGGTGGTCCTCGTTCTCCTCCTCCTGGTGCTCTCCCCCCCCCTCCTCCTCCTCGTCCTCCTCCTCCTCCTCCTCGTCCTCCTCCTCCTCTCCTCCTCCTCCTCCTCCTCCTCCTCCTCCTCCTGGTAGTCCTCCTCCCTCCTCCTCCTCCTCCTCCTCCTCCTCTTCCTGGTCGTCCTCGTTCTCGTCCTCCTCGTCTTGCTCGTCCTCCTCCTCCTGGTGTCTCTCCTCCTCCTCCTCCTCCTCCTCCTCCTCCTCCTCCTCCTGGTGGTCCTCGTTCTCCTCCTCCTGGTACTCTCCCCCCCCCTCCTCCTCCTCCTCCTCGTCCTCGTCCTCCTCCTCCTCCTCCTCCTCCTCCTCCTCCTCCTCCTCCTCCTCCTCCTCCTCCTGGTACTCCTCCCCCTCCTCCTCCTCCTCCTCCTCCTCTTCCTGGTCGTCCTCCTCCTCCTGGTCGTCCTCCTCCTCCTGCTCGTCCTCCTCCTCCTCCTGCTCGTCCTTCTTCTCCTGCTCCTCCTGCTCCTCGTCCTGCTCCTGCTCGTCCTCGTCCTCCTGGTCTTGCTCGTCCTCCTCCTCGTCGTGCTCTTGCCCCTGCTGAAAATGTGGCCCAGGAATGGGAGTTCTGGGAAGTCGAAGAGCACGAAGTTGCCTACAGTTGGCTACGGGCATTCAAAATGTGGCCCGGGAATGGAGTTCTGGGAACTCGAAGAGCACGAAGTGGCCTACAGTTGGCTCCGGGCATTCAAAATGTGGCCCGGGAATGGAGTTCTGGGAACTCGAAGACCACGAAGTGGCCTACAGTTGGCTCCGGGCATCCAAAATGTGGCCCGGGAATGGAGTTCTGGGAACTCGAAGAGCACGAAGTGTGTGACTGTTGCATCCGGGATGTGGCCCGGGAATGGAGTTCTGGGAACTCGAAGAGCACGAAGTGTGTGACTGTTGCATCCGGTTATTCTAAATGTGGCCCGGGAATGGCGTTCTGGGATCTCGAAGAGCACGAAGTGTGTGACTGTTGCATCCGGGTATTGAGAATGTGGCCTGGGAATGGAGTTCTGGGAAGTCGAAGAGCACGAAGTGTGTGACTGTTGGTGAAAAACGAGCCCGGCACCCTGCCGCCCGGCAACTCCCCAACACCTGCCCGGACCCCCCTGTGGAGTGATCTGTGAGCTCTTTTGAGTCAACTAGAAACCTATCAGTCTTCGCTGTTAGGTAATATGCGGTGCAAACCATGTGGTGCAAACTATGCGGTGTGACCTATGTGGCGAGCACGATGTTGCGCAAGCTGTGCGGAATCAGAGCTGTGTTGTGTAACTTATGCGATTAAAGCTATGCGTGAGCTATGTTGTGCAACCTATGCTTGTAAGCCACGTTGTGTTAGCTATGTGGTGTAAGCTATGTTACGCACCCAGAGCACGGGGCGTTTACGAGCGCCCGCGAGGCGGCACGGACGCCAACGAGGCGAAACCTCTGCGGACCCACCCAAAGCACGGGGCGCCGACGAACGCCCACGAGGCGGCACGAGCGCCAGCGAGGCTGCCCCATGGCGAACCCATCGAATTACGGCAGTACGACTAATAAGAACCCCATACGTGAAAACACTGCTTGGAGAGCATACGTTTCTGAGATACAGAAGGAGAAATGAGGAGACAAAGAGAGAGACACGGAGAGAGAGAGAGAGAGACAGACAGACAGAGAGAAGAACAAAGAGATAACGAGAGGAAGAAACGGAAGTGAGAGCAAACGAGAAGATAGAATAGGATGCAGCGTAGAAGGAGAAGGAACATGAACGATGATGAGGACCGACATGGGTGCAGACAAATGGGCACGATGCCCAACAACAAAATTGACAGCGGCCGTGGGTGGGCAAACAACTTTCTGTCTAAAACGTACAACGCCCGCGGCGACGCCGACAGCGAATCCGGCTCAACATGGACAGGAAGTGCTGCCGACCTTCTCTTTGGATTGGGCGGGCTTCAAGATCTGGGCTTGCAACGTTCCTGGGAGGAAAGAGTGCGATCAACATGTATCAACCCGACTCACTCGCAGAGCGCAACGAGTTAACCTTGGTAAGCGTGATGGAGCGGAAAATGGGAAGCAGATGTACAACAAAAAATCAAGCCCGAGAAGGAACAAAACGCAGTCTTTCCGTGCCCATGTCCTACCGTGCCAAATTCGATCGTGCCGAATGCGGGGGAAGGAAGGCGGCGGGCCCCGTGCCCGCGACGCTCCTGTCGCGGGGCCCCCCCGAGGCGAGGAGGACGGCCCGTACCTCGCCGGAGGGCTGAGGCGGCCTTCGTCTCCAGCGCCGCCCTCCCCCCTATGCTCGAACTCCCGCTCCCACTCCCCCGTCATCCCATCCATCCCATCCATCCCCTCCCTCCTCTCCCTCTCCATGTTCCCCCCCCTCCCCCACTACGTTCCCTTCCCCATGCTCCACCACTTGAAGTACTCCTCCTCCTCCTCTTCTTCCTCCTCAGCTCCCTCCCCTCCTCCTCCTCATCATCATCATCGTCAGCATCATCACCACCATCATCATCATCATCATCATCATCATCATCATCATCATCATCATCATCATCATCGTCATCATCATCATCATCATCATCCTCTCCTCGTCAATTATACTCATCATCGCTCGCTTCCGCCTCCTCATCCTCGTCATCATCATCACCTACACCATCACCATCACCATCCCCCTCATCATCATCATCCTCATCCTCATCCGCAGCCTCATCCTCGCCCTCATCCTCATCAGCATCATCATGGGCATCCTCACTTCATAAAACCAGCATAATTAATATCTTCTGTGTGATAGCAAAGCCAGAGATACTACCATAAGAGTATCGTGCGTAGATACACTGAAGCAGAAAACAAAACCTCACGTGCCGCACATTATGCAATGGGGAAAATTGCCGAACCCCTTACAGAACGACGGTGTCGAGACAGAGCCAGCAAGCGACACTCTGAACATCTCCAATGCAGTGTTCATACCCTTGATCGTGTTCGTCATCTTCGCGATCTCTTCCATGATCACCTCCAGTCGGCGATCGATCTTCTCTTGACGGTGCGGAGCGTGAGCAAAGGACAACTCCAAAGTGATTCGCCTCTTGGGCACAGGGTCGTCATCTTCGGGAAATACATATCATACGAATCAGAACTGTTTGGAAGCGGATGGCGGGCTTCCCAATCATCCACCCCGGTTTGCCAAAGACTGGAGCTGGTCAAGGAAGGGCTGCGTCGGCGAGAAGAGAGCACCCTTGTCAAAGAAGACTTGCTGTTTAAGCTGCTCCTTGGTGCCGCAGGCTTGAAGCTCCTGACGAAGTAGCCGCATGGTGTCATCGAGGTACTGGGCTGTAAGGTGGCGCGAGACCTTGTACGCAGGGTCGATGTTCCGAAGCTTCCGGGCCAACTCATTCGATGTGTTCTCCTGATGCAGTCGCTGCCAATGAAGGGCATCACGAAGCGTGTTAACATGTCGTCCCCGGCTGTCGGAGAAAGCGCAGAGCACATCCGAGGATTGGCTAGCATGCTCGGAACGGTGCTACCAAAAGGAGACCGCATCGTGGGAACAACGCATCGCAGGGGCTATCAGGACCCTTGGGCCAAAATGGATACAGATCATGATCAGCCATCGTCATCCTCATCGTCATCCTCCTCCTCCTCCTCACCCTCATCGTCATCATCATAATCATCGGCATCATCAGCATCGTCATCAGCAGCAGCATCGAGGCCATCATCATCATCCTCATCATCCTCATCATCCTCATCATCATCATCTTCATCCTCATGCTCATCCTCATCCCCATCCTACTCCTCCACCTCATCATCAGCAGCACAATGAGCATCACCAGCATCAACATCAGCATCATCATCAGCATCATCATCATCATCATCATCATCATCATCATCTTCCTCATACTCGTCATCACGCTCATCCTTATCCTCATCCTCATTCCAAACCTCCTCCTCCTCACCACCATCGAGGCTACCATCGTCAGCATAATCACCACAATTCTCATCCTCATCCTCAGTATCATCATCATCATCAGCATCATCATCAGCATCATCCTCACTATCATATTCATCCTCCTCATCATCAGCATCAGCATCAGCATCAGCATCATCATCACCATTACCACCACCATCATCATAATCCTCATCCAAATCATCATCCGCCTCATCCTCATCCTCACCCGCATCGTCATCATCATCATCCTCATTCTCATGCTCATCCTCATCCTCACCTTCATCCCCATCCTCCTCCTCGTCATTCTCATCCTCCTCATCATCACCGTCATCACCATCATCACCACCGTCCTCATCCTTATCCTCATCCTGATCCTCATCCTCCTCATTAGCATCAGCACCAGCATCAGCATCATCAGCATCAGCATGAGGATGAGCATCAGCATGATCCTCATCATCAGCATCATCAGCATAATCGTCCTCATTCCCATATCCTACTCCTCCTCATCGGCATCATGATCAGCATCATCATCATCAGCAGCATCAGCATCATCATCGTCATCATGGACATCAGCATCACCACTTTCCTCATCATCATCATCATCATCATCATCATCATCATCATCATCATCATCATCATCATCATCATCATCATCATCATCCACCTCATCATCGGCATCAGCATCAGCATCAGCATCAGCATGAGCATCAGCATGAGCATCATCATCACTAGCATCAGCATCCTCATCATGAACTTCAGCACCATCGTCATTCTGAGCAGCAGCATCGTCATCATCGTAATCCCCATTATCAACACCATCCTCAACCTCATACAGATCCTCATTCTCATGCTGCTCATCCTCAGCATCAGCATCAGCATTAACAACACCATCATCCTCGTCAGCATCAGCAGCATCATCATCCTCACAGTCATCATCAGTATCATCATAACCAGCATCCTTATATTCAACAAAATCATCATCATCACCATCATCACCACCACAACCGTCATCATCATCATCATCGTCATCATCATCATCATCATCATCATCATCGTCATCATCATCTTCATCATCATCATCATCATCAGCATCATGATCCTCATCATCATGAAGTAGAGTATGGGAACCCAGGAATACCGACTTTCAACAAGCGGCGTGGGCCTACCCAACTTGCCTCTTTCGCCCCGCACCCCTCGGCTCTCGGCCTCATCACCTCCCCACGACCTCGCCTTCTACTGCCCTCGCTCCCCGTTCACCTCGCCCTCCCGTCTTTCCCCCGCGCCATCGACGCCTAATCCACCTCCCCTCCCCATTCTCCCTCCCTTCCGCCCCACCTCTCACGTCCCTCCCTTCTTTTGCCTCCCCTCTGACTCCCATGCCACACGTACTCCCACGTACGACCCCTCCAGAGGCTTTCGAAGTCTCAGGTACTTCGGAAAACGCCCAGGGGTCTCAAGAGGCCTCTAGAGAACCAACAAAGGAAGCTAAACTCGATCCTCGGATCTCGTTATATTCCAGCTGCCCCCCCCCGCCCAGCCTCCTCTTCCCCCTCCTGCCCTCCCCTTTCCTCCACTTCCCCTTGCCTCCCTTCCCATCTCGCGCCTCCCCTGCCCTCCCCTGCCCTTCCTGTCAACCCCCGCCCTCTCTCCTGCCCTGCTACTCCTCCCCCCCCTCGCACCTCCCCTCCTCCCATGCTGCCCCCTTCTCACTTGACACATCCCTGCCCCCCCCCGCACCTCCCTGACACCCTGCTCCCCACTCCCTCACGCCTCGTTCCGCTCCTCCCTTCCCTTCCCGTGGCTGGATATTGAAAATGAGGCGGGCCAGCTTGGGAGGCAGGGCTCCCCTGGGGCCTCTTCTTCAGATGTTAGAGGGCCTTCCTCCCCCCCTCTGCCCCTCGCCCAACTGCGGCTCTCAGGCCCAGCACAACTCCGCCCAAAATCAATCACGAGTGCCTCCCAGAGTCCATCCTGACCCGTTTTTCGAGGCAGATCCAGCCGTGGCGACAAAAGGCCTCCAGGAGGTCCAAAAAGGAACAAGGGCGGACAACGCCAGAGAGGGCCGTCGCTATTTCGACTGGCCCTCCTCCACCCCTCAAAGGAAGGGACGAGAAGGCGGCGGGGGGGCCGCTCAGGCAATGGAGCGGCTTTATCTGCCCCCTGGCGGGACCACCCGCGGCGGCAGCAGCCGCAGTTGCAGCAGGAACCCCGGCGCGCCCAGCGCGGAGAGGCACGAGGAGAGGCGGCTCTGCGGGTGGAACACGCGCAGCAACGCCTCTCCGCCTCCTCCTCCGCCTCCTCCTCCTCGCCCCTCCTCCTTCCTCCGATTCACGCCTCCTCCTCCTCCCCCTCCTCCTTCTCCTCCTTCCTCCTATCCCTCCCTCCTCTGTCAACCTCTACTCCATACAAACGACTCCCCCCTGTCGCACCCCCAGACGTGCCGGTAGGGCGGGCCGGGCATTTCGCTCGAGACTTCCTCATCACTTATGACCCTGAAGCCTGAGAGTCGCAACGGCTTCAAGGGAGTAGAGGGCGGGGGCGTTTCAAAATGGAACTCTCTCCTCAGCGCCGCGCAGCTTCATCTTGAAACTTTGGAGCAACTGCAAGGGCCGAAGACTGGTCCTTTAAAAAAACAACATGTTTAAGTTCGCCGGCCCAACGGGCCAGAGGCGTGCTAAGATCTCCGGTACCTGCTAAATCATACTTCTACTTCGCGCGCGCGGGGCGGCCCCTGGGGGTCCCCGGACGAAAAGTACCCCAGGCGATGCCCGGCAGACTCGGGTCAGAGATGGTTTTCCTCCTGGGCGCCGCCCCCGTGGCCCTCCAGAGAGCCCCAAGAAGGGCCACGAGGCCGCCAAGAGCCCTCCAAGATGGTTCAAGAGTGCTCCGAGATGCCACACGATCGTTCCAAGACGCCCAAGATGGCCCCCAGACGCCCCAAGAGGCCTCCAAGAGCACTCCCCAGAGGGCCCCAAGAGGCAAAATTCATTACTTTTCCTTAGGTTTTGGGCAGATTTTGGCGTGTCCATCTTTTCGGCTTCCCGACGCCCCAAGACGGCCCAAGAGGCCCCCAAGATCGCCCCAAGAGGGCCCAAGAAGCTCCCAAGAAGGCCCCAAGATGGCCCAAGAGGGCTCCAAGACGGCCCCAGAGGCATCCAAGACGGCCCAAGAGGGGCCCAAGAGGGCCCCAAGCGATGCCCCAAAGGGGGAACACAAAACAAAACTTCGAGCCCTCGGCCTTAAGAAGCCTCCAGGAGGCCTCAAGAGGCCCCTGAGAGGCCCCCAAAGCCCCCAAGAGGCCCTCAGGAGGCCCCCAAGCGACGCTGAAGAGGCCCCCCAGCGGCCCCAAGAGGCTCAGTCATGCGAAATGGGCCGGCGGAATGAGCGAAGCGATTCAATATGGCCATCGCCAGAGCGCCGCGCATATTCGCTTTAGAGTTGCAGCAATTTCATGGATGGAGGGCGGCTCTTGTTCAAAATATAGCTCTCGCTTCAGCGCCGCGCGCATTCGTTTGCAGCCGTTTTAAGGGTGGAGGGCGGTCTAGGCGTTTCCCGTGGGACTTCCCGACCATTTGTGATCCTGAAGCTTGACTGTGTAACAGATACAAGGATGGAAGGTGGGTACTTTCCAAAATGTGTCTCTCTCCTCAGCGCCACGCGCATTCGTCTTAAAAGTTTGAAGCGGCGTCTCAAGAATGGAAGGTGGCTCCTTTTTATAAATGTCGCTCTCGCTGGAGCGCCGAGCGCATCCATCTCAAACGTGTGCAACTTTGTCGAGGATTCGTGGGACACCTCGCGCAATACATGGAGGGTGGGTTTATCGCAACATCGTTCATGCATCTTAGGTTGACACTGGTCCTCCATCGTTCTCCTGCGCATCCTCCACCCCTCTCCTCATCATGTTCATTCATCGTCAGCATCGTCGTCGTCATCATCATCATCATCAAAAACACCACCATCACCATCACGTTCGTTATCACCTCCATTGCCGCCATGATCAGATTACCCATCGTTGAAATCACCATCACCATCATCAACACCATACTCATCATAAGCATCAGCGTCAACACCATCACCATCATCATCATCATCATCATCATCATCATCGTCATCATCATAATCATGATCACCACCATCATCATGATCATCATCACCGAGATCATCACCAGCATCGTCATCAGCAGCAACCACAACATATCATCAATAGCGTCGTTCAATTTCATAGTATTATCACCCATCCTCATGTGTCAACATCGTCCTCATCAAAATGATGGTCATTAATTATACCGTGAGTGGTACCCTCACAATTGCCGTCCATCCTCACTCCATATTTCCCCTCAACCTTCTCCTGCCCATGTATCGTTCCTCACTACTCCTGAACACTATCCTCATACGCGTAGGGGCCATCCCCCGGGTCGCCCAAACCCTCCGCCTCGTCCTCACTCGTCCTCATCCCTATCCTCATCGGCCGAATCATCCCTCTCTACATCAGACCCTGCCATGACATCATCAGCGTCGTCGTGATCACCAGGGGCGGTCGCATCGCCATTGCTGGTATCGTTACCCCCCCCTTTCTCCATGCCCCCCCTGATCCCCGCATCTCGGTCCGACTCCTGCGTAATGCCTCATGAGCCCCGCACCCAAACCCCAGACACCTGTTGATCACACTGTCGTCATCATCATCATCATCATCAGCAGCATCATCAGCTTCATCATCAGCATGAGCATGAACATCATCATCATCAGTATCAGCAACAACATCATCATCATCATCATCATCATCATCATCATCATCATCATCATCATCATCATCATCATCGTCATCATCGTCATCATCATCATCATCATCATCATCATCATCATCATCATTATCAACAACATCATCGCCATCATCATCAGCAAGATCATCAAACATATGATCAAAACCGTCCTCCTCTTCCTCCTCATGCTCCTCTTCCACCTCCTCCGCCCGATCCCACCTCTCATCATGCGCCTGCGTCTCCTCCTTCATCTCACTCACTATCTGTCACCATCCCCCCTTTTCAAACTCGCCGTCGTCCTCATCATCAACCCTCTGCCCCCCCTTGTCCCATCACCATGAGCACCCACTCCAGGTCACGCCCGTCCTCGCCAATGACATCATTATCCGCATCCTTCCTCATCCTTATCCTCTTTTCCCATCGTCTATCCTCGAACCCCTCTTATCCTGCATCGTTACCCTCCGCCTCCTTCTCCTCCCCATACTGCCAGTCCCGCTACCCTTTTTCGTGAACCCGCCCTCCGCCTTCCTCCGCTACGGAGTCCGACTCCTCTGTTTCGTCATCCTCTCATCCTCATCCTCATCCACCTGCCCTGGCCTCATTCGCAGCCCGTATCATCCCATCCCTCGGATCATGGTCCTTCTCAGCAACAATCACCCCGACCATCGTCACCGTCCTCTTCATTCCTCCTCTTCATCTTCGCCCCCCCCTCCTCTCCCGATGAGTGCTTCGACGAAATGTATTACCGCACACACGGCTACGATTGCGACCGCTACAATTACTGCGACTACCGCTGCTAGAGCGCACCAACCTGTGGCAGCAGCAGGATGAACGGATGTATTTTGGCCTTGAGCCAAAGCGGCAAACACACTGCAATCTTCCTTGAAACGCAAGCGAACAATCCTGGCTACCCCGTGAGCTGGAGCGCTGGGCTTCACAAGAAAGAACATTACGCTAAACCTATATCGGAAGTACAAGATACCCATCACATGGGTGGAGTTTTCTCCTAGGTTAAGCACCCTTAACTAGAATACAGTAGTTGTGCATGCAAATCAGTGCTCCGGGTGAAGACTGCGAGGGGGGAAGGTAGAGAGGCCTGGATCCTCGGACTCCGACGCCACCGGACTGGACTGGAAGTCGGCCCGCGATATGAGCCGCGAGTCTTGATCCAATCGCTTCCTCGACGCCGCCTGGGAACGGTTTTTGCTGCCTGGCTGATCTCGCCGGCGAGATATCTCGCTGGCCTCGTCTATCAATACTAGCTTGCCGGTAGCGAGTAGATTAGACAAGGCCGCGCTGCCCTTACTTATGTCGTCCTTCGTAAGGCAGTCCACGGGAATTCGGACGTGAGGTATCCACCGAACGAATCCTCGGGCCCCTTCCAGCGCCTGACACACAGCAGCTAGATCGAGTGCCGTACGACGGTCGCGAGCACTCGCGTCCCCCTCCTTCAGCATCGTATCATAAATGCACTTCGCGTCCACCACGTGGACTTGGTCCCCCCGACCGCCTTAACTACATCCCCTACGGATAACTGTGGTGAAAGGGCCAAGACACCTGGACATATCTGACACATCCACATCGCCGAAAACAACGTCCCGGTAAAGAACCTGGAGAAACTCAACTTCCGCCACTGCCGCGGAAAGCGCCTGGGTCTCGCCGGCCAGGGTGGACGTGACCTTGCGTCAGAGTCTGGAGCTCCGCCAGCCGAGGGTGGACGCGCGAACAGCGCAATAATCTATCACGCTCTTGTCCGTCGCGAGGACCATCCAGGCCCCCTGCGTCGGGTCGGCAAAGGGGCCCCCGGTGATCCAAGAGCCCCTCGTTGGCCCCCACGCCCCCCGCGTCCGAAAAAGAGACGAACGCATCCTCTCGGGATTGAGGCGCCAGATGATGAAGCCCCTCGAGGCCGTGGCACGGAGGTGTCTCCCCATCTTGTTCGCGATGGCGACATCTAGTCTTTCCTCTGAGAATCGGGGTAAGATGACAAAGGAATTAAGATTTCATGTTCACTCTGCTCAAAGAGAGAGGGGGCGGGATGAGACATCGATAAGACAAATATCCGTTAAGCAAGATTACTCTACCCGGAATGTGTAGGGAGGAGGCCGGCTGGCCTACGACCGACGACGCGCGACGGCCGAGGGCTGGCGCGCTCCTTCTCTCTCCTGCGAGCCAAGGCTGGCTTGTTCGAGCACCCATGCAGCTGCGGCGCGCAGCTGTTAGTTCCAGCGGACAGTGCAACGCATGCAAACTAAGATAAGTTCTAATTGAATATGAGGCGGAGAGGAGCACATTTACCCCCCCCCCCCCCCCGCGGCGGGCCGCGCAAGGCCCACCCAGACACGGCGCCCCCGGCCTGCGCACATGCGCAACCACCGGGGCCAACCCGAGAAACAAATTACAGCTCAACGGTGGCTGCTAGGGGGCCAGGGGCCGAAGAGGCTCGACGTTTCCCACCATTGTGATAAATAAATTCTCTCCGCTGGACCGGCGTAGTCGACCAGCAGAGGCATTCGCCTCCAACGCGCGTTCCGCGCGCGGATGAAGTTGTCTTGCACGCGCCTGCCGCGACTGAATCACGCGGGCGAAACTCAGCTCAAGTCCTCAAACGGGTTGGGCTCGTCCTCTGCTCTGGGCGGCGCCGGAGGCGGCGGGTTCGACGACGCCGATCCTCCCGTCTGTACGTCCACGCCACGAGGCGTGCGGGGCCGCCCTCTTCCTTTGTCAGTGTCGCTCTTCGATGCTGTCCCTTTTGACGGGAAGCGTAAGTTGTGCTCATATGTTGATAGCACGTGCCAGTAGTTCAGAGTATACCACTCGTCGTCGGGCAGCCACGTGATCCTGTTCCGATGGACGTAGCACCCGGCGTGGATTTTGTTCACGTAGCGCGGGTCGGACATGGGCGGGTCGTACTCGTAGCTGTTGTTCGCAGCGCTGCTGGCAGCATCCATGGCCGCGCCGCTGGCAGCATCCATGGCCCCATCGCGCGCGCGCCGTGAATCCGACCGATCCCTTGCGCTGGGATGCTGAGGGTATGTCTCCCTAGTCGTCACGGCTGAGCTGGCAACAGAACGCGGGGACTCGGTGGCTTCTTCGGATACCCGAACGTCTGAGACGCCAGGTCTAAGAGGCGGAGGGCGCGATAAAGGTCTAGCCTCCGTACCGGCCGGCGCCCGTGGCCCCGCGAACTCGGCTTCGCCGTCGTGGTCTGGATTGTTATTTTACGATCTCTCATGAATTGTATTAAACTCCTGGCAGCTGTCGCTGCAGCGACGCCATATTTTCCGCACGCAGTACGGAAGGGTCCATAATCTTTGTCCTGGAGTTCAGTACCAGGGTCAGGATATATCCTGAAGCCAAGAAATGGCTTCCTGTATAAGAGCACCGTGGCGACGGACATCATTTTGCACTTTCCTGCCCATCTTATGGGCCCACTTTTCTATTATGTCGTCCGTTTGAACAGCGGCGCGGATGCGGCAGTCCAGAGCATACTCGTCGGTCTGTCTTTTCGAAGCAATATTTTCCGTGCGTGCCATATCGGGACGAACAATTCGCCCCGGGTAACCAATATAGTAGTCTTCCGGTATGAAGAAACTGATCATTTCGCGGACTATGGAAAAATCGTTATGGGCCGAAGACCCAGTTGCATTTGTTGTACCGAGGCCAACCAATTGTCATCTACGATGTTCTTGATGATCTCCGGGATCACGCGTTCTGTCGTTCCGGTCAGGGTAACCCTGCCAGGATTAGCAGGGCTTGCGCCTGTGTGCTCAACAACGCAATGGGCTGCAACTGCCCGAACTTCTGCCCCGAACAACCTTATCTTGATCAAAGGGTCTTCGCGGTGAAAATATACGTGTCCCTCAGAATGAGCAACGGCGATGGTTCCGCCAGTTATCAACGTGGCCTTAGGCCCGCTGATTGCTGAGAGATCCAGATCCATTTGCGACTGTTCGCGTGCCATCGCGGCTTCGCCGGTGGCATGTCGCAATGCCGGGATAATGAGACGGTGATCCCGACACACACTAATCCGTCTTGAGACGGACTGGGAACTGCGAGACGGCCTCGCTCTAAAATTGTTCCCCCAAGCAACTGGTAATCGCGCAGGAGGGTTGTTGTCTCTGGCGCTGTTCCCATATTCTTCATCCAAGGCGCCAGCAATCTGCGTGGGTAACCATGGTCTCCCTAAATTCACCACGTCATCTATTGTATTAAGCGTCGGAACAAAAACATTTGTTCTAGTCATGTTGTTGTGCCACCTCTCCCAGCCATTCCGAGGGGTGACTAAGTCATCCTCTTCGCCCGGCCAATAAAAGGCCTCCAGGGCTGGGCAAGATCTCGGGCGAGCGTATTGATCAAACGTAGTTTCCCACAATTTCGGCCACCAGGTATGAATTGGGGGCGTTTGCCTGTTTACGTTTCTGGCAGAATATTCAAGCCACGATATGAACCTTCTGACCAAGGGCCTCAACTATTGAAAGAAAGGGGCATGGCGCGCCGGTGGCTGAGCCTCGGCGTTTTCTGGGACCCAAGCTGGGAAGTTGCCAGGCTGGCTATTGCCGAATATCGTGCCAGCGGCCGCCATTGCAGTAGACTGTCCAGAGGCCCATTTACGCTCCTGCTGATTGTTGTTGCTGATGTTTTTTCATGACATTGGCAGAAGCTCTCGCTTGCCTCTTTGCACGCGCCTTTATATGTTCGTGGCGATTCCATGAAAGACCCTCTTCATGATCCACCGCTATGAAGAGGCCGTTCGCCTCTAGGGACCGAGGGGTAACTTTGTGGTTCCACGTCTGGGTCACGTAATCGCGCGTGACCTTGTATTTGTATTTGACCGGGCAATTACAGTTTGCAAAACCTGCCCTCACCCAGCGGTACCGACCGCGCAGGAACCTCCCGTCATCCTCCCAAGGGACGGATATCATTCGATCCTGGATCTCGGTCGACAATCTTGGCCAGTGGTTCCATGACACGATTATTCTCTCGCCTGCATGAACCCAAGCAATAATAGACTCGATGTCGAAGGTGACCTCATATGAAGACAACTCGCGAGTGAAGAGAACCGTCCAGCGCATCTGATCTGCCTGTCCCACAAGAGAGACGGCTTTGTCGATGTCAGTGAACCTCAGCACTTCTCGAGACACTAGGGTCTCGTCTGGGCGAACCCTGTGCGAGAAGCGAGTGGGCACTCTGCCGGTAAAACCAAGGACAAGATCCCATAGCTCATGGTGATTGGGGATACGTTGCCACAGGTGGTGGGTGTCATCTGCGGGCCACGTCCCCACCGATGGCGGCTCCCCTCCCTGAGCTGGGTCCTTCATGGGCGCTAGACTTATCGCGGCGAAAGCTGCCAATACCTCCGCTGGCTGAGCCACGGAAGAATATTTGAGGGATCAGGCATTGTTGGGCTATTGTTCGCCGGAAGCAATCGCAACCATTCATAATCTGCGCCCTGGCAAAGCCCAAAGTCGCTCTTCGGGAAGCGAACTCTTCCACTTGTAGACTCCAAGAGTGTATGTAAGTCTGTGATATGAAGAAGAGAGCCGTGACTCTGGACTTGGCCAGGGTCATATGGGACGTACATCCTTGCAATGGAAGCAGCGAACGTTGAATGTCCCTGGCATGCTCTATAGAACATGGGTATCGGCGTCTCCCCTCTGTCTTCTTCTTGCGATTGGCACTCCTTGTGCCGCGCCCACATGGCGTGGATTTTTGTTCCAATAATCTTGGGACTATCATTGGGGAAGATTCCTAAAGCTTCGACCGTCCCTGGCGGCAGCGCAGCTAAGCTGTGTGCGGCCAGGGCGTGCGATTGGAAAGTGAAACCGTCGTCTTTTATTTTCTGTACTAGGTCTCCAAAGTAGACCCAGCCTCTCGACGATCTGGCATAGTCAGAGCAATGCCTCGCAAGGTATACAGCGCACTGGCCTATTTTCTTGGCCAGTACGTCTGTTCTGTAGCTCAGGCCACACCAAGTGTCCGAGCTGCCTAAGGCAGCCGGGTTTTCTTCATTATCTTCTCCAACTATCAGTGGCTGCAGGCAAGCATAGGCCCCGGGGGTAAACCCATCTGGAACATCATCGGAATGAAATTCAGCTCTAAGGTAATCCTGTGCCTGTGCGAAAGTTCCATCGTCCTGATTGAGGCCCCCCAATGCCGCAAATATTGGATCTTCCACGAATTCGGCCATATATCGAAGCGTATTTCCCTTTCGGCTGCGGATGGCTTCGACGCGCGGCGGTACGGGGCCTGTAACGTGGGCGTCATGGATCATTTGCTTCAGTGGTCCAGGCGTATTCCGAAGTATCAGTTGACGTTCCTCTGTCGTCACATACAGCCGTTTTCCTTTGAATAAAGCAGCGTGCCCCACTGTGACGTCTCGATCCCCGTGGTTTGGGTCCATGAATAGTGGCCAGCTCTGTCCTTTGTCAGAGGCAGGCGGGGGACTCAATCTGCGAAACATATTCTGAGATGCTGGTCCAAAAGGAAAAGTCTCGTCATCCATGGACTCGAGGAGCTGGGGATCTCCTTCGTATGGGAACGTCGTACAGAAGTCCTCAATTCCCGTGTCCGTTCCAGGGATCTCCGGATCGCCTGAGGCCTCCGGGGGCTGAGCTGCGCGTTTGGGGACATGCGATGTTCCCTCATTTGATGGTACCTGCGTGGGACTTGATGGTTCTTCACGTGCCTCATGATGTCTCTCTTGCTTCGCTCTGGTTGGACCAGGCGGAGGAATCGGGGGGTTCTCCGTCGCAGCTGAGCCGGGCGGAGGGGCAGGAGGAGTAGGCACTCTGATCTTACTCGTTCCAGAACCGCCTGCCTCTGTACGTCTTGACCACCTAGATTGCTCCGCCACCGCCGGAGTGCGAACAAAATGCGGATCTGCCTTTAAAATTTGCTCGACAATAGCATCAGCAAAGTCATTCCATGCGGCGGAATATGAATTCAGCTCATGTTCTTCGTCTTGTATATTTATCCAATAAACACATGTTGCTGCCTTAGTAAACGATGCAGCTAAAACTCTAAAGTTCCTCATCAGAGGGGTCTCGTCCGAGGCGTCGTGCGCCCTCGACTGTAGCCCTCTCAAACGGTAGAATAACTCCTTTTCATTTCTCAACGCCATGCTGGCTCTCGGGGGCTCGAAGTGCAAACTCGAGACCTCTTTTAAGGTCTGCAAGATAGATGTTGTGTCATCGTCTCCTTCCAATGTCGGCGAATCACGAGACGGATGGCCCCCATTCGACTGAGTCGCGGGGTTTGCGCCCGGTGTATCCAATGGATTGTCATTCTCATCTTGGCCGGGGGCGGCTTCTTCAGCTGAGGCAGCCTTCGCCTCGGCGGGCGGGAGGCGCGCTGACCTGGGCCGTTCACCCACGGCATTGCCTCCGACACGAGGCGCATCTCCCCGGTGTCTGACCCAACTGGACGCCTGTTTGGAGCGAAGCTCGTTTCCCTGAGGACTCTGACCGACAGGCGGGGAGTCAGAAACGTTGGCCCCGATGAACGCGTTCAGTTCGGACGGGGGGTCACGAACGCTCGGCCTCCTAGGATCGCTGCCAACTGGGTCTTCGCCACCCGGCTTAGCCGGTGGCTGAGCAGTCATAGATGCAGCGGGGTCTCCATCAAATCGAAGCATCTTCGTTGGCGGAACACCGAATTCCTCCGACCTTGGTCCGAGCTTCGGCGGAAGAGGAGCTTTCTTGGAAGAAATCTCTTTCGCCGGTGGAGCATGCTCCTGTCTAGTAAGGCTCGGCCAATGGTCCGGAGGGTTCGTTGGCGCTTGAATCGCTGGCGGGGCCTTCTTGGCGGCAGTTTCTTTCGGTCCCCCAGGAGGAGGAGGCCGCGGGGCAGAGGGCCAGCTGGCGGCCCCAGGGGGCGGCGTTTTGTAGGTCCTCTCTTGCTTAGCAGGCGCCTGTCCGAGGTCGAGGAAATCCTTTTTGTCGATCGAGAATGGGGCGCCGGACAGCTTAGTCGCCGGCTCCTTCTCGTCCCCTGCGGCCGCCTTCTCCTTCTCCAGTCTGTTCTGCTCAACAAATTTAATTGATTTCTCCGAGGCCTCGTTCCTATGCATCGCATGAATCTTGGTCAATATGACTCCTTTTCTTGGAGCCAAGGCCAAATATCATCGCATGTGTCTCACCTTTGCCCCTCAAATATGCGCTCTGTCCCTTTTGCCAGTCGGTCGAACTCAAGCCTGGAACCCAGGCCTTTTGAGCGTCCCGGACTTTGTCCGTGGCTTCGGTCCGTTCCTCATCTCGATACCTTTCGACCTCAAAGTCCACTTCCAGGTTCCATTCATTTTGTCTGGCAATATGCAGTACATGTGACCACGCATCAGTAACCCACAATGCTGCTGCGGTCCAATGGTAGAGTCTCAACTCGTATAACACGTCAGTCATCGGATCATTCACATACTGAGTTGGTGATCATTGAATAGAATTTGTCGTCTTGGCATAGTAGACAATCTCGGCAGTAACCCACATGCCATCTCCAAAAGTCCCCTCCGCAATAGAATACGTGGTGTGAGTGTTGGGGTTGACAAAACATGGGAAAGAATACGCCCCAACCACATGCGTTTTCACACTTCCACCGTATTTGGGGTTTGATGGGAGCAATTGGTGACCCTCCAAAATAGAGTGAAGGGCAATCACAGATGTGCCGTGTGCCTGTTTTGTCCACCCGGCGGATGAGCCTGAGACTTCCGCAAGCTTTTCTTCTGTCACAAAGAAAGGCAACGCTGATTCAACGCAATGGGCCCTGCCAACCTTATGGGATCTCGTTCTCAACTTGGCCCAATTCAAGCGGTCAGTCACAGTGGCTGTCGGGCTTGCTATCGATCTATCGGCCTTGATTCTGAAGAAGCGAGCCCAGTTTGGCACTAAGTAGTTCCGTGTCATTGGCGGGACTTCTGTCATCTTTTGAAGCAACTGAAAGGCAAGCCACGCTTCACTATTACCATCTTTCAAAATCGTTTTTCTTTGCCAGCTTCCAGCCGGTTCTTTTCCATGAGCGACCTCTGCAGCGCGACCTTCTTCCCCTGGATAGGCGCTCAAAGGCGCCATGCCCTGATGAATGTCCCCGCTGGCAACCGCAAACGGGCAAGGGAAGTCATGGTAGGTAACTTCTCCTGTCTTCCAATCTTGGACAGGCAGATTCTTTACCTGCTGATATGTGTGATGATATGGCCAGTAGTGTTCTTCATATCCAGGGTGCCCTTCCTTTGGCCTCCTCGGGAATTTGCAACGCTGACTGAGCGTGGACAATTTGCCCTCTGGGCATTTCTCGCGGATGTTTCTTTCTGCTGTTTCACCAGGTGTCTCGATCTCTTTGATATCGGACGGCGGAGCAAGCGGAGGAGCGCGTGGTGAGCGAGCCGTCCGCGCGCTGGAGCCAGAGCCCGTAGCGGCTGAGCCGACGGGTCTGGTCTTCTCGGTCGCAGCAGTAGCACCTGCCGACGGCTCAGCAGGTACAAGGATGGCTATGCCACCTGGCGTTGCGCTGCTCACTGCAACGGCTAAGCCGCTTGGTGCAGCCGCTGGCGCTGCTTTGTTGAACTCATTGAGTGCTGCACGCATGGGCTCGTCGTTTTGCACTCCCTCATTCGCTGGTCTCTGGGTCTGCCCTCTTGGTAGCATCCCAGGGCAGATTAACTTCTCCGCGGGGCAAAAAGTAAGCATCATCCGTCCATGGGAAGAAGTCACTGTATGCAGCTCCTTTTCTGAGGAATCTTCGAAGTCAGCTGAATATGTATAGCACCACCTCCAGTTCCGTTTGAGACGGCTGGAACATCGACATCGGCCAATGGCTCCCTGAATGGGAGCGCGCCAGGTATCGACTTGGGGATCTTGCCTTCTTCGGGAGACCAGTCTTGCCAGCACGTGACAAGGCGTTGCACTTTTGCCTCCTGTTTGGCGTATCCATCCTCCCTCGTGGCGCACTTTATGCGACCGTCCCAAACGGCTGAGCCGCCGGAAGGCTGACAGAACAATAGCATAGCCAATTTGGCCGTTTTGATCATATAATCAACACACAACTCGGCGGCAATAACGTTTTGAAATCGACTTCCATTGTTCAATGTATAATCCGGGTGGCTAGCGCTGCAATGGAAAACGTCTCCTGGGCGGTGCTTAAGTTGTCGGTAGAGGCTCACGCCGTCGAGGATAATTATTATGGGGAACATCCCTATTGTTTGCAATGTTCAATCCGACGGTCATCCTGGCTCTGACCAAGGTGGCAACGTCGCCCCACATCGGACCGACGCCGTTTTCGCCTTCTTGCCAGCACTTTGAGTCCCCACCGATATACATTATATCTATAGACCCCCTCATGGGATCGCCGCATTGCATCATCGATCAACTCCACGGCGTCCTTTATCATCTGTCTGAGGATTCCAGCAAATGCGACCGGGTTCTCGTATCTTTTGGGTCCACTCCCAACTCCATTTAATTTGGGTGCATTGTGGACTATGTCGCTGAAGTTCCAGAAAGCGAAGCGAATCGGAGTGCGAATCCCTCTATGATAATACCTGTTCTCCTCCCACCGAAACTGTGAGGAGGCGCCGGCAATGCCTGCAATTTGTGATCCACTCATAGCTTCCTGTACGATTCCGAACACTGACTGTCGCAGGCTGTATTCAGGCAGAAGGCTCGGCTTAGCCGGCCCTGACCTGTCTTTGGACAATTGTAGAATCTGAAACAATATGAACAGATCATGTCCAACTCTGATGCGACCCGTTCCGCATTTGACTAAGCGGGCGGAAAAAATCCGTCACGGGTATCCCCGTGGACAAAATAGCAGCAAGGTCTTCTCCTATGAACGGGATCCACGAATGTCCATTGACTTCAGCAATCTTGGAAATTGCCTGACATGTCTTGACGAAAGTCAGGTTATTCGACCAATACTTCATTTTTGGATCCGTGAGCCCCATGTAGAGTTCCAGGATTTCGTCCACCTTTTCTTGCCACCCATTTACGGGGGGTTTTGGATTGCCCCCGAACTTCCCTTGCGTCCGTAGATACTCAAGGACGTTCCAGGGGCCGCGACCGAGGTAGGGTCGGTCATCGGGCTCAGGTCCTGCTGCTGCAGGTCCTGAGTTTGGCGGTCCTCCTCCTCCACCACCCCCTGAGGGTGGGTTATTTCCTGAGGGGGGCCCGCCAGGTGCTGGCGGAACTCTATCCCCGCCGGCTGAGCCGCGGGGCGGTCCACCACCACTTCCCCCACCGGCTAAGCTGGGAGGGTTATCGAGGTAAGGTGGCTGGCCGGCGGGTGGTCCGCCGGCCGCCTGTCTCCTGGTCCAAGGGTTATTCAATGGTGGCTGATTACTGCCCACGACTGCCGGTTGGCTATCCACGGCGACTGCGTCGTCTGGTACCTCTGCTGCAGTCCTCGGCTTCTTCTGCGGTGAGTCCTCATCAGCCCCTGAGTCGAGTCCATCCCCAGCAAGCCATTATTCAAAATTCTGTGGTCTTTCCAGGGGCGCTGCCTCTTTCGCCAATGCACGGCCTGCTTGGGAGAAGTCTCGAAATATGTCGCCTTTGCTGTGGCAGTAAAGGCTTCCTCGACTACGTGCACTGGTGCACTACATTTGCCTTTGACCACCGGAAAAGCGAACATCGTTCCCCATTCTTCCCCAGTGGCTGAGCCCTGGGGAGGCTTTCGGGGGGAAGGCGCCCAAATGTCAATCCAGACTTGCGGGGGGGCTTCTCTCCAGTGATCCCCCACTGGTACGCTCGCCTAGTTTCCAAAGGGGGTCTCATACCGAACGGCTGAGCCGACGGTAGGGCCAAACACTTCCCCTGGCTCGAGCGGTCGAACTACGCCGCGATATCCCCCGGGAGGTTTCGCGTACATCCTACTGACCAACTTTGTCTTCTCATCAGGGTGCGTCTGAAGGAACGTACCAGCAGGAATTTTGTCCAGGTCAGGAGGGGCACAAGCGAAACGGCAAGTGGCCTTCCGCTCAAACGTTGCCCAATGTACAGTCCATGGATCTTGCGAGAGCGGGGAGTATGAACGCTGGAATATCGTCTGAGACGTTGATTCTAGGTCCGCCTTCAATGCGGTCACGACTGCGTCGCTCCTCGTATAGAGTATGTCATGCTTCCACATCGTGTAGCGCCAACCCCATCCTTTTGAAGGCACAAACTTAGTCCCCTCTTTGGGCCCCGGTCGGGACCACTCCCTCAGTTTGTCAGGGAGGCGCATGAAGACCGGCTTGTTTTTCCATGAGTCGACGTCTTCAGCATTGGGTTTAGCCGCTTTCTTTGAGCGCGGATTGTCTAGGGGGGCAGTCTCGGCGGCCCTCTTCCGAGCAGTTGTTCCCTCATTGATAGTCTCGACCTCAGTTTCCATTTCAGCATCAATCTCGGACACAAGGTCGTTTGGGCTGAAGCGATCGTTTCTTGTCCCGTCCAGCTGAGCCGGTGGGCAAGCCTTCCCACTCGGCTGAGCCGGCGGCGAGGCTTTTCGAATTGTTTTGGGAGGAGCACTATTACAAACCTCTTCCCCTTTGCTTTCGTCTCCAACAGGGTCGGATTCTAACTCATCCACCATGTCATCAGAGTGAATCGAGATCACGCCCCCTCCCAGTGGCCCGACCACTTTCTTCCTCAGCGGTCGACGCATGGGTTCGGTCGTTGGCCTCTCGGGCACGCGGGGGCCGCGGCAAGCAAGATTCGAGCAGTCGCCGCAAGGCAACCGCTCGGCTCTACGGGGGGCCGGTCGCGGGGCAGCCCGCGCAGGCTGTTGAGAGGAAACGGCAGCGGCGCAAATAGGATTGGGAGAGGAGGTTGGACGACGACGAGATGACACAAATCTCTCTGCAGCATTAGCAACGGCGAAATGAACCTGATTAGCCAAATCATCAGTGTAATCTTCAGCGCTCTGACACTCTCGTCCTCTAGCCTCATCATGCTCACGTGTGCCATCACATCTGCGCTCAAGCCCCTCCGCAACAACAGGGGAGGTGGTGGCTATCGTCCAAAGCTTCTTCATGAAATTACCCTTGCTATCCTTCAACCCGTACGCGCATCCGTGTAACGCCGTCTTGACAAAGTCTAATTCTCGAAGGAAGCTCTTTTCCTGGAGATCTCTCCAATAGCTGCATTGGGTAGGCCATTCAATACATACGACGCCCCCCCGCTTTGTGCACAGCGCGGGCAATCTCCTGGAAATTTCAAAACAAGTATCGGTCATCGGTTCTAATACCCCGAAGCCCACGCATAGCTCTATGATTTCCAGTGCGGAAATAATGCGCCTCATTCACATATTGCCAGGGAGAGCCACCTGTGCACGGCATAGAGCCCCACAGTGTAATATGTGTTCCCTTAAACGTGGCTATACCGTTCAACGCTATTTTAGTCCCTCATCCGTTCTCATGTCTTCCTTCTCGGTGTATCGAATCACCTTGCACGAGTTGTCAACGAAATTCTTCGGGTCTCCTATTTTGCTTTGAGGTCCGCAACAGTATTCTAACAAAAGTCTTTCCCCGGTCCACTGAGTGGCCGGGGCGCAATCTTCTCGGATCCAGAACTCTGTGTATCCGGTCCATCTACTCAGGCAATAGTCGCCGTCGCTAGAATCGCCATCTGAGTCGTGTTCAAATGGGTGATGATGCCTGCTTCGTCTCGCCAATTATCAATGCGGTCAATTGTCAAACCTTGTTGGTTATTGACAACGTAGGTACGACGCTTATCATCCAACCTTTCGAGGTCGACGGGACAATCACCGATTGCCGGCATGAATGTGACGAGTCTCGGGACAGAGTGCCATCGTGTCAAACTCTGTCCTTGTCGCACCCATTCATCCCTTTTGTCAGAGAAGTTGGCAGCCGCCGCAGGCTGCGGATTAGGAAGAGGATGGTTCTTGTTGAGAACATCCTCCATATTTTCTGGCCTCATGGAAGTATCTGACTCACTTTCACTATCCGTTATTTCAAACGTGGTTTTCATTTCACGATCAGAGCTTCTTCTGGTTGTATTATCGATCGCTCTCGTTTTCTCTGAGCTTCTGCTGTAACCTTCCTTGATCTTTAGAGGAGTGATATTACCTGCATCATCGGCTGAGCCGGGTGCACTCGCAATCGCGCCTCCACGGCTTGGCCGGGGGCAGCCGCAACGGGTTTACCTTTGTTGGGGCGCTGTTTCTTTTTGTTTGCCTTTTTGCCTGGTATAGCAGCTCCTCTCCGCAAGGCCGAACGAGGGCCCAAGCGGGGCTTAATGCCCCTCCCGGGTTTCAGGGGAAGTCCGTCAGAAAACATTGAATCAAGATAATCTTGGTACCGCTTAGCGGCCCAGGACTTGGGCGTAACGGTGTTGACAAGATACAAGGCTTTGACCCATGCCATAGGGTCAACAAATCGTTTTGTTCCTATATCAGCAGCCTCATGTCGCCTTCGGTCGTATTGTAATTGAACGAGGCCACAGGAAAATTGTTCGGACACAGCTGCTGCATCAATACTGCGCGTTCTCGGTAGATGCATCAACTTCATCGACCCGCCCGCCTTAATGACCTTACAAACTGCTTGGTTATCTTCCAAGAATAAACGTCGCACTGGTCTATCAAGCAGCATCTCCCAAAGCGGCAATGCCGCAAGCAGCTCCTTGCGCAACGCACGGTCGGCTGCGACGATCTCGGCCTCGAGCGCGCTGGCCCCATCGACTGGCCTGCACTTGTATATGGACCCCAAATGGCTTGATAACTTGCACTCGTGCTCCTGTGTGCGCGAATGTCGCTCGCCAGATCAGCATCCGAGTATTGCTTTAACAGAAAGTCCTCCTTTTTGTCACCCACCCATGAAGTCATACGGCAATGGGATGTACATTTGATGTAACATATGAGGCGGAAGAGATCCATGTCTTGCTGTTCTGTCCACTTCGTAATACAACTGGCAGTTTGACACGCCGCACGGAGCAGGTCGTATCTGGCCATTCTCGCCCCGTAAAGGATCTTCGTCAATACTTTTGCTGCTATGGGTTGAAGCGCACCCGACTGAGTCGGCGGCTCAGGGTCATCAGGGCTTGCTACTGCGGTATCAAGACCAAGCTTTTCTATCTCCTGGTCAGGGGGGCCGGTATCAACATTGATTTGTAACGCTGACGCTATAGCCTCCTCAGCTGGGGAGTAAGCTTCTCCTCGAGGGCCGCCCTGTCCATATTCTTAATCAGTATGTTCAGGGCCAAACGGGGTACCCGCGGCCGGATAAGTAGCCGGGTCGGTGTCCGTCAATTGAGCGAATAATGTAACACAGGAATCAAAGAACTCTGTCATATCGTATTCGACGACTTTAACCAAATTCGGTTCCCTCGGCTGGTATGGCTCGGTCGGTTGGGACGCCGAGTCACCCCCCCGTTGCCTCCTCGCTACTCTCGTCTGCGACGGAGGCGTTTTTCTTAACTTTGGGAGGAGGCGGGTCTAGAATCGCAGGCAATTCTCCATGCCGCTCAATTGTTTGAGTTGGTAATCTGTGCTCACATCCTAAATATCGTCCAACAGCCGTCCGAGGATCTATTTCTATGCCCTTGAGGCAATTGTCCGAGGGTTCTTGGAGTAACTTCCATCCTTGGGCAAGCTTGTCGGCAGGTCCCGACAGTTTGAAATCGTCAGCATCTATTACCAAGGAGATGTGCAATTCTTTGTGGAAATAACAGCTACGCCACGGACTACATTTCACAACGCCTCTAGCCGTGACATGCCCCTCGCAATGCTGTTCCCAATATCCGCCCGAATCAGGGTGCCCATACAATCATAAGTACAGTGGACATACAGGGTTCCGCATGCTGGACCATGCTTTGGGCCATTCGTCACGAGGCAAGAAAACCATGTAGGAGTGCCTCCCAACTTCGGCTGAGTGTAGGCTTGTCGGGCATCAGCTTGTTCGATGCTATGGCCTTCGAGCAACCCGTAGGTATCAGCTGCTTTGCTGGCCTGCATGGTCGCGGGACTACTGGAAAGTTCTTGAACGAATGCCACATCCATATTTTGATCTCTGACACTTGAACCATCGAAAACGACCCGACCTTTATACTTTCGGACTTTGTGTCCCAATGGCAATTCCGAGTTCTTTTCAACAAAGATCGCAAATAATCGACCAAACTGGGCCGTTTTTCCTTTGAGTTCAGCAACTACAGCTGAATATTCTCTGACACCATCCTCTATCCACGTGCCTATGTCACGCAATCGGTCCCACTCTTTCCTCAAGGCAGCTTGGGCGCCGTTGTTTGCCTTGGCCTCGTCTTTCGAGACAGATCTGGCAACGGCGGCATCGATGCGGGTGCGTTGGAAGTTGGAAGGGTTCATCAACAATAGATATGCTATCAGTAAGAGGATTATAGCAATATTGCAAGTCAAACCTTCCTTTGTCGAAATGACTGATATTTACGGCTGAGTTATCTTGTAACGGCATGCGAGGCATGCTTCACCGCGACGCGGCGGCCGCCGGACTCGAGGTCTGGCTTGCCCCACAATTGCCCTCAAATTCTCTATTCTCATCATCGGACAGAAGACCCCTACCGACTGAGCCGGAGGGAAGCCCGTCTCTTGCAATAGCGCCTCCATACCATGTCTGTTTCCACCTAATATCCTCGTCATCTGACAGATGTTCTTTAGAAACATCTTCCTCTGAGGAATCTTCAGCCTCAGATGTGGCTTGGTAGCCCTGAGTGTTTCGCGACGCCGCCCCTCGCCCATTGCTAGGGGTGTAGCACAGGCTGCCATTCTTTATTCGACGTAGCTTCTCAGCCACCTTAGGTGCTGTTAGCCAAGCTTCGGGGAGCGCCGCAAGTGGCTGAGCCACTGCGGGATCAAGCGGAGTCGGTGGGTCATCCACATCTAGGCCAATATCGCGCAGGAGGCCGAGACAAGGACCAAGGTCTTCTATACCGAAGAATCCTCTCTTTTCTGCCTTGTATTGTTCCACGGCCTGTCGGCGTTGGGCTTGATTCATGTTGAACCATCGTCCAGGGTATATTCCGGGATTGGTGGATTCAGGTAACTTCTTCAGCCATTGGGCACTATATTTTCGGTCTAGGTCTGTTACCCACACTCGGGTTATGGGCGCGTAATCGGGATCATAATAAAGAACAACTCGTATGCTACATGTCTTTCGACGACCTGTCAACGGAAGCTTCTGAGTTAGCTCTTCTTTTGTAAGTCCAGAAACAATCCGTCTGTCTTCAAAGTATTCCATCGTATCCACATGTTGAGTTGTTCGGGCAAGAAGTCGCCCTTTCCTGGGAACCTTCTCACGCGGCTTAGCCGCTGAGAAGTTGGACTGTCTGTTCACGCGATACGCGAGCTGAGCGAGTCCCAGTTTCTGATTTTTGTCAGCAGGATGGGAATCGCGCTGGGGGTCCCTACCGTCAACTACCAAAGGCACATCACCCACATACAGACCCCCAAAACCATCGTCTTCTAAATCGGCCTCAGAGTCAAAACGTGGGGCGCCCTCACCTTCTTGGGGGGGCGATGGCACGATAATGGCAGGATCATCAACATTAGCCGTGTTGTCCGGTCTTATCCCTGTGGCTGGCTGTGGTCCGTCTGGGACGGCCGCAGCTTCTCCTGTCTCTGTAGGGACTGTGACGGAACGCACTTCTGTCGCCGCTTTCTCGTACGCTTTTCGCAAGGGGAATTGAAGCGACTGGTCATCAGCAGTACCATCTAAAATGTTGCTGTACACCTGATCAGACTTCTCGATCGTAAGTCATTTTCCCTCTGGGGTACGCCCTGATTCCATATTTCAGACCGTCCAATTGTCTCTCTCAAACGTATAACGTAACTATCTGGTCAAACCAATCCCCCCGCTGTATGCACATACCCCAAGTATATCCCTGGAATCATCGTTGCACCAGTTTTGGCGGATCGAAACCGGGATTCAGGTGGAGGCACATAACGGACAAGTGATCCGAAGGGAAGAAGCGGAGCATTAAATTGACATCCGAAGCGTCGTTCCCAACTGGACTGTCCTTCAGCGGGGGTCCTAGCATTGCAGCATAGGCAGATATATCGGACCGCGCAGGTCCAATATGGCGGTGGAAGACCAGCCTGCATGAGTAAGGCTCTGGCTCCCATTTGCACAACACCTTTCGCACGCTCAGCGACAGCATTCTGCTTCTTATTTCCTGGGATGGTACGATCATGGGCAATATTGAGCTCGTAACATGCCCTGGCAAGCTCTCCTGCACCATCTGAATAACAATAATATAACTGTTCCTCTGGGGCTCTCTGGTTTACTAAAAAATTACATACGTGAACCGCAAACTTGTCGTGTACACCCTGAGCGGCGAGAAAATCCGTAGCTCGGTCGCGAAAAGTCACACGCGCGGTCTCATCGTGGAGTCCCCGCGAGAGTTCATCCATCGCAAACGAATGATCCATCGTCGTTAGTTGCCCGAACGAAGTGGGGTTAACGCATGGGCGGGGAACCTTTAGCCCTTTGTTATGCGCTTTGCGCTGCTGCTTTCTAATCGCTCTGGCCCAATTGCACATTGGACAATAGTGGTTCTTGGGAGTATGAGTTAGAAGGTGCGGTAGGGATGCTGCGGCCTTTTTGAGCCGCTCGGCAAGGGTCTCCGACACCTCAACCTCCGCAACGTCTGGGTCTAAATCTGGCGGTGCGTCGACGTCGACTAAGTCGACACCGTCAGCGTCTCCAACCTCGCCCTCCTCGTTTCCTGGGGCCGCGTTGCACGCGCTGGAGTCCAGTCCTCGGTTTACTTCGTACGGGAGGTATCCTGAAACTCCGTATCCGTATTGCCATCTGTATGCGGCAGCGCAGGTCTCGGCTTTGCCGGGCTGCTCGTCGAATAGACCGACGGCTTGACCGTGGTCGGGCAAAGCTGAGAAACTTTTAGAGGCAGCAATACCGGTCGGCGTCCGATTCCAACCGCATTCGCTGGCCTTTGTGAGGCGAGTAGTAGAAGTAGGTGATGGTATCCGCAGAGTCTATCGAAGACGGGGAAACAGGCTCGATCTCAGTCGGCCGTCCATCAGCGTATCTGCGGGTACCAATCAGCTCATGTGCATGCAGGTCAATGGTTACGCGAGTCTGGACAGCATGGGGCGGAGGGCCTCCCGCCGATTCCACATTGTCCAGGAATGCCTTGGCGCCCGGCGTCACGCAACGCCACCGCTCGGGGGGCTCATTCCTTCCGGCGGCAGCTGCGCACATCCGCTGACCCAGCGTCTCCTTGCCTGATAGGGTCAAGTATGGTATATTGCCCTCAACGGCCAGGTCCACTCTTTGGCCATTGGGCAACAATAAGTAGGGCCTTTGACCTGCTGGCCAAAAGAAACTGAAGCCGCGATCCATGCACCGCTCTCCCACCGATATCACGCACGGGGTCTCCGGCATGACTAAAGCGTTAGAACTACCACCCTTAGACTTGGGACACGCGATGCGAACTGAACCGAGGGCCTTAGACTCCCCCCCCCAGCAGTGTTCAGAGTGATTGATTGCGCAAGCTTTCGAATCAATATCATTGCACCTGCGCTCCTAATATATTTCTCCGCTATTAGGTTACACCCGCACCCGGTATCTATGATGAAGCTCAGCGCCCCCAGATACGCAGCGTCTTTGTCTGTGCATCCAGCAGCGGCCGGGCCGCGCGCCCCCCCCCCCCCCCCTCGGCCTTCAACCAGAGATGCCAGACATCATCTTGCAGGTCTGACGCTCTGATCAGAGCTTCAGCGACGGATGCCCTTGACTGCATCGACATCTGTCTGCGCATTTCCCCCGGGAGCTTCCACCAATGTTTGCTACTCGAAGGCAACTCTTTCAAGACGTGGCCACGCCCCGCCCTCCAAGTGATAGTCGGCCCCTCAGCAGAGGGGTGGAAACGGACACGGAGATTGCATATGTTACTGTTCCGATGTCGGATGCAGCTCTTACTAGGGGAGACGCACCAGTACTTCTCGATCGCGCCCCGAGAAAGAGGGCGCAGGAAATTCGCAAGGACATCGACGAGACTCTCGACATGTTTCCTGCTTCCCTTGTGAAAATCACCTTCGGAGGTATCCCAGTAGTCTCCTCGATCGGTCTCAGTTGCAATAGTCAAAAACTTAAGGCTGGTTTGCTTCTGCCCTGGGAGGCCCCGGAATGACGGGGCGGAGCGCGCAGTGGCACCCATGCTGATTGAATCAGCGGGTCTCTTCCAACCCCCCGCTTCCTGTTCATCTGACGCAGGCTTCGCCACATCTGTCGATCAAGGAAGGCAAGAAATAATAGCATTAACAAAAATATACTTATCATCTCTCCAGCACTGACGGCTGAGCCGCCAGTGCGGAGCCATCGCCACGGATGACCTGGAGTGGTCTTGGCGAACCAGCATTCCTTACCGCGCGAGCATTTTCCCGTCTCCTTGTAGGAGCGGCAGGCCATGTCTTTGCCTTTGCCATTGCCTTTGTGTTTGTCTCCATCCTTTTTACGTTTGTCGGAGTTCGCACTAGAGGCTCTGGAGCCACTGTTGCTTCCCGTCGAAGAGACATTGGCGGCGGCGGCATTGGCTTGATTGGCTGTACGCTCATACCCCAAAGATTGTCCCGCGTCAAGTTTCGCTCGTTCCCACTTGTCACGCTTCAACTTCTCAGCGTCGGATAGCCCTCTGTGGGCTTTGTTACATCCGTCTTCTGGTCCTCGACACTTCCTGGGATCTCGTGGGAATGCGCATCACGGTATGGTACTCTCTTTCCCACGTGATTGGCTTCTATTCTTCTGCTGCCCCCCCTTCCCACGGTTGCCAGTCGGGGCCTGAGATCGGCCCTGCCCCTTGCGGCCCCGATCCTTCGATCTCCCTCTGGGGTTCTTATCCTGGGCAGGAGCGGCACTGGATTTTCTTCCCGTGCTCGGCTGAGTCGGTGCGGCATTCTTGGGCTTCTTATGATTGAAGGGGCAGCCTTTCCCTGCATGCGGGCAAGTTTCGCCCTTGCGCACGTATCTGCGCGTGGTCTCGCCCTTAGTCATTCCGCTTTTCATGACGTCTGTAGGTTTCCCCACTTTAGCAGCAATCTCTGCCGGGGCGGCTTTGCCGCTGGCATTCTTCCGGTTGTCACTGCCTCCGCCTCCGCCGAACCGTGCTTGCCTAGCACGTTGATTCAAGGTGCCCTCATGCACGCTGATGCTCCACTCTTCTTTTTCTCGCAACATATTTTCTTCAATTTGCTCCATCAGCCATTCATAACTCGCCACGCCATGTCCCACTTTATCCTTTGACATGTCGTACAACTGGCACACGACATTCAATTTGCTCGGCTTTCTGCATTGTTCCAGAAAGTGCGCATGAATCGAGGCCCTCATTTCATCGGAAGGAGGTTTAGCGCCGTAAAGCTGTTGATATACGTCTGTCCCTTCATTGTAGAAATGATACAGGTCAGCATCTGGCTTGTGTGGGTCAATGATTACCTTGAAGATATCACGCGAAATGCGATGTTGTCCCAGCTCCGATCTCACCGAGCACCAATGACAAATGGCTCTCACCATCTCGCGTCCAGTCAGGAGCATTCCCTCGTTCTGGGCGCTGTATTCCATGCGAGTGATCTGTTGGAGGAAATGAGTATGGTGGCCAGGCTGATGGCGATTATTTCGCATCTTGTTGAATTTCTCGATGAGGTTCGTTGCAATCATGAGATCGAGACGCTGGAATCGCCCTGCATCTTTCAGCTGCTCATCCTCCACAACTGGGTTCATAGCCTCAGTAATCCAGCACTGCGCCGCCTGGCTCTCGGACGATGACCCAGCGATCGCACGTGCTGCGTGCATTTGCCACTCCCGAATGTTCGTGACACCAGGGATGCCCAACAAATCAATTTTCTGATTGTTACCGACCTGTCTCCAGTGATCCAACGGCGTGCTTTCGTCGATTACTACTGGGCCCTGCGGCCCGCCAGGGCCCTGAGGTCCCCTGCGGCCGCCTCCGCCGCCCGAGGGATCTGAACCCCCTGGGCTTCCCGGAGGCGACCCGCGTAGTCTTTTATCATGATCATCTTCGTGTGAAGATATGATCTCGGTGTTCGGAGCGTCGCTCTTGTCGCCCCCTTCTCCGCCCTGTCCTGCCTCGCCCGACGACTTAGTCGCCGTCGTTCCCGTAGGGCCATCTCTATGGGATGGGCGGTAATGGGCGAGAGCGTTACCTTCGTTAGGCCCAGTTAGCTTGATTCCAATAGGAAATCCACTCTCGGTGGTGTTTGGCTTAGCCGGACCTTCTAGGGCAGGGCCTGGAACAGTAAAGTGCTCACGCAACAATGGCCTCACGGGAGTTTCTTGCGAAAACAACGGTAAGCCGAATGAACTCGATGTGAGTCCGGCTTCTCGTTTATTCTCAGTATATGGAGTCGGGTCGGTGATGATAGCCTTAAGCCTCATCATTCCTTTCTCTGCATTAGCTGCGTTCGAAATGGCCTCTCTTCTCGCATGTTGGCAGCTGACCTTTCACTCTTCCACAAGTCACATTTAGAACATCTTCTAGTGCTTGCATCGATATGCTCTTCACATGCTGACCTACCGCATCCGACGCAATTGTCCGTCTTCGGACGAAAGCAGACTGCGCAGAACTGGGCCACGGAGAATGTATTTCCCCTCTCCTCGGGAGGAGGATGCGTCGCATTTCTTGCCAGCAAGGTTGACGCTCCCGCATTTCCCAAGTTCGTCGGATCAAAATGCGTTGGAACGGGTGCGGTGCCGGACGACTGAGCCGTCGACAATTGATGTACGTTCGTTCCAGTCGGCTTAGCCGGCGGGCATTTAGCAACGCTCGATTGTATACGCTGGAGGGAAGATCTGGCCCCTTCATGCCATCTGAGTTCTTCCAGGTAAAGATTGCTCTGGTCTGTTATGTTCGCAGCTATAGCTTGGGTGTTAACTGCTTCCAGCCTGGCGTCTTTAAGCTCTTCTTGTAAACTCTGCTTTTCTCGTTCCGCCGTGACTGTAGCGATTTGTTCTCCTTCTACTCTGGCCGCCGCAACAGCAGCGGCGACCGCATTGGCGCCAATAGATTTATTGGTTGCCATCGCGACGGCCTGCCTCTCAGAAGCCAGCAAGTCTATGTATTTATTTTTCGGCTTCCATCTCCGCCTGCCGCTTAACGGCCGCGGTCTGACCATACAATTGTTCTATCAGCTCTTGTTCTCGCTCTCTTGCAGCCATGGCTAGGGCGACCGGTTCAGCCTCGAACGTTTTTCGAACTTCATCCATGGTTTCAGTCATCTCTTCTCTGTCCAGTCGGGCCCTTTCAGCCAGCTGCGCTTCATTGTTCAGGAACTCTCTCTGGGTGTTAGCCTCCGCAAGCCTGGCCTGGTCCTGGATAGATTGCATGAGGAGATACGTGCAATTATGCTCGTCCATTGGGCAACACTCTGTACAAAGCCACTGCATGTTACACTTGTGGCATACGTCCGAGCAACTCTTGCACGCTGGATTCCTACATGCGCCTTCTGGCCCGTTGGCTTTTCCTGGGCATCTGCTCTCCGCCTGAGGCGCGCAATTAGGGTTAGGTTTCCAACCGGCCTCCGCCATGGAGACGGCACTGTTGCTCCTTGAAGTAGATATCGCCCCTGATATTGGCATCTTGGGTCTTCCCCTGCTTGAAGCATTGGATCTGGGGCGAACGAAAATAGTTTCTGGGGGTTTAGGCACGCCCAAGGGCTCCTCATCCTTTTCGTCTTGTGTTATTAGCTGAGTACACGAAGCTGCTTGTCCAACCATTTCTTCATCCTCAACAACAGCTGGAATCGAGGGTTGCCAGTCACCTGAGGTGGCGACAGCACGGAAGAAACCTTCTTTCAGTGGTGAGACGTTCAGTTCGTAGTCCTCGTTCCTTTGTTTCTTGAGATGAGGTGCAGGGGTTCGTCCTGTGGACTCCCTCTCATGCTTCGTCTGGGCCTCCGTCCTGTCCGCCTGAGGCGTCAGGATACTAGTATCTTGGTTAGATCCATCTGGAGACCATCACTCGTCTCGAGCGGGGATGTCTTCTTCCATCATCACGGACAACGCTCGGCTCAGGGAAATTTCGTTATTGGTATTATCAAAATCTTCCTCAATGGAGTTTAGCTCATGCTCTTTATCAATGGGCTCATCATTGTCCTGACCGAATTGTCCGTTTAATGCTATTGGGATGGGAACGTTCGTACTCGTACCCGCCCGTTCATTTGGGATGCCGGGGTGCGCACCTACGTTCTCTTGGGCTTCCCCTGGCCAGCTGGCTTCACCAGCGGCTGTAGCGATAGCATGTGTAGCGTTCGGAATTGGGCTGACTGGCTCCGTCGATTTGGCACCCCATGACGAAAACGCACTTCGTCTAGTTCTCGCTGTCACGCCATCTCGCCCGTGCGGGTCCGGGTCTGATCTCGATTACCAACCGGAACTCCAGCGGGAGAAACGTCTACCGACATCTCCGACACTCCCTCGGCACTTCTGCCCCTAGCTACCCGAGTGGCAATATATGAAAGAGGGGCGCGATCATGGATTGGACCGCTCTTATTTGCGTCGCGTCCACCATGTTGCACAACGCGCGCGTCGGCGCTTCTCGAGACGTTGGACACGACATCAGTCTCATCATTGCTCATTCCCGCAGCGACTGAGTCGCGGGGCACATTCGAAAGTTCTTCTTTTGGTTGGGATGACCCCGCGTCGACTAAGTCGCGCGTTTCGGCTGATAACCAGCCTTTCCTCTGAGCTTCGGGGCAAGATGACAAGTGAATCAAGATCTCACGTTCGCTCTGCTCAGGGAGAGAAGGGGGCGGGGTGAGACATCGATAAGACAAGTATCTGTTAAGCAAGATTACTCGATCAGGAATGTGTAGGGAGGAGGCCGGCTGGCCTACGACCGACGACGCGCGACGGCCGAGGGCTGGCACGCTCCTTTTCTCTCCTGCAAGCCAAGGCTGGCTTGTTCGAGCATCCATGCAGCTGCGGAACGCAGCTGTTAGTTCCAGCGGACAGTGCAACGCATGCAAACTAAGTTAAGTTATAATAGAATATGAGGCGGAGAGGAGCAGATTAACTCATCTCCTGTCGCGGCGCCCGTCGATCTGCTGGCGAGGACGCTGGCTGCGCCAGCGGCCTCTGGACGAGATTCACGACCGACCCAGTTCAGTCTATAGATCATGGACCTGAGCGCTTTGAAATCGGGTTGGGTGCGGGGCGGCAATTTTTGACCCAGCCTGTCGCGCTCGGGGCTGATCGCCCTCACCTCCTCCACGAGATATTTTTCCTGGTCGATCGTGGTCTGCGGCCGGCGCACTCGACAGGGCCGCTGCGGCAATCTCGGTACTTCCCAAACTTGAACCTGGACACCGGGGCCTCCCGGATCCAAGCCCCGGACGTCTCCGAATTGGCGGCGATAAAGACATCGTCGACCTCGAGAAGGATCACCTTGATAACGGCGCCGTCCGGATCGCACCTAATGCGCCAACATGGTTCCAAGAGGCTGCGCGTGATACCCGTTGTCTTGAAGTATCCGACGATGGTATTGCGCCAGGCCAGGGGCGCATCGTCCAACCCGTAAACGTTCGCCAGCAACCTGATGAGAGACCCATTTTCAACCTTGATGCCCTCGCATGTTTCCACGGTTCCACGTATATTTCTCCCTGAGCACGGCCCATTGGATCCGACTGGCAGAAGGCATTTCTCTCGTCGGCGATGTCGCCGAGGCGACCGAGGTTCATCATCACTTGAATGAGCACGAGGATGGACGAAGTCTGGAGAGTAGGAGAGTAGACGAACAACGTCCCGGTGCCCGGGTCTCTGCGTCCGTGGACGCACCGCTGGGACTTGGCGGTTGGTTCAGAAAATGCGCCCTCTACGGGCTTCCGCCTCCGAACCATGCGGCTCGTGATGATGCGGCCAGGTTGCCCCCGCCTGATCACCCCGGCCTCCTTGGGGGGGGGGGGGCCTCGACCGCGCCCGAATTGGCAATGTTCGCCCACTCGGTGTCATCCGACACTTCGAACTTACTCCGCTCGGCAGGCGTCAGCTTGCCGAGAGTGACTTCTCCGCCACGGCTGGCCGCCAGAACCTCGAGCTCGGCCCCGGGCCGCTCCTCAACTAGAAAAACGCCCGCCTCCCTGGCTTCAACCGCTAAGGAGACCAGACCGTCCGGTCGAACCCTCGACTCGATCTCCTGGACCCGTCGCCCCAGCAGGCCTGGCCCTCCGCCCTCGCCCCGAGCCTCCGCGGCAGCGGCAGCGTCGGCGCGCGGGGCTTCGCCCGATGAAAGGGGCCGCGCTCGGAAGACCGAGCCCCGGAGGGGGCTCTATCCTTGCGCGCTTGGCCTCGCCGACCCCGGGAAGACAGCTCGCCGCTCGGGTCTCCGCCTGGCGCTGGCGGATGCAGACGGGCACGTCGCTGGGCTGAGACGGCCTGGATCGGCCTGGCCTGCTGGCCCCGGCAGCGGCGGCGTCGGCGACGACAGGAGTAGAGGTAGGAGCGAAGGCAGAGGGAGGAGGACCAGAGCCAGAGGGAGCAGGAGGCGGAGGGGGAGAGGCAGTGGAGGAGACGGCGGCTTCGAGGGGAGTGTCCTCGCCCCCCGGGGTGTCTTGCCTCGTGGGCGGATCGCCCCCTCCGCGGCTGTCTCCATCGGAGATGGAAGGGAGCCGAAAGCGCTCCGACCCGGCCCTGGCCCCTGGCCACCGCAGAGCTTCCGGCCGACGACGGCCTGGGCCCGGGCCTCCACGGAGGCCTGGACCCGGTCGGGTCGAATCCCTGGCGAACCAAGGGAGGCCCCGGGGGCCTCTCGATCGGAACTTCTCGAGGCGGATCCGGCCGCGACTCGGGCCCCGGCGGAGCCTGGGGCGCCGAGTCCGCCTCCAGAGACAGTGGCTGGTCCCAAGCTTCATCGGGAGGCGGACCCTCTCGCTGAACATTCACCGCAGTCGCTCTCCTGGCCTGGGCCTGGGAGAGGAGTTCAGACCGCCGGGGGCCCTGGGCGACCTGGACGCCGCACTCCTCTCCTCTTCGGCGCTGGCCAGACCAACCTGCTCGGGGGAGCATTTCCAGAGACGCGCCCGCGCTGCGATCCACGCGGTGCCGCGTTCAAACAGGGCCACGACCCCGGGCCCCGTCCACGCGCCCCGCATGCGACCCAAGGCGTCGGCTCTCGGACCCGCCTTAGTCATGCGTCGCCAGACGAAGACCCACTGGCCGGGCTGAAACATCACTTGGCCCTGGCCTGGCCCCCTCGCCTTGGTGGCCTTGGACGCCTTGTCTCGAGCGGTGACCTCGAGAGCCAGGCGACGCGCCGACTCCCTGGCGCGCTGCGACCGGGCGAACTCCGCACCGGCAGAGTCAAGCTCTGAGGCGGGCCGGATGGTATCCTGCCACGCGGGAAGGCCCATGTGATCATCTGACAATATTTCATGGGGCATGCGAGCGTTCTCGCTGAACTGGCGAAAATCCGCCCCTGTGCCAGAAACGGTTTCTGTGAGCGCACAGCTCGTAGACGAGCTCTTCGAGCTCCTCCACGTCCCCGGGAATGGCCGAACCGGCTTCCACCTCGCCTTCCGTCCTTGATCCAACCTCCGTGTCGCTCGATTCGGCCATTCTGCCAAAGGTAGTTCGCATTGCATACGTGATGAAGGACCCCCCACTGTTCGAGTCCTCGAGCGAAGCGACCCTCGACTTCTGGACCCCCATCCGACAGCACGAAGTGAAGGGGCGCCGAAAGGACGAATCCACGCCTTCACGAAGGACCTCCAGACCTGAGCCGCCGTGGGCTCCTCCTCCCGAATACAGACCTGCAAGTTGGAGCCGTGGTCCACAATGTTCAGAAAAGGCGAGTCTTTTCTTGAAAGGGAACGTAGAACATAGCAACACCTACGATATGATTAAATCGGACCGTCCTGGGGAGGGCCACTCTGCGGCGGCTGCTGGCACGAGCTCGCTCGGCGCACTCCGGGCACTTGAACGCATCCCAGATCCAGCGAAGCAGGCCCAGAAGTTCTTCCGGCGCTAAAAGAGCAGTGGGATTTCAAAATATGCAATGTTGCGCCAAAAAGGCTGTGTTACATCGCGACCGCTAAAAAACAGTGCTACCACATGCCGTTGTAAAAAACAGTGCTAAGACAAAAAGGCAGTGCTAAACCTTGCAGGGCCAAAAAGGCAGTGCAACACACACACACACACACACACACACACACACACACACACACACGCGCACATACATGTACACGCCAAACGTATGTACAACACGTATGTGCTGTTTTACACAGTTGGCCTACAGCTTCACATATAGAAGTGCATGCGCACTAAATATGGACGCTTCGTTGTTTTATTCCCAACCATCCTGTGGTGTTGGGTCCTCGTTTTGAAGAGACGTCGCGCCGCGTTCCTTCCTCCTCCTTCCTTCCTCCTCCCCCCTCCTCCCCCTCCCACACCCATTCTGGCACGCCCCTCACACGTTTCGTGGCCCCAAAGGGAGCTCCACCGAAGGTCCCAGTGGCTGCGCCCGCATGCGGTTCCACCCTCCATTCTAGCACACCCCTCACACGCTTCGTGGCCCAATAGGGAGCCCCACCGAAGGTCCCAGTGGCTGCGCCCGCATGCGGTTCCACCCCCCATTCTGGCACACCCCTTACACGCTTCGTGGCCCCATAGGGAGCTCCACCGAAGGCCCCAGTGGCTGCGCCCGCATGCGGTTCCACCCCCCATTCTGGCACACCCCTCACACGTTTCGTGGCCCCATAGGGAGCTCCACCGAAGGCCCCAGTGGCTGCGCCCGCATGCGGTTCCACCCCCCATTCTGGCACACCCCTCACACGTTTCGTGGCCCCATAGGGAGCTCCACCGAAGGCCCCAGTGGCTGCGCCCGCATGCGGTTCCACCCCCCATTCTGGCACACCCTCACAGTGGCCCCTGCGCCCGCATGCGCCCCACCCCCATTCTGGCACACCCCTCACAGGCCCCATAGCTCCACCGAAGGCCCCAGTGGCTGCGCCCGCATGCGGTTCCCCCCCATTCTGGCACACCCCTCACACGTTTCGTGGCCCCATAGGGAGCTCCACCGAAGGCCCCAGTGGCTGCGCCCGCATGCGGTTCCACCCCCCATTCTGGCACACCCCTCACACGTTTCGTGGCCCCATAGGGAGCTCCACCGAAGGCCCCAGTGGCTGCGCCCGCATGCGGTTCCACCCCCATTCTGGCACACCCCTCACACGTTTCGTGGCCCCATAGGGAGCTCCACCGAAGGCCCCAGTGGCTGCGCCCGCATGCGGTTCCACCCCCCATTCTGGCACACCCCTCACACGTTTCGTGGCCCCATAGGGAGCTCCACCGAAGGCCCCAGTGGCTGCGCCCGCATGCGGTTCCACCCCCCATTCTGGCACACCCCTCACACGTTTCGTGGCCCCATAGGGAGCTCCACCGAAGGCCCCAGTGGCTGCGCCCGCATGCGGTTCCACCCCTCATTCTGGCACACCCCTCACACGCTTCGTGGCCACATAGGGAGCTCCACCGAAGGCCCCAGTGGCTGCGCCCGCATGCGGTTCCACCCCTCATTTCGGCACACCCCTCACACGCTTCGGGGGTGGCTCCATGGGGAGCTCCACCGAACGCCCCAGTGGCTGCGCTCGCATGTGGTTCCCCCCTCCCATTTCGGCACGCTCCTCACACGGTTCGTGGCCCCATAGAGAGCTCCACCGAAGGCCCCGGTGGCTGCGCTCGCATGCGGTTCCACCCCCTTTTTCGGCACGCCCTTCACACGTCTCGTGGCCCCATAGGGAGCTCCACCGAACGCCGCAGTGGCTGCGCTCGCACGCGGTTCCACCCCCCATTTCGGCACACACCTCACACGCTTCGTGGCTCCATAGGCAGCTCCACCGAAGGCCCCAGTGGCTGCGCTGGCATGCGGTTCCACACCCCATTCTGGCACACCCCTCGCACGTTCCGTGGCCCCATAGGGGGCTCCACCAAAGGTCCCAGTGGCACTGCCCGCTTGCGTCCGCCACCACCCAGCACAGCCCTTGTTCCCTGCGCTTCACCCACCCAGAACAGCGCTTCGTAGCCCTATAGGGAGCTCCACCAAAGGTCCCAGCGGCACCGCCCGCATGCGTCCGCCACCACCCTGCACAGCCCTTGCTCCCTGCCTGCGTTTCACCCACCCAGTACAGCGTTTCGTGGCCCCATAGGGAGCTCCACCGAAGGTCCCAGTGGCACCGCTCGCATGCGTCCGCCACCACGCAGCACAGCCCTTGCTGACCGCGTCTCACCAACCCAGTACAGCGCTTCGTGGCCCCATAGGGAGCTCCACCCAGCGGCACCGCCCGCATGCGTCCGCCACCACCCAGCACAATTGCGGCATTCACAACTGCATATGGTTGGGTCCTTCGCCAGGCTAATTGCATCCTCCTCCTCCTCCTCCTCCTCCTCCTCCTCCGCCTCCTCCTCCTCCTCCTCCTCCTATATATGTATATATGTGGGTGTGTCTGCATGTGCATATGTATGCGAAGACATATGTATGTTTGCATGCATGCATGCATGCATGCATGCATGCATGCATATATGCATGTGTGTATGCATACCAGGTGATATGCACGTGCATATGAGCGTACGCATGTATGTATATATATATATATACATACATACATACATACATACATACATACATACATACATACATATACATATATATAGGTGTGTGCATACTAACGTATATGTACGTATGGACATACAATTGTATATGTGCATGCATACGAATATACCCCTACATATCTTTCTGTGTATATACGTATATATATATACAAATGTGTGTACATTGAGCTGCTGCGCGCTTCGCATTGCATTCCGTGGTTTTGCATTGCAGGGGTTCTCATTGGAAAGGCTTTTGGGCTTGGGGCTCTTGGGATCACGTTCGCTCGAGAGGATCTCCTAAGGGATTCGCAAGGGACCCAGTCTCGGGGGGGCGTCTCGGGAGGGCCTCGGAGCCTCATGTCTCCGAAAGGGATCTCCAAAGGTATTCTTGCAAGGGGGCCAGTGTCGGGAGGGCGTCTCGGGAGGGCGTCTCGGGGGAGCTTCTCTGGGCCCCGTGACTCCGAAGCTGCGCCCTGCGCAGTCAACCCGCGCAGTAAGGATGAGCGGCTCTCAAAGGCCACCCTCGCGTCCTTCTCATTAGGTCCATCCTTGGCCGCTTTCGCTTGCCGCGCTCCGCCCGCACAGCGTCGACGTGGAATTCCAGGGCCCTTGCATCCTCATCGCGCGTCCTCATTGCGCGGGTTGATTGTAGGGGGTCTAGCAGCGGGAGTCTCGGGGGGGGGGGGGTCTTGGGGGCCCAGCCTTGCCACTGGGGGGCGCCCTGAGAAAAGGCGCGCGTGCCGGGGGGCAGGGCGCCCAGGGGGGCGCCCTGAGAGAGGGCGCGTGTACCTGGGGGGCGAGGGGGAAGAAGTGGCAAACCCGAATTGCACGTGCCGCCATGGGGCTGTGACAGCGCGGCCCCTCCGATGACCCCCTGGTTGCACCGAGAGTTCGGTGCAGCCAGGGGCGTGCAGGAAGGGGTGCGCTAGCTCGTCACCGTCCATAGGGCCCTTTCGAGGACTCCTTGGTTGCGCCAAGAGTTCGGCGCAACCAGGGGTGCGCAGGAAGGGCTCTATGCAGGCGGTGGGGCCCATGGTCATCTGATCTCCCTTGTTGGGAGACGTTCATCTTCTGGGCCGATGCCACCCCTCTCGCCCAGGGCCAAGGGTCTAGGGCATCGGGGTCTCTAGGTGAGCTCTTGGGATTGGGGTTCTGTGTGTGGGTCTTGGGGGGTTCTTGGGATTGGGGTTCTATGGGTTGGGCCCCTTGGTTTTGAGAAGAAGCCGCCCTCCGAGAGAGAGAGAGAGAGAAAGAAAGAGAGAGAGAGAGAGAAAGAGAGAGAGAGAGAGAGAGAGAAAGAGAGAGAAGAGGGAGCTGGCGCAGCTCGCGCTGGCTCGAGCACCCTGTACCATGGAGGACAGCCCGCCAAACGCGTGGGAATGGCTGGAGGGCCCAGCGCTGATCTGCCAGGACACAGTTTTGATAATGAGAAGGTTGGGAAGAAGGAGGAGGATGGGAGAGAAGAGGAAGGAAAAGGGGAGAGGAAGGAGAGGAGGGGAGGAAAGAGGAGGACTGGCAAAATGGAGACGAGGAGAGAAGAGGAGGAAGGCGAGAAAAAATACCGTGAGAAGGGGGAGGGCGAGGAGGGAGATCGGGAGGACGAGGAGTGGAGCCAGAAAAAACACCAGGAGGACGAGGAGGTAGGATCAGGAGGGCGAGGAGTTTCGAGCACTCCGCGGCTTCCTGGGAGTCCGTTCGCATCGGAATCGAGCGATTTCGCGATGAGTTTCTAGCAATATTGGTTTTGATCAATCGAGTAGGGGATCGACTACAAAATCGACGCGGCTTCGACTGGGGGTCTGTTCCGGAACAGACTCGGTCCCAGGGGGCAGCGCCGAGTCTGTAGTAGATCCCTTACTCGAGGGATCAGAACCCAGACAGCTTGAAACTCATTGCAACATCATCGATTCCGGTGCGAATTTCATCGCGCCGAGCTCGAAATTCATCGACAGCGCCGAGCTCGAAACTCATGCGAGGGTGTTGCGACGACGAGCTGCCGATGAGTTTCGAGCTCGGCGCGATAAAATTGGCATCGGGACCGTCGAGTTTGCAATGGGTTTCGACCAGTATGTGTTCTGATCCCTCGAGTAGGCGATCGATCACAGAACCGATGCACCCTAAATTTGATGTGCCCTTCGGATCTACGAGGCACACTTCAAATTCTCTGTAGGTCTATGAAGCTCCACGTTTCCAGTATATTCGACGGGCAAGTCAAGCTTTGGGCGCATAAATTCTGCAATCGATCCCCTACTCGAAAATCCAGTCTCTCTTGCCGTATGTTGACGCGCCTGACTTCTTCAAGTGCCCTTCAGACAAGATCGAGCGCTTCCGCGAGGTGCAGTTAGACGTCGCCAGCATCAATGAGGCCAAACGAATGTTGTTACAGTTGCTCATGTGTTTGAATGGCCGTTACTTCTCAAAGGACGTGGGCATCGGTGCGCTCAATCTCGTCTACGGCATGAAAGGCTTCTCGATGAACGAACAGGTGAAGCAGAATTGGGCAACAACCATGTCCACGCGCTTGTTTTGCGCCATCGGGGACGTCAAGTCGAGGATGGGGAGGTCACCAGCCCCGAAGTGGGCTCAGTGGTTCGCGCTCTCGCGTGACAAAGGTGCTCCAGAACCCGACGAGCCCGATGCAGAACCCGCTGAGCCCGCTGCAGGACCAGCTGAGCCCGCTGCAGGACCAGCAGATGATTTCGATGACGATTCGGATGATGCCCCTGTCATGAAGCGGCCTGCCATGAAGAGGCCCGAGGCAGCAGACGACCCTGCGTTGAAAAAAGCCAGCCGCGGCCATCGGAGACGGAGACGACGCCGAGGAGATCACGGGCACCACAGCTCGTCCAGCGACTATTGAGAAGCAGGAGATTGAGACGACGATCGATGAAGAGAGCAGGCCAGTTGTGAAAAGGAAGCAGCAGCACATCGACGAGATCCCCGACTCGACCTTCAGTTCCATGGATTTCGATGACGGCCCTGAAGCAGCTCCACCAGTGACGCCAGATCCGAAACCCAAGAAAGTCAAGCAGGATCCCGAGGCACCTCGCTGCTCGCCACCACCAGCGCCAGCGACTTCAACGCCGCCCACAGCTACGGGATCCACGTTGCAAGAGCAGCCTGGCACAGGAGTTGCAGCTGGCGCGGTCGCGGCGGAGCCGGAGCAGATCAAACCAACGTACGAGATTGGCTGGGACGAGAACAGGCTCGGGGCGTGGTCGAGGAAGCTCCGCGCCACGGGGAAGCCGTGCGCTGCTGAGTTCAGCGACGCCCTCCTAGCGTTCGACGATGGCGCCGTGTGGGCCAAGTTCAGCAGCTGCGGCTGGAAGAAGATCGAAGCTCTCGAGCCTGGTGACCTCCAGTTCATCGAGGCAGAGAGGAAGGAGAAGCTGCAGAAGTGCAAATGGGAAGGCCAGGGGCGCGCGCTGGTCGGGCGCGCGCCCGAAGGAGAAGAATGATATCGAGGTCAAGAAATACAAGGACGGGAAGTGGATCTTCAGGCTGCAGTATACAGAATCCAAGAAGCAGATCATGATGATCAGCATCGACGAGAAGCAGGGGGCCCCCGAGGAGATGGCGCAGAAGGTGATCATCCAGTTGGCCGCCATGTTCGAGGCAAGCGAGATCGAGCAGGAGGACCTCTACGCGGAGCGCGACAGTTTGCTCAACGGAGGGGCATGGGTAAGAGCGCGGATAATGGAACACATCGGGATGTTGCAGCTACATCTTGGGTAGAGGTAGGACAGTGCCATAGAGGCAATGTATTGGTAGAGCTATAGCTGTCGATTGCCATCAAGTGCTATACATTGATAGAGATTGGGTAACGGTTTCTATTGTGTACACATATATGTATTTGTATATAGATCGCAATAATTATATTGGACAGGTGGATTGGAAGGGGAGCTGCTGCGTGTAACCGTTATCGCTCATCCCTTATCCTCAAGCTCTCTTCCCTTCTATCCTCCATTCCCCCCCCCTCCTCCGTTCCCTTCCTCTTCCGCCCCTCCCTCTTCCGCTCCCCTTTCACATTCCTCTCGACCCCCTCCGCACCATCTCACCCGTTCATCCCCCTGTGCCCCTCCCCCATCCCCCTTCTCGCGCTGCAATCATATGTTCAGCAATGGCGTGTCCGCGCGGGCGCAGGGGAGAAGCCTGGGATACGTGATGGCTGAACAATCAGCTGATTGATACGGGATGAAGCTGAGCGGGAAGCTCAGCGCATTCTACTTCGGGAATTGGCTGGGCGACATGCCCAGCGCATTCATCAGCGCTGGCATCAGCGCGAGACATTCTGCATCAACACTGGCTGATGGTTTCGTCGCTGTTTGCGCGTGCAGAAACATGATGTGAAGTCAGCAGGTCTAAGCAGCTCTCGCATGTTCTTTCATCGAGGCGATTGCAGCACATGCCGGACCGATGCACATGTCGGTTCGCATTCGTTGGATGAGTTGGTGCATCCTGGGAAGGGTACCCTTATAGATGTTATGTTTGTTATTGCCGACTGGGGGTCTCATGCTCTTGATGGATGTTCTTCTGGCCTGTGTCCGACTGCGCAGTTCAGGCGGTGAACTCAGGGCCGCTCTGGGCTCTGGAGGGACTCTGGTTTTTGAGTAGCCCCTCAGATTTGAGTAGGGAAACCTTTTCGTGGACGAGGCCCGCGGTGGCCAACAAAACACGGATGTTCCTTATCTGGCATTCCTAATGATAGCGCGACGTCTGTAGTTATGCAAACTCTTGTGGCTGTGCATTGCATATTGATCTGGCACGTTGCACTGCCACTCGGCACGGGTGCATTTCCTGTAGAGTCACCCTACTCGGAGGCGGGGGGGGGGCGGGCGGGGCACAGCGCGATGATCAACTGGCCACGCGTGGAAGCAGAGAGGGGACTGATGAGGATCAAGAGGTAGCAGAAAAGAAATAAAGGCAACTTACACTCAGCCTGGCTTACAACATGACGGCAATGCATTCGATCTTGCACGCAATGAGTTCACATATGCCCGAAATGGTTACGCAATGAGTTTCGAGCGCTCCACATTGCCTAACCCTTCAGGATGTAATTCGCTTTGTCCAGAATAGTTTGGCCGACCCCTGTCACCACGGGGCCATGGCATGGACCCCGCTGGCCAACTCACTGCACCCAACAAGTGTGGACTGAGCTGGGGGGGGCAGCGGGGCGAAGACCGGGCTAGATGAGGGCAGGGTTCGATGCTCGCACGCAGGATGCATGGGCGATTGCTCGCGCAGGGACGATCCTCATCCCCACTGGGGCATGGCATGCGCCCCAGTCGCCAGCTCTCCCACCCCTCGGCGATAGGTTCTGGAAGCTCAGAAGGAGTCAATGCCATGCCCAGCGGAGATGGGGATCTGCAGCGTCGATGGGTGAGAGTGATTGCCAGCGATATCGAAGGTTCAAGATCACTGGCGATCAGGCGCTGGCAGCATGTCGCAACCCCGTGGCACATGCGATAACTCACCGCCTATCCCGTTCACGGGGGCCCATGGGGCGCTCGGAGGCGGGCCCCAGGGATGCATCACGATGGGGGACTACTCTGGCAAGGCGCTAGATGATCTCATTGCTGAAGCTGTTGGCGAACCAGTCCTGCATGCGCAGTCGTCAGGCGCGGGCAGCTCCAACGACCACGCAATGGCCATGCCACGCTCTGCGGGAGTTGTGGATCTCACGGACAGTAGGGTAGGGGGAGGAACAAGCAATAGTCATGGAAGAAAGAAGGGTGACGGGCTGGGATGGTAGATTCCCGCGCTGGGGCAACTCAGGCGGGCAACTGGAGCATGGACATCATGATTAAACTTTGAACGGTCATTAAACAAACGCGATTCGTGCACCAGGGGGCACATAAAAGCTGGAAAAAGTGACTGGGCCAGCCCTTCCACTCTTTCCAGCCCTGGCCGATTTCCCCTTGGTGTTTGCAGCCCTGGCGACAGCGCCCCCACTGTTTCGGGCTCGATTCGCCCCATGCCGCTTTCGGCTGATTCTCCAACTTCCACCTTTCCCAGCTTCCCTGTGCTACAGTGGGGCCGCGTGCTAGGGGGGCGCCAGGGTGGGCCGCGGCTCCACGAGTATCCAACTTTAGAACTGAGGGTGAACGCTGGGCAAGGGAGGTCAACTAGTAGCAATCACGGAGACACGCGAAGGGCAGGACACCCTCCAGGAGGACTCCGAGGGCGGCGTGCCCACGCTGCCCGGGAGCCCGCCGCCCGACCGCCAGCCAACGCAGGCAGAGCTGGATGAGGCGGGGCTGGGGCTAGGGGGGCACTTTGCGAAGCTTATGGGGAAGCATGTGAGAGGGGTGGCAATAGCAGGAGGGTGGCCGAGGTGGGGAGCGAGAAAGGAACAGCTTGGCAACGTGCAATAGCAATGTCATACAACGCGATGCGCACCCAGTGCGCAGGAACGAACAGCGACCCGCTGAACGTAATACTACGCTCTGCGGGTCGCTGTCCGTTCCTGCGCAGAACGTCACGCAATGGGTTTCGACCACTCCGTCTTCAGGGGGCGGGTGACACTAGAAACAGTCAGTTCCACTGGGGCACGTCGCACTGGCAATCGGTCGCAATTGCTTAGCGATGGGTTTCGAGCACTAGGAGGAGAAGGAGGAGGAAGAGGAGGGAGGAGGAAAAGGAGGAGGAGGAGGAGGACCCCAAGGGTAGCGCAGCGTGCGAGAGGGATGTGCAGTTTGGAATTGAGAGGCGGCTGATCGAGCTCACCGTCGGCGCGTGCTGGTATCACAGGAGCATGTCCCGAAGCCGTCGCAGGGCGAAAAAGGCTGCGCAGGACGAGAACGCTGCTGTGGTGTCGGCGGTTGATGATGTATCGGATGATGGGGCGGCGGCGGCGGCGGCAGATGAGACATCGGAGGGGGCCCAGGCGGAGGCTTCGGCTGTGGCGGGCGCATCAGAGGACGAGGCATCGGCGGCGTCGGATGCAGGGGGGGCATCGGCGGGGGCATCGGCGGCATCGGATGCAGGGGAGGCATCAGCGGTGGCATCGGCGGCATCAGATGACGAGGAGGCATCGGCGGCATCGGATGCACAGGCATCGGCGGGGGCGTCGGCGGGGGCCTCATCGGAGGCGTCGGCGGCGGCGGGCCAGGCCCAGCTGCCAGTGGCGGGCGCATATGTAGGCCAGCCTGCTCCGCCCGCTGCGATGCTGGCGGCGCTCAAGTCGAGGCCGCGCGTTGCGCCCTCTGCTAAGCCATCCACGGCGCCCGCTGCCAAGCCATCCACGGCTAAGCCACCCTCGGCTAAGCCATCCACTGCTAAGCCACCCGCGGCTAAGCCACCCACTGCTAAGCCACCCTCGGCTAAGCCGCCCACGGCTGGGCAAACTGCAGGCGGGGCTGGCGGCGGGACTCACCAACTGGCGGACCCGGAGGGAGATGCAGAGTCTGCGGGGGCTATCTTCGGGGGGGGGCTTCGAGACTCCTGAGAAGAAGCGGCTGTTCCTGTCGGCGAAGGAGAGGGGGAGCATGCTGATCGAGGCAGTCAAGAAGGCGGCGGCGTCATCGGCGGATCAGACCCCGCCCCGCATCAAAGAGCTGGAGGAGGCAGTGTCGAAAGGCATTGCTGCTCGCACGAAGTTGGCGCAGAGCTGGGACAGGATCAAGAAAAAGGGAGGAGAGTGGAGCGACAAGTACGAGGCGGCCAAGAGGCACGGTCGAGAGGCGCAGCGGGAGGTCAAGAAGGCGTGGGCCGCTGAGAAGCTCAAGGAGGAGAAGAAGAGGTTCCAGAAGACGCAGACGCATCGCATGGTGGATGCAACGAAGGGCGTCTACCGCTCGTTCCCTCGCAGCATCGTGGAGGAGGGCGGCTGCGAGGGCCCCGGCAACGTCGCAGCGGCGGAGTTCTATTGCGAATGCTGCTTGAAGATGGGGGGGGGGGGCCGTGGGTCAAGTGCTACCCCGTGTTCAATCGAGTTCAGTTCCTCTATTTCGAGGAGAGTGTGAAGGAGGAGATGGAGCGGTGCTGGCCCATCTTCACTGACACGCAAAAGTCCGAGAATCCTGGCAACGACGAGCAGACCACTGGCACGCTCACGCAAGTCAAGAGGGAGCCGACCTCGGACGCCGAGGGCATGCCAGAGGCGAAGGTCGCGAAGGCTGGCGAAGCTTCCCGCATGGTCGCCAAGGCCAAGGCCACACCGAAGGGCAAAGCGAAGGTTGAGCTGCAGAGTGATGCTGCCGGCGGTGAGACTGCGCCCCCGACCGAAGATGAGCTTCGGAAGAGGGAGGAGAAGAAGCGCTTGCATATTGCTGAGGCCGGTGCCAAGAAAGTGGTTGCCTCGTTCACAACGACTATGAGTGGCCTCAGCACACTCCAGACAGCCTGTCAGAACATGCCCGAGTGGACACGGCTGAAGAACAACGAGCAGTACATGTCCGACATGGAGAAGAAGATCAAGGACTGCAATGACGAGATGCCCCCCCTGATGGTTCGCATGCAGACCGAGGCGATGCCCATGATCAAGAAGTCGTTCGAGGTGGAGCAGTTGATCGCCTCGTTTCGGGAGATCAAGACGAGGAGGGGATTGGGGGTTGGTCGCAGTAGAGGTGAATGTAGGCAGGGGTGGGGAATGATGGAGGACTGCAGGGGGTTCTGGGTCTAGGGCATCGGGGTCTCTAGGGCTGCAGGGGTCCTGGGCATCGGGGTCTCTGTAAGGGGGCTCTTGGGATCGGTGTTATGGGTGGGTCTTGGGGGGTTCTTGGGATTGGGGTTCTCTGGGTGGGGCCTCGATCTTGGTCTCGAGAAGGAACCGCCCTCCGAGAGAGACTGAGCTGTAGCGAGGGCAACGGCAGGATGAAGCCCCTCGTGGACGACCTGACCAACTTCCACGGCTGGCTCATGGAGATGCACGCCATCGCGCGGAAGCGCAAGTTCAGTGAGGGTCAGGATTCAATGTGAACTAGTTTTCTGCGTCGGAGGAGCAGTCAGAGACCCCCTGGGCCCTCGCAAACTAGCAACCTATAAGATAATTTACAACGGCCCAAACAAAATACATGAAATACTCACGCACTGAACTACAAACACTCAAAACTTGGAAAAAACGCACAGTAAAAAAAAGGGCCCCCCCCCCCACACACACACACACACACACACACACACACACAGCACAAAAACGAGAGCGATGAGTTTGCAATGAGTTTCGGACCGATGAGTTCGCAATGAGTTTCGCACGATCCCTGTAAAATTACCGGGTTCCCGGCCCCTCATTGCACCGGTAGCCCGCGATGAGTTTCCGAGGCATTTCGATGAGTTTCAATGAGTTTCGAATTCGCACCCTGGGGGCGATGATTCTGAATGAGTTTCGACCACTCCGCCGCTCCAGGGAGCACCCCACCTCCCCCCCAGGAATGAATTTCGCGCACTCCGCTGCTTTCTGGCAGTTCCCCCCCGAAGGAATGAGTTTCAAGTGCTCCGTTGCCTTCTGTGAATATGTTCTCCCCCCCCGTTGGTAGCGGCAATGAGGTTCGAGCTGTGCACAATGAAGCTCGCCTTGGCACCGACGATGTCGCAATGAGTTTCGAGCAATATGCGATGAGTTTCGAGCTGTTTCGCACCCTGGAGCGATGATTCGGAATGAGTTTCGAGCACTCCGCCGCTCCAGGGAGCATCCCACCTCCCACCAAGGAATGAATTTCGCGCACTCCGCTGCTTTCTGGAAGTTCCCCCCGCAAAGGAATGAGTTTCAAGTGCTCCGTTGCCTTCTGTGAATATGTTCTCCCCACCCGTGGGTAGCGGCAATGAGATTCGAGCTGCGCACAATGCAGCTCGCCTTGGCACCGACGATGTCACAATGAGTTTCGAGCACTATGCGATGAGTTTCGAACTGCCTCGCACCCTGGAGCGATGATTCGGAATGAGTTTCGAGCACTCCGCCGCTCCAAGGAACATCCCACCTCCCCCCAGGAATGAGTGTCGCGCACTCCGTTGCTTTCTGGAAGCCCCCCCCCCCACAACCCCACAAAGGAATGAGTTTCAAGTGCTCCGTTGATTTTCCCCCGTGGGCAGCGGCAATGAGATTCGAGCTCTGCTCGCCTTGGCACCTGCGATGCCGCAATGAGCTTCGAGTAATATGTGACGAGTTTCCAGCTGGGCGAAATGAAATTCGCCTTGTGATCGATGTATGTGCAATGAGTGTCGAGCAATGTGTGCTCTGACTCGCCTCTCCCCCCATATATGCTCCCCTCCCCCTCTTCCCTGGCCAGTAGAGGGCACGCTGGCATGCGACACTCTGGGCTCTGGGCTGCAGACGCACCGCCGTCTGCAAATGCTGCAGACGCAGAGCATCGATATGCGCGAGCAGCTGCTATAGTGGCAAGCCGTGGCTGCACGAAAGGCGAGCGCTCGGTGATATGTTCGATTGCGTTGCAAGTGGGGGCGTGCACGCTGGCGACCATCTACAACGTTGGTGGCGTCCATAGTTTCGCTCGCTCGGTTTCAAGGTATATGCCTCCTGCAATGCCAGCCAAGCCCCCGCCGTTCTACTTGTTCCAGACTCTCCTCCTTTTATCATTCTCTTCCTCGCGTATACACTTCTTTTCCCGTTCCAGTCACTTCCTGGGGGGTGAGCTTCCTTGCCGGACTAGCGCTGTTGCAGAAATCATTCACGAGCGACGAACATATCCAAGGCCATGTCCTCGCGGTCTGGATTCCGATGCGAGATCCCTTGGATACGCGATCACATGCGTACGTTCCGAATGGGGCTACATGTCCATGAGGCCGCGGCCGAGGAGCCCCGACCGCGATCCCGCGGATACGGCTACGTCTCCAGTCCCCGAAGTGTGACGCCCCGTGCCCGTGCAGTCGTTTTTGTCAGGGTCGGGTGCACGGCAAAAGCATGGGGGCGCCGCCCGCTGCGTTTTCCGCTCAAGCACAGGGAACTATGGGGAGCCCCCCTCCGAACCGCCCGAAGCGCCCAGCTAGCGCAGCGTGGGGGGATGAGGGCGCATGGCAGAGATCTTCCTCGGACAGGGCATCGGAGGCTCATCGGAAGGAGTTTGCCGCGAAACTGATATCACACATTACTAACATGTACATGACAGGGGGCAAGATGCCGGCTAGAGCTTTCACAGAGCTTGCGTATTATGGCGCCCGTGCCGGAGTTCCAGAGCTCAAGCAATTTGAAATGACCCCGTCGCCAGTTTGCAGCGGTAATTTCCTGAAAAAGCTCGACGACGCTCTGGGTCTAGGAGCGTTCGATTCCTACATGTATTCTATGACGATTCCCGGCAAGTCTCGGGGCGATGTAAGTCGAACACCTCACGGTATTATGATCCAACTGCCACATGAGATCATCGCAAACGAAATCAAACCAAATCTTGGCATCTTGGGGCCCTGGGGGAGCCGTCTTGAAGAGGGTAGTTGGATCGACCGTTTTGAGAAGAATCCTGTTGTCCAGCGCTCGGGGCCAGCCAAGAGGACCAACACTGTCGGAGGTGAGGGGGTGAGATCGAAGAGGAACGGAGAGCCCCCCTACCGGGAAATCGATTTCGGTTTCGTGTTCGTGCGTGCCGCGCGCGCGGGCGAGGCGAAGCTGCGTGGGCGGGCGAGAGGAAAATATCCTGCGGCTGAGGCGCGACCGGATCAAATGTGTCTCTTCCGGGCGGCCGGTGGCGCGCGGTGTCCCGCCGGTGCCCCGCTGGTGCCCCGTCGGTGTCCCTGTGGCTGAGGCACGGCCGGACCAAATGTGTCTCTTCCGGGCGGCCGGTGGCGCGCGGTGTCCCGACGGTGTCCCGCCGGTGTCCCGCGGTGTCCCGCGGTGTCCCGCGGTGCCCCGTGGTGTCCCGCCGGTGTCCCGCGATGATGATGATGATGTTGATGATGATGAAGATGATGGTGATGAGATGATGATGACGATGCTGATGATGCTGCCGATGATGACGATGATGATGATGGTGATGCTGATGATGATGAGGGCGATGATGATTTTTTTATTTATTGTTTTTTCTTCCCACAGGGACCGACGGCAATGAGGGATGACAAACGACGCAGTGAGTCCAGTCCAGGCAACGGGCGCAAACGATGCCAAACCAACTCGGAGGTTGGGCGCCATACAGGTGACACAACGTCAATCCGTGACAAGATGGGAAAGACACAATAACTAAAACATTCCTGCAACACAACTGCTAAAATCCCACCGAGTGCATACCCTGAGAGAGAGGGGGGGCCGATCGGAAGCTAAGCCCGTGGCCAGGCGACGATCGAGGAAAACAGACCCTGCCCTCACAAAATCTCTCTCCAGAGAGCAGGCGGGGCCTTGCGGTGCTTCATCGGCAACCTGGCGGCAGCAAAATTAAAGAAGAATTATCGGCGGCCAATGCAGCTGAAGCAAGGCTTGCCACTTGCAACAGCCAATGGACGCCGTGAGAAGCACTGTTTGGGGAAATACGGGCCGCGCAAAGGACCCCGAGAGGAGCAAAGAGAGCAGCTTTCGGGGAACCCCGGCACGGGCATCTTCAGAGAGCGAGGCCGGGTCCGCTGCCCCCAGCGGGGCGCGGGGAGAAAAGAGCAACAAGACGACAGAATGGTACTTGCACAGCATGCGACTCCGCGAGTCCCAAGAGGGGCAGTGAGCCGCTAGCCCCAGGGGGGCAGAAGTTATATGAGACAGCTACGAGGAAGAGGCAGACCAGGCACGGGCAACCTCGGGATGCCGCCGAGTGCGCAAGCGGATGCGGCCTTTGAGGAGATCCTTCGGCGACAGCCTGGACCCCTCACGGAAGCTTGCTTGGACAAAGAGGAATCCATCCAAGAGACTCGCGCAGATTAGTCGCTGCTCAAAAAACGGGGGAGGGGCAATTAAAGTTAAACATCGGAACCAGGACTCTTCGCTAAAAAAAAGGTGGAGGCATGGGGCGAGAGCTAAACTCAGTCGTCGAAATTCAGGACATACGGCATAGTGCTGCATAGAGCCGTTGGCCCAAGGGGCACCGCAGTTCCAGCGGCATCCAACAGGCCCATGATGAAATCTGGCACTGGTACAGACACCCCTCGCCAGGACACGTAAGACCGCGAGCCCCAGGTAGAGAGAACTTCCCATGCAAACCTTGCGGACAACCTGAACGGCGGCAGAGACCTGGGCGACTGAGACCCCAGGGGCCCATCGGATCACCCGGGCGTGAAGGCATCGGATAGGAAAGATCGGAGGAGCACGGGCACGAAGGATTCGCGTGAGCTTCTTTTGAAACCCCGAGGCCTGCGGAAAGCCAGCGCACAAATGGACGTGCCCATCCCACGTGTCAATGAGAGACCGACAGAACGTGTGCTGCCACCAAGGGCGCCGCATCCGAGCAGGGTGAAATTCGTCTTCCTGGGAAAGACCAAGAATCTGACCACGGATTCGCGGGAATGCAGCACTGTTGTGGGCAAGACGAACTTGAGTAGCAATGCCGATCTGGGCCAGATCAGGGAACTTCAACGATAGGCCGAGGTCGCACATCCTGGTGCACATCAGTCTGTTGAAGGCAAACCGAGGACCCGCCATAAGCTTCTGTGGCAGGTCCCTTTCACACTTCAGGACAGCCGACGACGGAGGATAGAACTGCATCGCAAACCTGGGAACCGAGACGGCGAATATCACGTACGTCCTAATGGTCATAGCGAGCCCAATCCGAAGTCTCCGAATCTCAATACAACGCTGATGAAACTTCTGCAACGCAGTGCCCCAAGCGTGCTTCCACCCTTCTGGGCCAATCTGAATCCCCAGATATCGAGCATGCCGAACCAACCCAATAGCATCGGCCTCGATCCCAAGACTAGCGGGTAACCTGCGAATCAGCCGAGACGACCGCGGAGAGAGACACAGGCCACAGTGGATCAGGACACACTTCTTCATGTTCAGGGCAAGCCCAATCCCAGGGTGCAGACGCTGAAGCAGCGGGAGAAGAATCGGTAGATCAACGTTCACATCCCGAAGCCCAAACCACAAATCGTCAGCATATGCCAAGATTTGCCGAGGGAGACGACAACAAAGCCAACGAATGCACGGGTCGAGAGCGAGAGCGAAGAGCAGCATACTGGACGGGTCCCCTTGGCGAACACCCCGTAACAGACGCATCGCTCTATGACGCTTCCCTCCAAAGCAGACGGTCCCCAGGCTATCGGAATACAGCGCCTCAAAAAAAAAAAAAAAACACTCCAGGGGGAACTGCCATCAGGACCAGCACCCGAAGAAGCCAGGAAATCGCAATGCTCGGAAACGCAGCAGCAAAGTCGGTCAAGAACATGCAAGACAGGTCCCTCCCCACCATGCACTGCTGAACTCCCCAACACTCCGCCTCGAGAATCTGGTCTGTCATAGACCCCCCACCGAATGCAGGCCTGAACCTTGCGCACGCTCTCGCGCGCTTCTTTCTCCAGTTGGGAAGAGAACGCCACGTGCATTAGCTTACAGTCAGTGTTGGCCATAGCAAGAGGACGACATGCATCAGGATACCGAGAAGGGCAAGCAGTAAGATCCGTCGGATTCTCCCCCTTGGCTAAGAAAACAAGAATCATTTCCCGCATGGAAGGAGACATGTCGCAAGCGCGATGGTCAAATCGATGGCAGTAGAGATCATGCAGGATCGCAATCGGGATGAGGGACTTCCAGCAAGAGTAAACAATCCCATCTGGCCCTGGCACCGAGTCGCGACGCCCCCTCACCAATTTCTCAAAGCCCTCAAAGCAAAGCCGCCACTGATCATCAGGAAGGGGGCGGACAGGAGAGATGTGAGCTTCAAGCTCAGGCCAGAGAGAAGTGTCGCAATCAAACTCACCAAAGACCGTTTCCCAATGCCGAGCCAACTCCTCCCCCGCCTCCTCAATGGTGCTGCGCGGGGTGCCACCAGAGCCCAGGATAGTCCCAAGAGAGATCCGTTTCTGAGGAGGCCTCCAGAGCTCACGGCGCCTTTGCAACCTGGAGCGAAGCCGAGCCTTAATCTCCAAATCAGTCTGTTTGTCAACTTCCTGCTCTAACCCAGTCAGCCGAAGGTTCTGGAGCGACTGGATGTGATCACAAAGAGCAGGAATATTCCGACAGGTGAGAGGGTCGAGGACGCAGAAGCGGGACAGGTGAGGGTAGCAAGAGATGGCAGAAGAGACCCGCTGTGTATGCCGTGCACGAAGACCCCTCAACGAAGCCAATGAAAAGTGAATCTTCTCATCTGCAGTCCGAGCGACTTGATGGGAGAGGAAGTCACGCGTCCGCTTGCACGCCTCAAACATACATCTCTTGACCAAGGCAACCTGATCATTAATATGCAAAGTCCGATCCATTTCGCTCAGAAGGGCTTCGAGCTCAACATGAAACCGCGGATGTTTCCCAACCCAGGGAGGGATCGATGGATTCTCAGAAGGCTTGTACTTCCGAAATGTGGCCAGGACAGGAATATGGTCTGAGACGTTCTGCGTAGTCGTGGCTTTGCCAATAACCGAACACGCGATGGAGAGATCAGAGAGCACAACAGTGGGAGAGGCAAGATACAGACGGTCAAGTCGGCTCACATGGCAGATTTCCCCACTAACAATCTCACGACGGGTGGGATCTGGCCGGTGGACCTCAGTCCAACGAGGGAAGAACGAGTGGAACATATCATGCCTATATCGATCACCAGGCCTCCACCCCGATCCATCCCCGCACTGACGGCCATCCTCCTCAAAGGCAAAATTGAAGTCCCCACCAATCATAACCAGAGCGTCAGGAGTCCCCAGAGCGTTCCGAATAAGCCTCAGAGATCTCCGAAATGCCCACATAGGCTCCCCCGATGTAGGCAGGTGTACATTAAGGACCCAGAGAGCGCCCCGTCGACCGTTGCATTTAGAGACCAGGATACGGCCTTCATCAATATTGTAATGCCGAATGTCCGTGAAGAGAGCGCAGAGAGCAGGAGAGATCAGCGTAAGAACACCACCAGCAATGTCCGAGGTATGCCCTGAGAATCCAATCGACCAACCTTGCAGATCTGCCTGGAGTGCTGCTGCATCACCAGCTGTGCCATGGGTCTCTTGCACACGCAAAATACTGGAACGCCGAGACAATCCCAGAAGCTGCTTGTACCGACGAGAGGCCCGCAGGGAGGAGTGGTGAATGGAAGCGAAGAGCCCCCTAGAGTTCCAAGTGAGCAAAGACAGAGAGCAGGAGGGGAAAAGGGGAGCGACGATTCAGCGGGCAGACCCCCACTGGGCGAAGAAGAGCTCGAGTCGGAGTCGGAACTGCTCGAGCTACTAGCAACAAAACTGGAGGAACAATTAAACTCGATCCTGCCTTCTCGGGCGCGAAGGGCACCCGCCAAAAAGTTCCTGGAGGTCCCTGGGGGGAACTGAAAAATTTGGTCCCCAGGGCGGCCTAACCTGTCAGATTCAACTTCAAAAGGGACGCGTGGGCTCAGCGGCAAACGCAGCCTCGAATTTCGCACGGATCTCAGGAGCGTTCAGTCCAAGAGCGTTAAGACCTGCTTCATCTGGGCGAAGGTGGATCACGTCCGAGTTCTGAGGGCAACAGGTGAGGCGGAAGAGAGGAACTGGATCTTCACGCGAGCGAAGGCCGAAGACATCCCCGCCGATTCCATTAGAATTGGCCTGCAACCCAACCTTGGAAAGCTCTTCCTGGACCGCGCCCCGTACCTTCCCCATCTTGAAGAAGAGAAGCCGATGCTGAGGAGACAGGTTACGACGAACACGAAGGGGCCAAACATCCTGCTGATTCCGTGGGTTAACCATACTGTAACTCTCACTCAGCTTCCTGAAATTCATCTGGAAGTCCGAGGCCATGGCCGGGGTAGGGAAGTCCAGGGTAACTTTCTTCTGGAGATCATAAGCACGAATTCGAATGAGACTGGCTGCCTGCTCAGTCGCACACTTAGAGATGATGTCCTTCGCAACCCTCTCGAGAGTAGTGGCCATCAATCGATCCTGGAACCCAAGGATGAGCAGACGGTGGGCATCCTCAAGCGACGATCCTCCTCCTGCACTCCCTCCTGTGGTGGACCCGTCCCCAATCGAGCTGTCAACTGCACGGCGCTTACCTCCTTGACTGTTAGCAAGAGGGGGCAAACGGGCGTTTCACCTGAGCCATCTGTTCCATGGCATTGAGACGATTCTCTGACTTCTCGAGGCGGTCGGTGATCTCTTTCAACATCTGACCTTGTACTCCAACAGTGGCAGCAAGACCCGCGACCTTATCATCGATCGATTTCTCGATCTTGGCGAACTGGGTGTCAAACATAGCTTGAAACATAGCTTGGATCGCAACCATATCGACCGCCATGGCGGTCGGGTCTGGAGAGGGGCAGAGAGGGTATGCACTCAGTGGGGTGGGTGCAGGGAACGCTGGCAGCCTATCTGCCGAGACCCTCGAGCTGCTCCTCGGCTGCTCCCAAGCTGGAGCCACGGAGCAATGGTTCCAACTTGAGCCAAAATGGCTACGGATGGTGATGACGATGATGATGATGATGATGATGATGATGATGATGATGATCGATGATGATGCTGATGACGATGATGATGATGCTGCTGATGTTGATGGTGATGATGATGATGATGATGATGATGATGATGATGATGATGATGATGATGACGATGATGGTGTCCCGATGATGATGAGTATGATGATGTTGATGTTGATGATGCTGATTATGATTGTGTCCCGATGATGATGATGATGATGATGATGATTATGGCGTCCCGATGATGATGTTATTATGATGGTGCTGATGATGATGATGTTGATGATGATGGCGTCCCGATGGTGATGATGATGATGATGTTGATGCTGATGTTGGTAATGATGATGATGGTGCCCCGATGATGACGATGATGATGCTGATGATGATGTTGATGATGCTGATGATGATGATGTCGATGATGACGATGAGATGATGATGATGGTGTCCCGATGATGATGATAACGATGGTGACCATGATGGTGTCCGGGCGATAATGCTGATACTGGTGATGATGATGACAATGGATGTGTCATGACGCTGATGATGATGATGTTGATGATGATGATTGTGATGATGATGGGTCTCCCGATGATATTGATGACCGTGACGATGATGATGTTGGTGTTGATGATGAGGACGGTGTCCCGATTATGATGTTGTTGATGATGATGTTGATGCTGTTATTGATGATGATGATGGCGCTGATTGATGAAGCGATTGTTGCGGTTGTATCGTAGTGAGATCGATAGTGATACCGAATGTGATATCGATTGTGAGATCGATTGAGAGATCGATGAGATCGATAGTCAGATCAATTGTGAGATAGATCGAGTGAGATCGATTGTGAAATCGATCGAGGGAGATCGATCGAGCGAGACCGATACTGAGATCGATAGCGGGATCGATTGTGACACCCCATCGAGTGAGACGTTGCCCCCCCCCCCCCCCCGAACCTCCTTATCGCCCAAAGGGTGGTCGCATAGGTGCCGATCGCGTTTTACATGGACAAAACGCCACGCACGAAACACGAAGGCTTCGTAGCAGTGACGTGCCGCGTCGCGGGGTCCAAGAGAAGGGGGCTGGTCCTTTGCGAGATCGTGTCAGAGCTCTGCGATTGCGGATGTTCGCACTGGTGTTCAATGTACCCAATAGTTCAGGCGATGCGGTGGTCTCTGGATGCACTGGCTGCGGGGCAGTACCCATCGGTCAGACATGACGGTTGCGCGTGGAGGGACACCGGCAGCTTGCGATTACAGCGGGCGGGGCATGTGCACTTGCGGGAAGCAATCAGAGGAGGGCGAGCAGTCAAGGCGCTGAACTTAGGACCACCTTGGGCTTTGGGGGGCGGCCCCTCTGGTTGTCGGGCTGGCCCTTGCATTCATGTCGGGGCGCCCGCGCGTGAGCGAGTCCCCGCAGCCAGAAAGTATATCAAACATTCGTTCCTTATGTGGGTTCCCTTGAGACTGTGGACAGCGAACGCGGCGCGCCCGCGCGCGCGCGTGCGCGCGCGCGCGTGCGCGGGGGGCGTTCGAAATCCACGGGTCGGCCGCGCTGTTTTTCAAAAGCGATAGTGTAAGCTTTTATGGCGAAAAGGCCTCGCATAACCTAAACACGCTTGCAAACTCGCGGTTGCGTTTACACCCGCCCCTCCCAGGCGTTCGATCCAGAGTTCTATGGTGTTGTTGTCGACATCGAGGCCGGCTGGCCTGAAATGGCGACAGGCTTCGGCTTCCCGTCTCGCTCCAGCGGCCACGCCCCGCGCTTGCTCTGCTCGTGGAACGCGGAGCGCATCTTGACTCGCACGTTGGGCGAGGCGCTGCACCCCCCCCCGCCCCCCCCCCCCCCCTCCCCCCCCAGGCTCGCATGATAGGACGTGCAAGTCTCGCGAGCTCTTCGTCTGCATTCATAATGCAGATACCCGCAGGCGCATCCGTTGGAAACTGGAATTCAAGTCCTCTTGCAAGCGGCGCGCTCTAGCTGAGGATGCGCTTGACGTGGCGCCACCGCTTCGCAAAGGGGGCCGTCTGGAGCCAAGCCCGACCCTTCTGGATGTCATGCAGTTCGATCCGAAGTCAGAGTATCCTTTTCTGGTGCGTTTCTGGAGGCCACGTCCGCACGAAGAACGGGCGTACCATAGAAACCCAAATTATGAACAGATCCGTGGGAATTGGTCTGGCAACTTTCTCGGTTGATGAACTTCACTGTTGTCATCTGGGCGCGTTCAAGTCTTGGGGCGCCACTCGACAGAAGGACCGAGTCAGACACGGCCTACACATCATGAACAATGTCTTGCACGATTGACACAAAGCAAAACGTAAAAAAAACGACAGTTGAAACACAACCAAATTACAAAAGTAGGCGACCTCACGCCAGGCATGATCGGCGATAAGACTAAACAATCATTGTCTACGAAAGGTGCAGAAACGAAGTGGCTGAGGATTTTCACGCGCGGCCTGCTGGAGCAATACCATTCAAACTTACCACCCTCGGACTGCGCTGGGGATTTACGGTTGGCTGGGAATGCACTGAAGGCTTGGGATGCGATTCTCACTGAACAGCCCCGGAAACTCCCCCCAGAAGTGCGCGATCATCTCGAAGGCTTGGCTGCCCTTCGTTGCATTCACGCCGAAAAAGCAAGAGCCTGCATGATGCCCAAACACCACCAGTTTAGGCATCTAGCGGGACGGGTACGCACCAAAGAGAACCCGAGAAAGTTTACGACATATCATGACGAAAGCATGAACGGTGTAATAGCTTCTATTGCGAGAGCGGCGCATAGGTCTCGCTTTCGGCTAATGGCATTCAGGGGGTATGGGAAAATCTTCGAAGGACGTGGGGCCGAGGGAAGGGTTGCTGCATGCATGCGCAGTGTGTGTGTTGTTACGGGCTTGCATTTTCACATCTGCACGTTGCTCCTAGCAAGAAGAAGGGGCGGGGGGACGAAGCCCCCGATCGCTACGGCCATGGGGCAACGCTACAAGGAAAAGCACCCCCCTCAAGACCAAGATGGGTTCAAGGAGATGACATGCAATGAGTTTCCGCTCTCCCTCCCTCATGGCCCCTCGCCCTCCGCCATTGCGACCCAGTCGCAGCGATATCTCCACGGGTGTGATTCCCAAATGGCCAGCAAGAAACGAGATGCAGTCAAGGCGATGCCGCGCAATGAGTTTCGAGCACTACTCCTCCCCACCCCTCGCACTCTGGAAGCATCCGCCCCAATCGCAACGATTCGCGAGGTTCACAAAATGCATTTAGATCTCGAGACAATGAAGTTCAACCAGAAACAAATGATCGTGCAATGAGTTTTCGAGCACTCCCACCCCGCACCACTCCCCGTCCCATGACTATATATATATATATGCTAGAACCATCGCGCACGCTTCGCGCGCGCACAAGTTCTAGCCCAGGCCGGGGGGGCGCTGGAAGATCTTGGACAGCGCTATCAAGCACAGGCGCGTGACATAGTCGTGCCTCCTGGGGGCCTCTTGGGTCTTCGTGGGGGCATCTGAAGGGCTTCTGGGGGGTTTTCCGTGCTTCCTCAATTTGCTGTTGGAGGCATCTCGCGGGTGCTTCTTGGGGGGGCGTCTTGGGGTTCCTTGGGGCCCCTTCTAGGGGGCATCGTCGGGAATCTCCGGGCAGTCGGAAGGTGATGTTCTGCAGTCTGAAGCCGTCATTGGCCGTCTTGGCTGCGTGGAGGCCCGACTTGAGGGCGCCTGGGGCCACGCTGAAGCAATCCGGAAGCCTCCCGGGGGCCTCCTGCAGACAGTTTTGATGCATCGAGGGCGCTGCTGGGCAATCTTGGGGCCCCTTGCACGTCACCTTGGGGCCTCTTGGAAGGCTTATTGGGGCCTCGTCGGACCACTTGGGGACTTTTGGGGCCTTCTCTAGTCTTTTATGGCGGAAGACTCTGCTGTTGGGTTCGCGTTCACATTCTTGGGCCTCTCTTGGGACCGTTTTGGGGCCCTCTCTGGCCGTCTTGGGCGCCTCAGGCACTGTATTGGGGCCTCGTGGGCCGTCTTGGGGCCCTCTTGGAAGCCTCTTCGGCTATCGTGGAACGGTCTTGGGGCCTCTTGGGCCGTCTTGGAGCGTCGGGATGTCAAAAGGCTGAAACGCTAAAGTGCATCAAAAACCAAAAAGAAAATCCGTGATCTTGGCTTCTTGGGGCCCTTTTGGGGGTGCGGGCCATCCGGAGGCCATCTTGGGCGTGTTAGAACGTTAACTCCGCAATAGTAGGCCTCCTGGGGGCCTCTCTCATAGTATGCCTCCTGGAGGCCTTTCGCGGCCCTTTTCATCTGTGCTGAAGCTGTCTTGAGCAGTCCGGAAGCGCCCATGGCGCCCCGACACCCCCATGGCGCGCCAGGCCCCCCCCCGCCTCGGTGCGAGATCGAACACTGGAAGGTGAGGCGGCAACGTGCTCCGGCAGCGCGTTTCTGGAGCATGTTTTGGGGACCTGGGTAGGCAGTTCTGAAGCCTCTCGGAGGCCGTGTTGGAGCCTCTGGTGGGCCGCCCAGGGCACTCTTGGAAGCCTCTTCGGCTATCTTGGAGCTGTCTTGGAGGCCTCTTCCTCCTCCTCGTCCCCCTCCTCCTCCTCCTCCTCCTCCCACTCCAGCTCTCTCTCCTCCTGATCTTCCCCCTCTTCCTGCAGCGTGTTCTGGAAGGCTCCCGCCGGAACATGCTGTGCACAAGTGCTGTCACTGCTCCCGCCACCGTGCCCTGGGTGGTGGGTCAATGGCCTCATGGGCGTTGGTTTGGATCTCGTGGTTGGCCTGTCGGGGGCGTCGCGAAGGCAGTTTCACAACTTCCTGGCAGCCGTTTTGTGACCGTTGTGGGGCCTCCTCGGAGCTGATTTGTGGCCTCTGTAGGCCTCGCGTGGGCCTCCTGGGTGCCTCTTGGGGGCCTCCTGGGCCTCTAGGGGCACTCTTCATTTGGGAGTCGTGGTCCCCCTCTTGGGCGCATCTTGGATCCGTCTTGGGGCTCTGTTGGCCTGTTTTGGGCGACTCTGGGGCCGTTTTGGGGCCCTCTTGGGCCGTTTTGGGGCGCTCTCGGGGGCCTACTGAGTCGTCTTGGAACGTCGGACAGCCGAAAAAGCTGGAAGGCCAAAATCGCTGGAAAACCGTAGTAAAATTGACGATTTCGGCCTCTTGAAGCGCTCTGGAGAGGCGCCTTGAAGCGTCGTGGGGGCCTCGTGTGGACCTCCTGGGTGCATCTTGGGGGCCTCCTGGGCCTCTAGGGGCGCTCTTCAAGCGGGAGGGTCGAATTTGGGAGTCGTGGTCCCCCTCTTGGGCGCATCTTGGGGCCGTCTTGGTGCTCTGTTGGCCTGTCTGGGGCGACTCTGGGGCCGTCTTGGGGCCCTCTTGGGCCGTCTTGGGGCGCTCTTGGGGGCCTATTGAGCCGTCTTGGAACGTCGGACAGCCGAAAAGGCTGGAAGGCCAAAATCGCTGGAAAACCGTAGTACAATTGACGAGTTCGGCATCTTGAAGCGCTCTGGAGAAGCGTCTTAAAGCGTCGTGGAGTGCCTTGTGGGGCCTCTCCGGCCGTCTTGGGCCTATGTTGGGTGTCCTGGAGCGGTCTTTCGGTGGACTATTTTGGGCCCCCCTGGCCGCCCCGTCCTCCCACGGGGGGTCGGAGGCGGCGGCCTCGGAGGCCCAGGACGCGGAAACCCTGTAAAAAACACAAGGAAAGTGAGCTCCGTGGCCCCGATGGGGGTCGGAGGCGCCCATCTGGCGGCCCCAGGCCCCGTTCCCCGGTGTGTATATATATATATATATATATATATATATATATATATATATATATATATCGCGCCCCAATCGCAGCGGTCTTTCCGCGGGTGCGATTCCCATGTGGCCAGCGTGGTCCAATCTGCAGTCAAGGCGATACCGCGCAATGAGTTTCGAGCACTCCTCCTCCCCACCCTTCGCACCCTGGAAGCATACATTGCGTCCCATTCGCAACGATTCACGCAAGTCCCACCACCACTCCCGTGCCCTTTCCTTCCTCTAGACGGCGGGTCAAAAGACAGGGGGGGGGGGGGGGGGGCTTCTCACCGCCGCATTTTGATCCGCTGTCTTTGAGCGCGCCGCCCCCCCCCCTCGCCACGCGACCAAGGGGTGGGCCGAGGACCAGAGGATTTCGACCTCACATGTGGGTTCTGAGTTGGGCGCGTCCGACTTTGCCAGGCAGGCCGCCTGTAACATCTACGAAGAATCTGGCGTCAGTCCTTTTTGCCCAGCGGCCGGGGTTCAAGAAGGCAGCCGAACTCGTCTCTGATCAGCTCGGCAGTGTAGAGCGAGACCTTGATTTTTGTTTTCCGAAAGTTCCCAGCTGTCTTGGCAACGTGCATCTCTGCATGCGTTTGGTCGCCGTGCGTGCCGCTCGACGGCTCGCATGCGCCGCGTGTGCCGACTGGAGTTTGTCTCGCATGCTCGGGAGTGCATGTACTGGTCGGGCTCGCGTACTTCACTTGCTCGTGTACCAAGCGTGCTCAGACTTGATCGCACTTCCAGTCTCAACCACTGTTTCTTTGGCAGCCAGGTTTGCTGCGGCGCTGGAATTATGTCTGAGGCATTCGGCAGCCACGGCCTGCGCGCTACGAAGACTCGCGCATTGGACGAGGAGGGGCATGTGCAGTGCGATGCCTAGCTCTTCCTCGCACCCGTCCTCGGACTGCGAGGGGTTCGGCTGCTCCTTCAGCCAAATCTCACCTGCGCCGCCCTCTTCCCTCGGTCGCCCGCTGCCCTGTTAACGCAGAACCGAATAGTTAGCTGCCCCCCTCCCCCCCGCGGACCATGGTAACGGGCAGGCTATTGTCATGGTGGAAATGCAGATCCACCTGGGCATGTGCATCCTGCGGGCCAAGGAGAAGGGCTGCATTTCGTTTACGGTGGATTTCTCTTCCGCCTCTGTTAAGGCCCAGTAAAGCGACCGGCGCGCTGACCCCCCCCCCCTTCGCGACAGGAGGTGCGTCGCGCATTCGTCGCCCGTGCGCCGCCCGTGCGTCGGCCGCCGAAAAGGCCAGCCGTCCTCTCGAACGTGCACGTCGCCCTCGCAAGGGGGCAATTTGGCGAGTGCGTCGCCGGCGCGGAGGACACCCGCGGGGCGGATCGCGCGCGCGTCGCCCTCTCCACTGCCGCTGAAAAGGCCGGTCGCCTTCGGCAAAAAAAGAAAGTCGCCCGCGCTGCGGCCCTCTTGGCGAGAAGAAGGCGGCCGCTGGGCTACCTCGGCAGATCAGAAAATCCCTCTAACATGACAAATGCAGCGACGCTGCTGAACGCACCCCGGCGATAGGCCAGCAGGTCCCCGCAGCCGCCGCCACAGCCGCCGCAACCGCCGCCAGCGCCAAAACTACCGCCGCCACGATCACCACAAACGGATGCGACCGCAACCACATCCACCGCGACGATTACGACCAACACCATTTACCGCCATCACCACCACCACGACCACCACGCTTCTCGCGACCACCACAACGACCGACACCAGCACGATCACCGACGTGACCACCACCAGCCCGCCCACCACCAGAGCACGACCGCCGCCAGCGCGACGAAGGCGACGAACGCGACCACGACCATGATCACCAACATGACCATTACAGAAGCACCCGCCCGCTCCGTTCCCCCCCCCCCATTCCCCTGCCGGGCCGCCCTTGCCACCGCGCCCGCCTCGCGCCCCTGCCCCTCCCCCCTCCTTTTTCCCATGCCCCTCCCCCCTCCTTTTTCCCCTCGTAATCTTCCGCTTCCACCGCCAGCGGCGGGGCCGTTCGCGGAAGGCGGGGGCGCCGCTCGCGGCGACGCGACGCGGCCGTGGAAGGGGGGCCGAAGGAGAAAAATAAAATGAAGAGGGGCACGGGTGGCAAGGGAAAAAAACAAAGACGAGAGAGGAGGGGGGAGGGACAGACAGAGGGAGGCCGGTAGAAAGGAGGAGGAGAAGGGGAGGGGAGAGGGAGACGAGGCAGGAGAGAGGACGAAGGAGGAGGAATGACAAAAGAGGAGGGACGACGAGGAAGGAAAAGGAAATCGCAGGGGCAAGCGCCGCCCTTCCTGGCGCAATGGAGGACGCAGCCGCCGCCACTCGTAAACAGCGCGAGCACGGCGGGCCGACGGCTGTTGCGCATTGCTGCTCGGAGGAATGCTAAGGGCAAGCACGGCCGCGACTGCGTCGCGCATGCGTCGCGCGCGTGGCGCGTGCGTCGCGCGGGTCAATCGTGCGCCGCGCGCTGGCAGGGGTGCTTCGCGCGCGGGTCGGGGTGCGTCGCGCGCGCGTCGCGCGTGCGTCGCGCGGGCGTCGCTCGGGTCGTTCGCGCGTCGCGCGCAGGTCGCGCGCGAATCGCTCGAAGGGCGCCGTGGGCCCCTGACGGCGCGTGAACTGCACGGCCCGCCGGCGAAACAATCGAGGGGCGCGCGCGGCAATCGTAGAAATAGCGAGACACGCACGTGAGAACTACGAACGCGAGGAGACCAATAGACGACATGGAGATGCAGCGCGCACGGACTAATCCATCTCAAGTGCACGCCCAGTCAGATTTTGAACATCTGTCCGTCGCTGCAGCAATTTGGCGACGTCTCGCCCGCCGATGCATTGGGGGGGGAAAGAGAGGAGGGGGTGGGGCGAGGGAAGGGCGGGCGGAAATGGGAACGGACGGGCGAGGAGGGGGCGCGCGGGGGCGGCGCAGCGGCGGCGGGAGCGATGGAAGGCGATCGAAGCGGGGCGGCGGGAGCGAGGAGGGCGAGAAGAAGTTTCAGGAGGTGGAAGGACAAGGGGGGTGAGTAGGGGGGCGGACAGGGCGGCAGCCTGACACAAAAAAACTGAATACAAATTTCGCAAACGGGACAAAACGCGCAGCGCGTTGGGCGAGGGGAAGAGGAAGGAAGAGGGGGGGGGGCAGGAGGTTTGGCGCGAAACGACATGGGGGTGCGGGGCGCGATGCGACGGGGCGACGTGGCGCCGCGTCGCGCGACGTGACGCCGCCCCCACCGTGGCGCGACACGCGCAGCCCCCAATCAACGCGAGGCGTCTTCGTCTTCAGCAACGGTTGGCGCCCCCGAAAATGAGCGCCAGCAAATCCTCTTGCGCCAAATTGGAAACAGAACGCGTTGGTGGACAGTCGAACTAGAGTGCGCCGCGACCGCCAAAACGGCTGCTGGCGCACCGGCGTCGGGAACCTATATATCGCCAGAGAAATTCTGAAGTCGTGCCACATGTCGCCCACGCACTCTGGGAGGCTGGGATTCGGGGCAGAGGCGCAAACCAGGGCCGGCGCACGGGCGACGCTCGGGCGACGCACTGAACGAAACTTATGGGGGGGGTGGTCGCTTCACTGGGCCTTAACATCCGCCTCTACACAGTTTGCGGGATCCTCCCTCACCCTCTCTCTCTCTCTCTCTCTCTCTCTCTCTCTTTCTATCTCTCTCCCTCGTTATTGCCATATTGTTCCCCCCTCTTCCCCTCTAGTGGTTGCTTGTGTGGGTTGATGGTGTAATTGTTGGTGTTTTTCTCTGTCTCGCTCTCTCGCTCTCTCCCTCTCTCTCTCTCTCTCTCTATCGCGTTCTCTCTCGTTTCTCTCTCGTTTCTCTCTCTCTCTCTCTCTCTCTCTCTCTCTCTCTCTCTCTCTCTCTCTGTCCCCCCCCCCCCCCCCATCCCCTCTCACCCTCGCCCCCTCGCCCTCCAGGGCTCGGGGCAGCGAAGGCCTACTCGCCAGCGGATAAAGCAAATATTGCAGCTGAGGTTGTGGCATGGCTTGCTAGGTTGGCACCTATGAAGAAAATGTGGTGGATACCAGGGGGGGGGGGTTCAGTCGCGCCTGTTTGAGCACCCGCCAATGGACGCGCGGCTGGCAGTTTGCAAACCCAAGTGCATGCATACGCACACGAGCGCATCCACGTCTGCCCCAATCGCTTCAAAAGGGCGCCGCATCTATGCAGCGCCACCGCAACGCGCGCACAATCAATTAGAAAAGAAAAACCAAACACCAGCGCCACACAGAGCGAACGTTCCGCTCACTTCTCTGGGAAAAGAAAAGCTGGCACTGTTGTGGAAGAGATCTACGAGCCTACGTTCTGCGATGCGGTCTTCCACGCTTGGAACGATGCTCGGAAAGGCGTGCTTCCTTGCTCTCTGATCTTGCACCCCCTTCACTCCTCGACCCCTTTTCGCCTTACTTCGCGCCGCCCTCCCACGCCCCCCCCCCCCCCTGCCCCGCCCCCCTCGATCATCCACCCCCGCCAGATCCTCCCCCCCCCCCCCCGCCCCCCTCCATCGCAGCGGTGCCGGTGTGTGCAGCGGGCGCGGGGGTTAAGAAGAACCCCAGTTTGGATGCGTGCCACTGTTTCTCGCGCTCGGGCGATCCACCTTGAAACGCGCTCGCCCCGATTCGATTCGATTGATATTTTCGGGCGATGCGATGCGGCAAGATGCGCGCGTGCTGCGTCCGTGCATCCTGACGCGCCGACTTGATTCGATTCCGACTCCGAGCCGATGCGGTCATATTCGATGCGCAAGCCGATCCGATCCGATTCCCCGATTCGAGCGACCAGAGCGGCCGTTGAGGCTCTCACCGCGTGGCTTCGGACAAGAAGCGCGAGCTGGCCGACTCCCAAGCGGGCCTCGACGCGTTCTGGACCCGCGGGGGGGTCGGCGAGGAGGATCGGGCAAGCAGGAGATCGCAATCTTCTCCTCGAAGGGTTTCGCCGCCCTCCAGGCACGTTCACTCTTCCTCCTCCTCGTCGTTCCCCGGCGCCGCCGCCCTCGCCCACCCGCCCCCCCGGTGGGCTGGCGCCCACCTCCACAGATTGGAGAGTGGAGAGGGACTTGCAGCCTGGACCCGCACGGCGACGTCATCTACAGCAGCGGCAGCGGGAGCACCAGAGGTTCAGGCGGGAAACGGGAAGGGTCAGGCCAGGATTTGTCACGGGAGAAGTTTGGTTCTCGAGCTAATGATTTTCGTTTTCTCATCGCACCGATCAGTTTGTATTTCCCATCCTCGCCTTCATCCTCCCAGGCTCCTCATGTTTCTCTACCATCGTCGTTCACAGCATCTGTTCTCCCCTCCTCTCCTCCTGCTCCTCATCTTCTCTCGCGCGCCTAGCGGTTGGCGCCGACGCCGATGTCGGCGGCGTGTCTCAAACGAGGGAAGAATATCCCGATCTCGGCGATGGCGGCGCGATTCTGACTTCCAAGGCGACCGAACTATTACCGCCAAAGCCGAAATCTAGGGTCATCTTCCCCCTATGGAAGAAAACCCCTGCGTTGGTGTTGGCGCCCACTCCAGACCTCCAATTCTGCCCCACCCCGCCCCTCCTCCGCCCCCTGGCCGTTGAACGGCGAGGGCGAGGGAGGCTGCTGACGCGAAGCTCAGCGACTGAGAGCTCGGCCGCCACGACCAGGCAGCCTCGGATTGCAAGGCGCAGTTCGGGCGCCCCAGGAAGATGGAGGAGAAGATGAGGGGGTGGGGCATCTCGATCTCGGGGCTACTGCTCGAGGCCTGGTTTCACGCATCCGAATTTAAGTTCTGCGCGCCCTGGCGGCGCCAGGGGCCGCCGCCCGAGCGGCCAACGCAGTCGGATCGAGGTGTGCGATCGAGGCCGGTTCGGATGGGTCGCCCCCGTTGGATGTTCGCGTGCATCCTGGGGAAGGCACCATGAGATGTTCAGTTTGTGTTGGCCGACAGAGGGCCCCATGTTCGCGGGGCTGTTCTTCTGGCCTGGGTCCGACTGTGCCGCCGATTCACGGCCCTCGGTGCGTTGGCGCATGCGCGTCTTGTCCCCGCCTCCTCCGTCTGCCCCATAAGGCATGCGTGTTCCTATGGCCAGTCGACCATGAACTAGAAATCTACACGTGTTGTTCTCTCCTCCCTGCTCCTCCATGGGGCCGTTTGAGGTCAAGCAAGTTTCTTATTTAATTGATGTCGCCTGAGCCCCGCCCAGGGGGCGCAGGCATGGCGCGGCTGGATCTCGGCGGCGCGTTCCGTCGCCAACCGCTCGCGGCAAATCACCCGTTCAGCTGGAATAACATAGAGAGAGAAAGAGAGAGAGAGAGAGAGAGAGAGAGAGAGAGAGAGAGAGAGAGACGCATAACAAAAGAGAGACATAACGAGCAACGAGAGAGGGAAAAAGGGGGGGAGAGAGAGAGAGAGAGAGAAAGAGAGAGAGAGAGAGAGAGACGGGTGTGCCTCCTCCTCCTCTTCCTTTTTCCTCCTCCTCCTCCTCCGCAGTCGGTCTCTGGATCTTATACTTGCATGTGTGCTCGAGGCGACCCGTGGTTTTAATCGCTCTCAACGATATGCTATATGTATGTATGTGTACGTATGCATGTGTAGATGCATACATGCAACCATACGTGCATACATATATAGATGCACACATGTATGCACTCGTGCATGCGTACATACCTGCATGCATGCATACATACACACACATCTACATAATGTGTACATGTACACATATTTGTACGCATACACCTATATATGTACATGAAGAGGAGGATGGGGAGTGCAGCCACGGTGCGCGCGCACGCGCATGTATGCATGCATAAATACATGCATATATGTCTATGCATAATTATGTTTACGCGTGCACATCATCCATGCATTGCACACGCATATATATACTGCGCACGCGTATACAATGACAAAGAATGGAAGCATGTGCGCACACGCCGTGTATATATTTATATATATATATACCGGCGGCCGCCAATTACTTAGCACGAAGCGGTGCTACAAGAAAATAAGCAGTGCTAGAACATTGCTGCAAAATAAAACTGTGGACGAAACGCAATATGTAAAAAGCTGCCGGCGCTTCTGGGGCTGTTGGGTAACTTCTGGGGGTGTATCTCCACGCCTCCGGCCCTGGGGGGCCCTCGCAAATTTCCTGTTGCATGGAAGGCCCATGTTCACGTGCAAACGATGCAACAAACGCTTCTCCTCCTCGGTCGGCTCTGGGGGGGGGGCCCTTCGGCCCGGGAGCTCCTGGGGCCCGCGACTCGGGCTCGTCCGCTTCGCTTCCGCTGGCTTCCTCGGGGCCTTCTGGGCCCCCGAGAGGGGGGCCCTCTTCCTCGGGGAAGTGGCTCTCGCCAAGCTCGGCCCGCGTGGGAGCTCGCGACCTGCTGGCCCCGCTCCGCTGTTCTGTCGCCGCGCGAGCCACGGCCTCGGCAAAAGCCGGCGGGTACTCCTGAGCCCTGGAGGTTTTGCCCCGCCCCTCCAAAATCGCATGCCTGTGATCCCCGGAGCACGGCCCACCGCCCATGGCCCCTGAGAGCCTGGGGTGGTTGGTGAGCAGTCCGGCGGGCTTCTTGTTGAGGCCATCCTTAGTGACTCGGAGCCCGAACACGCACATATCGATCCGAACCCTGCGAACGCCTGGGAGCTGGGCAACCAACTGTAGTCGCCCAAAAACTCGCAAAGAGGGGGTGCTCAAATTGGACGCGCCGCCCCCCGCTCTGACTGATACGAAGCGATGCGCATGCATAGGGTCAAGTCGTTGACCCCATCGGTCACGGCTTGCTTCCGCATCGCGGGGCCCCCTGCGGCCTTGCTGATTCGGCGGATCGCAGAAAAAACTCGGCAAGACGGGCAAAGCCAGATCATTTCCGGCTTGTCTTCCTCTATCGCGGCCCAGAGCTCTCGCTGGTCGCCCGCGCGACGGGGGCCCCACCCGGTTCTCAGGTCCCAGCTCGGCTTGGCCCCCAGAGCGCCCCCCCTGCGCTGCACGCGGGGCGCGATCCTAGGAGGAGAGAACACTTCCATGAAGCTGGCCCCCTTACCCCATGAGACGAAGACCTCGGTCGCTCGATCGCCCCGGGACCCGCCCGGCCTGGCCCTGGACTCGAGGGCCGCCCGGACCTGCCGAGGCAGAGCGACCTCGTGGTCATCGTTGAGGTTGCCCCCGTCCTGCCACCCGATTCCCTCGAAGTCGCCCCTTGTCGGCCCCTGGGCCCTGCGCCTTTCGGCGATTCACCGCCGAAGCTGAGCCCCGGCCAACTTGTTCTTCGAGCCGCGCCCTTCCGCTGGCGACGGAGACCCCTGGGTCGAGATAAACGCGGGGAACATCGGGATCGAATGGGCATCGCTGGCTCGAGAAGGATCGGGGAAGGAGGATGAGCTCTCTTTTTCTGCTGCGCGGCTGCAGCCGACAGAAGCTGCACGGCCGCTCTGAAAGAAGGCGGCTGAAAGGCCCAGTGACCCGCTCGCCGGCTTGGCCCTGGGAGTCCGAGCGGCGCGGGGGCCCGCTAGACCACGGGGTCGGTGTCGTCTCTGAGCACCTCCCACGAGTCGAAGCACGTCTCCTGGATGGTCGGCAACGTCGGTGGCGTCGTGGCCGTGCGCGTCGTGGTCGGCATGACTGGAGTCGTAGTGGTCCTCGTTCCGTACTGGTCGGTGACCGTCCAGGGATCCCCGCCCGACTGGGCACTCGGGTCGTCGGTCAGTGGCGGGTGGGCCGGTGGCGGAGGACTGCCCGAAGCTGGGGGGTAGCCCGACGCTGCCGCCCCCAACGAGGATGCCGCCGCCAAGCCCGTTGCCGCTGCCGCTGCTGCTGCGGCTTGCTGCACCTGGGGGGCGCGCCGCTGGTTGTCGACTTGCCGCCCGCCGTTGACCGCGTGAGCTATGGCGGCCACCGCCGTGCCCACGTTCACGAGCATGAACCCGACCTGGCCGATCGTCGTCTCCATCCCGGAGGGAATGCCGGCGATGGCGTTGACTGATTCCTGGAGGGCACCGATGGCCTCCGCAACGTCTTCCGTCCCGCTGAGCTGCCTCTTGATAGCAGTTATGCCTTGAAAGATTTGCTGGGGCCCTTCCTCCATCTGCATGGGGAACTGCTGCGTCTGCGTCGCGACCAGGATAATTTGGTCAACCACCGACTGCACCTGGCCGAGCGCTCGCATGCCTTCTGGGTTCGCCTGTAGTTGCCACTGAAGATCTTGCAACAAACCATACAAGTACTTTCCTGTCGTCAGTGCAGCTCCGCCTGCCTTGAACTGCGGGTCGCTGGCCAGGAGGTCCACGGCCCTCTGGGCTGATGACGCTGCCGCCCGCGTTGCCTCAGCTGCTGCAGGCGCTGCGGGAGACCCCCCTGACCGGCACGGCCCCCGGGGATCCATGCGATGCGCGCGCCGCATAGAATACATCTCGAACCCGACCCATGCTGGTTCCGGTAGTATTTTATCGCTGAAACCGGGTGGCTGCAATGGGGCGGGGCCTTGGGCTGTGGTTTCCCAGCAGCCAGCCCGCGCGGCGCCCCCGGCGTCGGCGCTGACGCTCCGCCTCCGGCTGCCGCCGCCGCAGCCGCCCCGGCCGCTGCCGCCGCCGCCTCCGGAGGAGGTCCCGGCGGGAGAGGCGACAGGCCGCGCTGCTCGGCACTCGCCTGAGCCAGCGCGTACAGCGCCAGGTTCATCGTTGGCTGGCTGGCCCCCTCGATCGGCGGAGGTGGCGGCCGCTGAGGCGCCGCCGCCGCTCCCCGCAGCGCCTGCTGAGGCCCCGGTGCCGGCTGAGGCTGCCGAGGAGGTGGGAGATGTGCCGTCGCTGCCGCGGGGTTCGCCATGGCCTGCGTCGGTCCGGGACTCATCGGATTCTGCATGTTCCGCGTCGCCTCGAGCGCCGGACGCTGCTGGGCGCGCCGCCCGGGCTCGAGGCTCAGAGAGTCGAGGCCCGCTGGCTGGCCGCCCGGGCCGCCGCTGCTGGCGCCGCGCCGCTTGGGCGGATCTGCGGGAGGGGCGCCGAGAACAGCAATGCCGCTGTGCCCATGTGGCGGCCGCGGTGGGTCGACGTAGTCTGGAGGAAGCTGCTGAGGCTGCTGAGGCATGCGCACATCGCTGCCTGCCACCGCCGTCGCGTCGCTGGGGGCCGTCGAGCCGGCCGCTCCGGTCGAGGGCTCGAACGCCTCCGATGAAACCTCGGAGTCCCCCCCGCGCTCGGCGCGACGCTGCGCCAGCAGCTCCTCGGTGAGCTTCCTGGCTGTCGGCCCCTTCTGCTCGCCGCCGACGGCCGGGCGCGCCGCGATAGCCGGCGCCAGCGCCGCGCGGAACGCAAGCATGGCTGAGATCGCCTAGGATGTGGCTCCCGAGGCTGACGAGGTTGAAAACTGTTCGGAATCGCTGAGACGAGCTCGAGCCCAAAGTTGCCACGGAAATCGTCAAAACGACTCGGGCGAACATGCCTATCGCCGAGAGGCCGAGAGCTCCAAGGTCGTAGAGGGCCCTGCCCAAAGAGCTGGGGCCGAGAGCTCCGGCCCCCCCGCTAGCTCGACCCTCGTCGCGCTCCTCGCCCTTAGCTTCCCCGCGGGATCCCGAGGCCCAGGCCGCAGCTAGGGCGTGCCGCTGAACTCGCGGCTGGCCCCGACTGCTAAGCTCTAGCTCGATCGATAATTGTCGCCCCCAGGCTCGACCCCGAGGCGCGCTGCGCGATGTTCGATCCGATCGAGGCTGGCGGGGGAAGAGGAGATGACGACGATGCAAGCGCTCATCTCCTCGCTGGCACCCATCGCGGGCGGTGATTTCCCAGCGGCCAGCACAAAGAAAGACGCCGTCAGAAAAGGATACTTCCGAAGCGCACTGTCTGGAGTGGCATGGCCCCCCGTCGCCCCCCGCGCGACGTCGGCCGCGCGGTGGCCGGAGCCTAGCCCGGTGACCGGAATATCCAGAGCTAGATACTGAGAGATCAGGAGGTTGCGAGGAAGGTCAAGCACACAGCCTAGAACACCCAGCAAACTGACGCTCAGCATGTTCGGAACATCTTCGTCGAGCACCGTGGCCTCCGCGACTCCCGTCGCCCCGCCGAGGCACAGCGGGCGCAGGGCGGTGCAGATCACCCTCGCCTCGCCCCCGATGCCGCGCGCCTTCTTGGGCGCCTTGAACTCCCCCGGCAGGCACTGCGGCGTAGCGAAGGCCGTGACGGGCCAGGGCCTCCGACTCTCGGTCCAGAGATGGCAGTCTCGCGATGTCGCTGCCGGCCCCTGGGCCCACGAGGCCCTGCGTCGCGGCGGCATGGAAGTAGACCTCGCTAGCCTGAGCTTCCTCCCGGATGCACTTCAGCTTCTCGAGCTCGTCGTGGCCCTTGATCGGGTAGCTGCGGCCGTCGAACGTGTATCCAGCCAGGCCTCGCCTTGACCGGTCTGGCCCGTTGCTGCTGTCCTCCTTCCGCGGGCGAGGGCGCTCTCGTGGCCAATGGCCTTTCTCCTTGCAGTCCTTGCAGCGGGTCACCTTCATGAGTCTGAGAATCCTCTGGTTGGTGGAGCCCGCGTCCCTCTGCCTGTCGCCGCGGCGTCCGTCGTCATCGCTCCGACGAGGTCGTGCCCCGTGGAACTCGCGGCCCTGCTTCGCCACGCGCTTCAAGTCCTTGTTCTGCTTCCAGGACCGACGCTGCACCATGCCGGCCATCTGCGCGATGGCCTCGGCGGCGTCGTCCTCGTCGCGGCCCAGGTCCTCAATCTCCGCCAACATGGCCATGAGATCCGTCTCTGACAGCTCTTCGTCTTCATCTGGGTCTTCCTCCGACTCATCGTAGTATGACTCCTCATCCTGCCGAGCGGCCCCGGGGCCCGAGACCAGGTTCGCCTGGGAGGGAGGAGGAGGAGGGAAAGAGCTGGAGCCTCGCCCGCCCTCACCGTCTTCTGCGGAAGGGCCGGGTGCGAGGTGCTGTTGCCGGGCAGCAGCTTCTCACCGCTGCCGTAGTCGAGCTGCCGGAGCGCCCAGGCGACACCACTGTAGTCCAGGCTGCCCTTGGTGAGAGCACGCAGGTTATGCTGCCCCTGCGCGCCCGGGCCAACTCCTTCTTCGAGCATGAACTCCTTCATCTTGTCGGACATCCAGATATCGAGGCTCTCGGCCTCGGTCATCTGCTGATCGCGCCTCGCCACAAAGTCGAGCCCCTCGAGCACTCGAACAGCGCCCGGCGGCCCGCCCGGCGCATGTCGTCGCCATCGCGCTCGCCGCTCATGAGGGCCATCCTCTCCAGAAGGGTGTCCAGCCAGCGAGATCCGCAAAGCACGCTCTCGCTGATGTCTTCGAATTTAGCCTGCATCGTCCAGTCGAACAGCTTCAGGAAACGCTCCGACCGCCTCCACAACTGCACGTCCGTGTTGTGATTACATCGCTGGATCGCCTTCTTCCACAATCTATAGTGGCCCCAGCCGGGCCAGGTGGGCGGATCAGAATAGTCGCCTTTCGTCCAGCCGCCCTCGTTCCACCTGTGACCCCTCCAACCGTTGATGTTGTCGTCCTTCCAGTCGGAGTCCCTGGCGTCGCCCCGCTTGGTGTCCTGCTGCTGTCGGGCCCCAGGGCCCCACTTACTCTCGTCAGGCTCCGACTGGCCGCTCCTCCAGGGATCGCGGCCCTCGCTCCAGGGGTCCTGGCCTCACGAGTTTTCTCTCCAGCCGCCCCTGGTGTCGCCGCCGTCCTGGCCGTTCGCGCCAGCCGCGCTGCCGCCCGACCGTGCCCAAGGTCTGCACGGCGTCCTTCACCGCCTGCTGGATCAGCTGCTTCAGCTGCTCCGAAACCTGCGGGCCCGAGCCCGACGCGGCCCCGGCTGGCGGCGCAGGCGCTCCCCCTCCAGTCCCCTCTGACTGAGGTCCGCGCCCTCCGCCAATGACGGCGTACGTTTCGCTCTTGTCGTCAACATGGCCGTGGATCCGCGCTCTGTCCAGTCCGGTGAGAGCAGCGCCCTGCGCAGCCGCCCGAGCCGCCTCCGGCACCACCGCTGCCTAGCGGTGCCTGGAGGCGCCTATGCTGGCCGCGCCGAACACTGCTCCGCTACCAACTGTGGCAGCAGCAGGATGAACGGATGTATTTTGGCCTTGAGCCGAAGCGGCAATCACAGTGCAATCTTCCCTGAAACGCAAGCGAACAATCCTGGCTACCCCGTGAGCTGGAGCGTTGGGCTTCACAAGAAAGAACATTACGCTAAACCTAAATCGGAAAAACAGGATACCCATCACACACGGACGTTACATACGCATCTGCCTCATACTGGGTCTCCGCATGTTCCAGCTGACCCGTGCCCCGCAATGTCTCCCAGTGGGCGTGGCCTAAGATCTGTAACCGGATTACACCCGAAGCGGAATATCACTACAGGTGACACGGGGTGTAACACTCAGGACACTTCCGAGTAGTACTCGGGGTGTTCCTGACTGGCGCAACTCCTCACCGACTCTCTGCACCGCGCCGGGCCGCCATGAGCAGACAGATCACGGCATTTCAGGACCGCGAGAGAAAGTCCTCTGCCCCCATCGTACTCCCTCCCCCCCTCAGTCATCAGTCCATGTTCCCTCATCCTTTTCCTCGCCTCCCTCCTTCAATTCCTCTGTCCCTTGTTCTGTCCCTCTTTCCTCATCCTCCTGCGTTCCCTCCTTCTCGCTGCTCATGTTCTTATTATTATCCGTCTTCTTCACCATCATCATCAACAACATCATCGGCATTAGCAGCATCAGCAGCATCAGCATCATCAGCATCATCAGCATCAGCATCAGCATCAGCATCAGCATCATCATCATCATCATCATCATCATCATCATCATCATCATCGTCATCATCATCAGCATCAGCATCAGCATCAGCATCATCATCATCAGCATCATCATCATCATCATCATCATCATCATCATCATCGTCAGTATCAGCATCATCAGCATCATCAGCATCATCACCAGCATCATCATCAACATCATCATCAGCAGCCACAACATCATCAACATCATCATCAACATCAACATAATCATCAGCATCAGTATCATCCTCCTCCGCATCATCATCATTATCATCATCAGCATCATCATCATCATCGTCATCATCAGCATCACCGTCATCAGCATCATCGCCATCATCAGCAACAACATCAGCAACAACATCCCCTTCAGCTGTCATCATTCACTACCACTCCATCCCTCCTTTCCTTTCCCCCTCCCCCGCACCTTTCACAACCTCCTCCTCCTCCTCGCCTCCTCTTCCTCCGCCTCAACCTCCGCCGTCTTCTCCTCGTCCGCCTCCGCCTCCTCCTCCTCCTCCTCCTCCTCCTCCTCCTCCTCCTCCTCACCCCTCCACCACCTTCTCTCGTCTTCCTACTTCTCCTGATCATCCGTCTCCTCATCCTCCCCCCCCTTCGTCTCCCTCTCCCTTCACCACCCTCCCCGCTCCCTCTCAAGCGAACCTCGCCCCGTCCACCGTCCACCGTCCACCACCCCTGGCCGGCCACCCGGCCCCCAAACCCCTCCCTCCAGAGCGCGCGGCGGTGCCTCCTCGGCGCCCTTGTCGGTCAGCGCGAGCCATGCGTGCAGCCTGCAGCACAGCACGGGAAGCCGCTCGAGCAGCGCCTGCTGTTCCACGGGGCCCCAGCGCAGCGAGCTGCCGAGGGCCTCGGTGCAGAACGCCCGGCACGCCTGCAGGTCGTTCTTGTGGTCGAGGGCAGCAGCGATCGCGGCCATCGTGCCCGCCCAGCAGGCAGGGCGTGGCCTCCTCACCCTGCCATGGCGCCTGAGCCAGAGCGGCTGAGACGCCCCGTTGCGACCATCGCAAAGGACGGTGCGAGGGACGGAGGAGGAGTAGGGGGCGTCGGGACGA
>CAUYUJ010014238.1:759504-764504 GCA_963575745.1 Prorocentrum cordatum | reverse complement strand
GCCTGAATACTCTGTGAGGAAATCTCACGCGAGAGACCGATTCTTGTATACATTGTAAGGAAATCACGAACACGCGATTTGGGGTGAACAAAAAAATTGCCGAATATCAAGCGGAAACCGTTGTTATAAACCGGGGGCCGGAGGCGAAGTATTGTGACACGTCGTTTTCCTTCCCAAAAAATCACCGGACAGCTCGCCCCTTGGCCCCCCGCCAGCCCCACGCCAAAGGGCGAGCACATATACGGGCGCAGCACCGAGCTGGATGCGTAGCCGTCGGCTGGGCCAACCAAGCGAACGACGCATCGCGTGGCGGCTGGATGCCAGCGCCGAGCACAGCTCTTCTCGGTTCCTCCCTCATCCTTCTCCTCCCCAGCTAGCTTAAAACTACCACAGAAATATCCTCACCCGCTGGCTTAAAATTGCCATGGAAACATCCTCCCCCGCTGGCTTAAACTGCCGCCGAAATATCCTCACCCGCTTGCTTAAAGATGACACCGACATATCCTCACCCGCTGGCTGAAAACTGCCACCGAAATGTTCCCCACCTTTGGAAACAACACTGCCTCCAAAATATCCTCACCCGCCGGCTTAAGACTGCCACCGAAATATCCTCACCCGCTGGCTCAAAGCTGCCGCCGAAATATCCTCACACGCTGGCTTAAAACTGCCACCGAAATATGCTCACCCGCTGGCTTAAAACTGCCACCGACGTATCCTCACCCTCTGGCTTAAAACTGGCACCGAAATATCCTCACCCGTGGAAATAAAACTGCCACCGAAATATCCTCACCCGCTGGCTTAAAACTGCCACCGAGATATCCCCAACCGCTGGCTGAACACTGCCACCAAAATATCCTCTCACCCTCTGACTTAAAACTGCCACCGAAATATCCTCACCCACGGAAATAAAACTGCCACCGACATATCCTCACCCACGGAAATAAAGCTGCCACCGAAATACCCTTACCCGCGGATATAAAGCTGCCACCGAAATATCCTCACCCACGAGCTTAAAATGGCCTTCGAAATACATTTACCCGATGCTTAAAACTGCCACCGACATATCCTCACCCGCTGGCTTAAAATTGCCACCGAAATATCCCCACCAGCGAGTTTAAAACTGCAGCAAAATCCGCCGACCCCTTGTGGGTCACTAGGCGTGTGAGATAGTTCCCCCCCCATAACCCCCCCCAAGGGACCCCAAACCGGAGATTTGACCCCCCCCCCGCCCCCCTCGCCGGGGACGAGCGCACCACGAAGCTTTTCCGGGCCCAAGAGGGCCTCAAGACGGGCCTCGAAAGCCCCAAGAGGCATCCAAAACGGCCCACGAGGGCCCCGAGACGCTAAACGAGCGCTCCAAGACGCCCTAGCGGGCCCAAAGATGGGCTCAGAGGCCTCCAAGACGGCCCAAGAGGTCCCTAAGAGGCCCCAAGAGGCCTCCAAGATGCGTCCCAAGAGGGTCCCTAGATGCAAAAATTTGCCCATTCCCTTGGTAAAACCTACAATTTTCATGCATTCGCCTTCTGGGCTTTCCGATGCTCTCAGACGGCCCAAGAGGACCCCAATACCGCCCCAAGACGGCCCAAGAAGCCTCCAAGAGGGTCCCAAGATAGCCCAAGCGGGCCCCACGACAGCCCAAGAGGCGTCCAAGACGGCCCAAGAGGGCCCCGAAGACGGCCCCAAGAGCGCTCCAGGAGCGCTCCAAGTCGCCTCCCAGAGAGCTCAATATGGTCCCAGACGGTCCAAGAGCGATCAAAGACACCGAAGATGGCCTCCAGCGGTCCAAGATGCCCCCAAGAGGCACCAAGAGGCATCCAAGATACGTCCCAGGAGGGCCTCTAACCGCAAAAATTTGCCTGTTTCCTTTGTGAAACGTAGATTTTCACAAGTTCGCCTTTTGGGCTTTCCGACGCTCCCCGACGGCCCCAGAGGCCTCCAAGACCGCCCCAAGACGGTCCAAGAAGCCTCCAAGAGGGCCCCAAGACAGCCCAAGAGGGGCCCAAGACGGCTCCAGAGGCGCCGAAGACGGCCCAAGAGAGCCCTGAAGACGGCCCCAAGAGCGCTCCAAGAGCGCTTCAACTGGCTTCCAAGAGAGTTCCACATGGTCCCAGACGGTCCAAGAGCGATCAAAGACACCCGAGATGGCCTCCAGATGGCCCAAGACGCCCCCAAGAGGCATCTAAGATGCGTCCCAAGAAGGCCTCTAACCGCAAACATTGGCCCGCTTCCTTCGTAAAACGTATGTTTTTACACATTCGCCTTGCGGGCTTTCCGACGCTCCAAGACGGCCCAAGAGGCCCCGAGGACCACCCCAAGACACCCCAAAAGAACCCCCCAAGACGGCCCCACGACGGCCTAATATGGCCCCAGGACGGCTCAAAAGGGCCCCAAGACGGCCCAAGAGGGCTCCCAGACGGCACCAAGAGGAGCCGAAGAGGGCGACCAAAAATTTAAAATTCTACTTGTCCGCCCCCGGGAGCCCCAGGGAGCCCGAAGAGTACCCAAAGAGGCCGCCAGAGGCCCCCAAGACCGCCCCAGGACCGCCCAAGAGGCGCCCAAGGCGGCCCCAAGACGGCCCAAACCCAAGATGGTCTCAAGACGGCCCAAGAGGCCCCCAAGACGGCCCCAGAGGACCCCAAGACAGCACCATGAAGAGCCCCAGAGGGCCACCAAAAATCTACAAAATCTAGCTTTCCGCCCCCAGGAACCCCCGGAAGCATACAAAAAGCACCCCTGGGGGCCCAAAAAGGCCCCCAGACGGCCCACGAGGACGCCAAAGCAGCCCAAGAAGAGCCCAAAGAAGCCCAAGAGAGCTCGAAGACGAGCCCAGGAGTAGCCCGAACAGCCCCAAAGATGCCCCCCTCAGGCCCCGAAGAGCCCCCAAGAAACCCGACAAGAACTCCAAAACGACCGCCAAACGGTTTCGAACCATCTGACCATTGACTTCAAGTAAGGGATCGACGGATGTGGCGTAAGCCTGAAGAATAACCTCACCCGCTGGCTTAAAATTGCCACCGAAATATCCCCACCCGCGGGCTTAAAACTGCTACCAAAACGTCCCCACCCGCCAACTTAAAACTGCCTCCAAAAAATCATCACCCGCGTTCTTAAAACTGCCACCGAAATATCCTGACCCGCTGGCTTAAGACTGCCACCGAAATATCCTCACACTCTGGCTGAAAACTGGCACCGAAATATGCTCACCCGCTGGCGTAAAACTCCCACCAAAATTTCCTCGCCCGATGGCTTCAGACTGCCACCGAAATATTCCCCCCCCCCCGCGAGCTTTAAACTACTACCAACATATCCTCATCCGCTGGCTTAAAACTGCCACCGAGCGAGGTATCCTCACCCGCTGGCTAAAAAACTGCCACCGAAATATCCTCACCCGCTGGCTTAAAACTGCATTCGAAATGTCCTCTACCCGCTGGCTTACTGCTACCGACATTTCCTCAACCGCTGGCTTACAATTGCCATGGAAACATCCCCCCCGCTGGCTTAAAACTGCTGCCGAAGTATTCTCACCCGCTTGCTTAAAGATGGTTCAGAATTGCCACCGACATATCCCCACCCGCGAGCTTAAAACTGCCAAAGAAATATCCCCACCCTCGGAAACAAAACTGCCACCAAAATATCCTCACCCGCCAACTTAAAACTGCCCCCAAACAATCCTCGCCCGCTTTCTCAAAACTGCCAACGAAATATCCTGACCCGCTGCCACCGAAATATCCTCACCTCTGGCTGAAAACTGGCACCGATATATCCTCACCCGCTGCCTTCGAAATATCCTCACCCGCTGGCTTAAAACTGCCACCGGAATACCCTCATCCGCGGAAATAAAACTGCCATCTAACGGCCTGGTGGTTCAGTTCAGTCTGTCTACGTCGCGAGAATCAAATTACGGGCTGCGCACGTAAAATACCTTCACCCTCCCTGGCCTAAAACTGCTCCCGCAATATCCTCACCGCCCGCCGCGGAAAACTAGTCCTCCCAAACTATCCTCCCCCGCTGGCGTAAAACTGCCTCCCGAAATATCCTCACCCGCTGGAGTCAAACTTAAAAATGCCGACCAAATATCCTCACCGCTCCTAGCGGAAAACCAGCCCTCCCAAATATCCTCTCTCGCTGGCGTAAAACTGCCTCCCAAAATATCCTCACACGCTGCGTCAAACTTCATGCTGCCGCCCAAAAATCCTCATCCTCCCTGCCTGGCCTAGCATTGCCACCGCAATATCCTCACCGCCCGTCGCGGAAAACTACGCCCCAAATAATATCCTCACCCTTTTGCTCAAAACGGCCTCCCGAAATATCAGCACCCGCCTGCGTCAAACTTGAAAATGCCTCCCAAAGATCCTCACCCCCAAAAATAAAACTGCCATCCATCGGCTACAGTGGCTCAATTCAATTGAATTCAGCCTACCTCGCGGGAATCAAATAACGGGCTGCGCCCGTAAACAAAACGGGTGCGAGTACCCGGAACAAAAACTTCAATATAAAAATACAACGGTTACGGGGAAGGGGTGTCAACGGTAATGATTCGAATGGTACTACGACGACGACTACTACTACTACTACTACTACTACTACTGCTACTACGACTACGACTGTGAATAGTAAATGCTACGACTACTACTGCTACTACTACTGCTACTACTCCTGGCGCTACTACTACTTCGGCCACCACTACTACGACTTCTACGGCTGCTACGGCTACGACTACGACTACTGTACTAGTAGTACTACTACTTACTACTTACTACTACGACTACGAATTACTACTACTACTACTACTACTACTACTCCCATACTACTATACTACTGCTACTACTACTACTGACTACTGCAGCACACTTATGGCTAGTTACGACTAACTACTACTACTGTGAGTCTTTCGAGTACTTAACTACTACGACTACTACCACTACTACTACTAGGACTACGGCTGCAACTACGACTACGCCTACTACTACGACTACGACGACGACTACTACTACTACTAC
>CAUYUJ010014238.1:699504-754504 GCA_963575745.1 Prorocentrum cordatum | reverse complement strand
AGTAGCGTAGTGGTAGTAGCGGTAGTAGTAGAAATAGTAGCAGTAGTACTAATAATAGTGGTCGTCGTAGTAGTAGTCGTAGTAGTTGTAGTTGTAGTAGTAGTAGTGCGGTAGTAGTAGTAGTAGTAGTCGTAGTAGTAGTGGTAGTAGTAGTAGTAGTAGTAGTAGTGGTAGTAGTAGTAATAGTGGTAGTAGTAGTAGTAGTAGTAGTAGTAGTTGTAGTGAGAGTAGTAGTAGTAGTAGTAGTAGCAATAGTAGTAGTAGTAGTAGTAGTCGTCGTTGTAGTCGTAGTGGTAGTAGTAATAGTCGTCGTCGTCGTCGCTGTAGTGGTAGTAGCGGTAGTAGTAGTAGTAGTAGTAGTAGTAGTAGTAGTAGTAGTCGTCGTCGTAGTCGTAGTAGTAGTAGTCGTCGTCGTTGTAGTCGTAGTAGTAGTAGTAGTAGTAGCAGTAGTGGTAGTAGCGGTAGTAGTAGTAATAGTAGCAGTAGTACAAATAATAGTGGTCACCGTAGTAGTAGTAGTAGTAGTAGTAGAAGTTGTACTAGTAGTAGTGCGGTAGTGGTAGTAGTAGTAGCAGTCGTAGTAGTAGTAGTAGTAGTAGTAGTAGTAGTAGTAGTGGTAGTAGTAGTAATAATGGTAGTAGTAGTGGTAGTAGTAGTAGTAGTAGCAAGAGTAGTCGTAGTAGTAGTAGTAGTAGTAGTAGTAGTCGTCGTAGTCGTAGTGGTAGTAGTAATAGTCGTCGTCGTCGTCGTCGCTGTAGTGGTCGTAGTAGCAGTATGTGTAGTAGTAGTGGTAGTCGTAGTAGCAGTCGTAGTAGTATTACTCGTAGTAGTAGCCGTCGTATATGTAGTAGTAGTAGTGGTAGTCGTAGTCGCCATGGTAGTAGTAGTAGCAGTAGTAGTAATAATAGTAGTAGTAGTAGTAGTAGTAGTAGTAGTAGTAGTAGTAGTATAGGTCTTAGTACTAGCACTAGTACTAGTACTACTATCAGTAGTAGTATTAGTAGTAGTAGCAGCAGCAGTAGTAGTAGTAGTAGTAGTAGTAGTAGCAAAAGTCATAGCCGCAATAGTACTAGTCGCGCTCGCAGTCGTAGTCGCAGTCGTACTAGCAGTAGCAGTAGCAGTAATAGTAGTAGTAGTAGTAGTAGTAGTAGTAGTAGTAGTAGTGGTAGTAGTAGTAGTAGTAGTAGTAGTAGTAGTTGTAGGTAGCCATCGTAGTCGTAGTAGTAGTAGTAGTAGTCGTAGTAGTAATAGTGGTAGTAGTAGAAATAAGAATCGTAGTAGTAGTAGTAGTAGTGGTAGTAAAAGTCGTAGTCGTGGTGGTAGTAGAAGCAGTAGTAGTAGTAGTAGTAGTAGTAGTAGTAGTAGTGGTCGTAGTAGTAGTAGTAGTAGTAGTAGTAGTAGTAGTAGTAGAAATAGTCGTCGTCCTAGTAGTCGTCGTCCTGGTAGTAGTGGTAGTAGTAGTAGCAGTAGTAGTAGTAGTCGTAGTGGTAGTGGTAGTGGTCGTAGTAGTAGTAGTAGTAGTAGTAGTAGTAGTAGTAGTAGTAGTAAGAGCAGTAGTAACAGTATTAGTAGTAGTAATAGTAGTAGTAGTAATGATAATAATAACAAATGCAGTAGAAGTAGTAGTCGTAGTAGTAGTAGTAGTAGTAGTAGTAGTAGTAATGGTAGTAATAGTCGTAATAATAGTAGCCGTAAACATCAAAGAAATAGTAGTAGTAGTAGTAGTAGTAGTAGTGGCAGTAGTAGTAGTAGTAGCAATAGTAGTAGTAGGAGTAGTAGTAGTCGTCGTCGTCGCCGTCGTAGTCGTAAACGTAGTCGTAGTAGCAGTAGTAGTAGTAGTAGTAGCAGCAGTAGCAGTAGCAGTAGTAGTAGTAGTAGTAGTAGTAGTAGTACTAGTAATAGTAGTAGTAGTAGTAGCAGTAGTAGCAGTAGTAGCAGTAGCAGTAGCAGTAGCAGTAGTAGTAGTAGTAGTAGTAGTAGTAGTAGTAGTAGTAATAGTAGTAGTAGTAGCAGTCATAGTATCAGTAATTGTGGTCGTCGCCGTCCGCTGGCCATGTTGAACTGGCTGTAGTTGGAGATCATACAAGCTACCTTCGCATGCGCGTACTGGTTTGGTTCCAGATCGTACCGTTGCCCATGTAGTTTGGCGGCGAACGCCGATTTGAACCCGCCGATAATGGGTGGGCCTGTAACGATCTCGACCGCGACGTAGTCCTCGTTCTCTGGGCCCCATGGCATGTCGTAGTGGAGCCTCACTGCCGAATCGTATGACTGGCTCTCCACTGTGATGTGGTTGTTCGTCGCATGCCAGCAGCCATGTTGAAGGGACTGCGGTGTTTCTTGCCCGCAATGTGGTCCTTCATGGCGGTCATCGATAGTGGCCCCGCAAGGTCCTGGGTTTGCTGGACCTGGCCCACTGGGGAGAGGGGGTAGCAGGCGCAACCCACCCTGCCATGACCATGCCCAAACCGAGGTGTAGAAGCCAGGCGACTGCGTCTGCCAGCCACCGGGCGGGTTGGACTGCAAGAGTCCGCGTTCGCTCGCACGTACCCCTCTCCCCACATAAGCCTCGCACGTAGCCAGGCGCCCAGGACACCGCAGGCTTGCCGTAGTCCCTCTTTCCACCCTGGTTCCTGGAGCCACCAGCTGGGCATGCGAATCCCACCTGACGCCGTCTGCGTGAGAGAGACAGGACATGGGGTGGAATAGTCGAGGAGGAATTGATGCCCCAAGGTGTACTCCACACGGCATTCCCACTGACACCCGTCATCAGCTCCAATAAACTGAACATCCGGTGTCAAAGAGCGGCAAGACAAGCCATTATGCATCCGCACGGTGCCCATGGCTCCCGGTGAAGCCACTATCACGTCGAGGCATCGCGAACGACCATGCCAACGATGTGTGTCACCAGGGCGAACTTCGACCATGCGGAGTCGAATTGGGAGTCATACACTTTCTGGGGAAGCTGGGCCAATGACTGGGCTCTGATGCCCCAACCCCCAGGTTGATACCGTCGTCCTAGCAGTTCAGCGGGCTGCAAGTTGATGTTTCCCATAATAATGGCGCGGTCATGTTCCTTGAGGGGCGGGTCCCCCAGCAGCGTTTGAAGGTCCGCTTGTAAGCCAGCGACTTCCTGGAACCATGCCGCATCCCCTCCAGAATTGGGAACTGGGGGGATATACAGCGCGCGCACATACCAAGGGCTACCATGCGCGTCTGCGAGGCGGAGCCGATCCGAGCCGACTGCGGCCAATTCTGCAGTTTGGTGCAGCAAGCTGCAATCCCACTCGACCGCTGTGCTCGCATAGGATGGGCCCCCACGCGAGGCAAGACCCAAGTCTGAGCGTCCCGGGACGGATGCCCCGGCGGGAAAACGGGCACCAGGGAACCCGACAAAGGCCACGTCCAACTGCTTCATGGCCTGCAGAATGCCGACCCGCGCGTCCGTGAATACACCCCACAGTACCCTCGACCCGTCGATGGAGAGGCACCCCATGGTGCTCGGGGAGCCGACCGCTAAATTCACGCCGTGCCGCGGCTCAGCGCCTAGGTTCCCAGAAACCGCAACCTCCCTGCCCGGGCCAGGCAGGTGCCGCAGAGCCCACCGCAGCGCGCCGAGGAGCGCTCGAATAGCTGATAAGGTTCCCAGGGCGTTCTCATTGGTGACTGGAAGGAGCATGCAGGCTTCGTCCCGGAGCTGCTTCCACCGGAACTGCATGAGGGGGTCCACAACTAGGTCCCCACACAGACCAAATCTGCGGGAGTGCGGGAATGCATCCAGGAGGGCATCGAGGAGCTCGTGCATTGTGTCGTGGCAGGGGCCTGCCTCTGGGCTGTGGGACGTGGCGGGCGCGGCCAGGGCCCAGCTGGCTATGGGAGAGCATGGGGCGGTGCGACGAGGACCGCCGTCAGCAGAGACGATGACGCCAACCGCATGCACGGGAGGGGGGTGGGAGAGGGGGGGGGGGTCCTTGGCCCGGCCCAGCCCGATCAGGTCCGGCGTCCCACGGGGACCCGGGGGGGGGATTGGAGGGAGGGAGAGGGAGGAGGAGGAGAGTTGGACGGATACTGGCAGCGCGGCGGGCGCGTACGAGGCCCAATAGAATGCGGACGCCGTCAGCACCGATGGTGACATCAACCGCATGGAGGGGGAGACCTCGGCCCGCCCCAGCCCGCTCCAGTCCGGCCCGATCCCTCGGGGACCAGGGGGGAGGACGGGAGGGCGGAAGAAGGAGGGGAGGGGGAGGGGAGGGAGCTGTGCAGCAGCCTCCGCTCCCTCCGCCTCCGTCCCGACCTCGAATTGCGTCAGCCCCGGGAAAGGCCTGGCCGTAGGGATGGGAACGGGCCAATCGCAGTAGGGCCGGGATGGCCTCTGCGACTGGGGCTCTGCATGACCCTCCGAGCGATGCCTTGCCAACCCATGGCGCAGATGTGGGGCCCAGCGTCGAAAGAGAGGGGAGGGGAGAGCCATGCCCAGGGGGGGGGAGAGCTGCCCACTGCGCTGCTTCCTCAAGACCGATCCCTGCGGCGAGGACGTGTCCTGCGGAAGGAAGATTCCCGGGGCCGTCATCGCCCCCCCCCGGTCCTCCAGCCCTGGGGCACAGCCCCAAGCCGCGCCAGGGGCGGCCAGTGGGCCAGGGAGGGGTGCCCGACGACTGCCCGACAGGAAGCTGGCCCGGACCACGTCCTGGGGCCAACCCCGCGGACAAACCGAACTCTCGCACAGCAACCATCGCAAACAACGGCCGTGCGTGCCACGCTAATCAGTGGAACGGGGGGGACACAAGCTCCCCACCTTCCATGGTGGGGGGCCCTCCAAGCCGAGGACTCCCTCACAGAAGAGCCGCCGAACAATACATGCAGACCTCCACCCCCCCCGACAGCCCAACGCGCGGGCCCCAGCCCCACCGGCAGGGCCCGCAAGGCGCCCCGCCGCAATTCGGCACGACCCTCACGCACTCCAGCCCCAGGAGGGTAGGAAGACCATGGCTTCCCAGCCCGCGGCCCAAGGGCGACCAGGGGAGGTCTGCATGTATTTCCCCACATGTTTCGTGGGGGTCTGGTTTTCTTCTCTGCCGCGGCGCACCCGCGCCTCCTCACCTCCCCTCTTCTCTCTTCCTTCCTCCCCTTACCCGCGCTCAACACATGCACGGCAAGTACATGACATACGCGTCTACATACAGCCGCACGCATGCACACATTCGCACACAACACACACACACACAATACGACGCTAGTGCGCGCCTGGCGTGATCACTGCATCACACATCCACGACGTGCGCGCCACATAGTGGGCACCCACATGAGACACGTCCCGATATGGCCGCTATGTACGACGGTCGTCCAAGCATAGCAGGCGTGGCACTTCCTCGGCACCAGAAGGGGGTGCGCTGGGGGTGGGGCCCCTATCCGTTTCGGGCTCGCAAAGCGTGGCAGGCGTGGCACTTCCTCGACACCAGAGGGGGTGCGCTGGGGGTGGGGGCCCTATGCGCTGCGGGCTCGCAAAGCGTGGCAGGCGTGGCACTTCCTCGACACCAGAGGGGGTGCGCTGGGGGTGGGGGCCCTATGCGCTTCGGGCTCGCAAAGCGTGGCAGACGTGGCACTTCCTCGACACCAGAGGGGTGCGCTGGGGGTGGGGCCCTATGCGCTTCGGGCTCGCAATGCGTGGCAGGCGTGGCACTTCCTCGACACCAGAGGGGGTGCGCTGGGGGTGGGGGCTCTATGCGCTTCGGGCCCGGAAAGCGTGGCAGGCGTTGCACTTCCTCGACACCAGAGGGGGTGCGCTGTGGGTGGGGGCCCTGTGCGTTTCGGGCTCGCAAAGCGTGGCAGGCGTGGCAATTCCTCGACACCAGAGGGGGTGCGCTGGGGGTGAGGGCCCTGTGCGCTTCGGGCTCGCAAAACGTGGCAGGCGTTGCACTTCCTCGACACCAAAGGGGGTGCACTGGGGGTGGGGGCCCTATGCGTTTCGGGCTCGCAAAGCGTGGCAGGCGTAGCACTTCCTCGACACCAGAGGGGGTGCGCTAGGGTTGGGGGGGCCTATGCGTTTCGGGCTCGCAAAGCGTGGCAGTCGTGGCACTTCCTCGACACCAAAGGGGGTGCGCTGGGGGTGGGGGCCCTATGCGCTTCGGGCTCGCAAAGCGTGGCAGGCGTGGCTTCCGACACCAGAGGGGGTGCGCTGGGGGTGGGAGCCCTATGCGTTTCGGGCTCGCGGAGCGTGGCAGGCATGGCACTTCCTCGACACCAGAGGGGGTGCGCTGGGGGTGGGGGCCCTATGCGTTTCGGGCTCGCAATGCGTGGCAGGCGTGGCACTTCCTCGACACCAGAGGGGGTGCGCTGGGGGTGGGGGCCCTATGCGTTTCGGGCTCGCAAAGCGTGGCAGGCGTGGCACTTCCTCGACACCAGAGGGGGTGCGCTGGGGGTGGGGGCCCTATGCGTTTCGGGCTCGCAAAGCGTGGCAGGCGTGGCACTTCCTCGACACCAGAGGGGGTGCGCTGGGGGTGGGGGCCCTATGCGTTTCGGGCTCGCAAAGCGTGGCAGGCGTGGCACTTCCTCGACACCAGAGGGGGTGCGCTGGGGGTGGGGGCCCTATGCGCTTCGGGCTCGCAAAGCGTGGCAGGCGTGGCACTTCCTCGACACCAGAGGGGGTGCGCTAGGAGGAGGAGGAGGAGGAGGAGTAGGAGGAGGAGGAGTTGAGAGGAGTGCGGGGGAGTTGTGAGGAGGAGGAGTTGAGAGGAGGGCGGAGGAGTTCAGAGGAGCGCGGGGGACTTGAGAGGAGTGCGGAGGTGTTGAAACGAGTGTGGAGGAGTTGGGAGGATGAGTTGAGAGCAGTGCGGAGGAGTGCAGAAGGATGAGTACAGAAGGAGGTGAGAGGATGAGTTGAGAGGAGTGCGGAGGAGTTAAGGGAAGTGCGGAGGAATTGAGAGGAGTGCGGAGGAGTTGAGAGGATTGGGTGGGACGAGGAGGAGAAGGAGGAGAAGGACGACGACGACGATGACCACGAGTGCGGCGACGAGTTACGACGAGCACTACGAGTACAACGAGTACGACGACGACGACGAATGCGACGACGAGTGCGACAAGCACGACGACGAATGCGAAGACGAGTACGATGGCGAGGTACGACGACGATTACGATGACGAGTAAGACGATAGAACGGCAACGAATACGACGACGAGTACGACGAGTACGACGACGAGAACGACAAGTACGACGACGATTCGCGACGAGGGTTTAGAACGCAGGATTGCGCATAGATGATAATGACAAGCAAACACATAATATTAAACATCAGTATGTGGGGTTCCTCGGTAGCGTAATGGTTTTCCCGTTTTCCCCTTTGATGCTCACCAGACGATCGGATGATGCAGAGCAGCGCGGCTCGAGCAGAGACGCTATTACGGACGCGACGCGGCTCCAGCTCCACTCCCGCGTCCCCAGACCCACCAGGCCCTCATGCGCGGACCGCAGTCCCCCGGGTCCTCCAAGAGGACCAGGCAGCCGCGGGGGAGGCGGGGGAGAGCGAGGGAAGGAAGGAGAGGGAGCAACGAGATGGATCGCAACACCTCGAGTGCAGACCTAGGCGGCTAACATTTCCTTATGCACGCCCTGCGGGCCCGTGCGGGCCCTCACGGGCGGGTGCACTGGGGGCCGCGGGGGCTGCAGAAGGAAATGTCTTGCCACCCTCCGCGCTGGCCGCAACCTCGGCCGTCGACGACAACGAAGACGATGACGACGCCGCCCGAGACGACGACGACGACGAAGACGACGACGACGACGACGAAGACGACGAAAACGACGACGACGACGGGACGACGACAGACAAAGACCGGGACGACAGAGACGGCGACGACAACACCGACGACGAAGACAACGACAACGACAGCGACGACAACGACGACGACGATGACTACTAGAAGACGACAGACAACGACAAACGACAACGGCGACGACCGACAAAAGACCTCGGGGACCCCCGTCCCGGCACGACCCAGCGCAGTCCTCTGAGGACCGGGAGGGAGGGAGGGGAGGAGGGGGGACCAGAGATGAGGAGGGATGGCACTGTTTTGACAGCTACTCGAGGTAGGACCAATACGGGGGACAAGTGGGTTCCCAGAGCGCCACGTGGCCTGTGGCTCACACTCTCGGACGCGGCGTCGGGAAATAGTAAGCTGGACCCCTCGAGGGCGCCCCTTGGACGGAAGGGAGGAGGAGGAGGAGGAGGAGGAGGAGGAGGAGGAGGAGGAGAAGGAAGAGGAGAAAGAGCGTCAAGGGTACGAGGGGGCAACGCCAGGCAGAACGGTGGGCGGCGGCAGCAGCATGCAGAGGGAGGACCGGGAAGGAAAGCGGAAGGAGAGGAGAGGGGGAAGGCAGAATAGGACCATGGCGAAGACGACGACGACGATCACAGCGACGGCGACGACGACGAGAACGAGAAAGAGGCCGACTGGGAAGATGACGAGGATGACGAGAAGGCTGGGAAAGGCAGGGGACGAGGAGGGAGAGCAGGAGGAACAATCCCACCGCCCGTTGGGAGAAAATCGCAGTCCACTGCCGCTACGGATGGTCAGGCATCTAGAACCTAGCAGATGTATGCACAAGCCTCGAAGAGGGGCACCTGGCAAGTCTAAGCAGTGCGAGAAAGGCGAGAGCGAGGGGCAGGGTCGGGCAGGACCAGGGGCAGCCTTCTGAGAGGCCCCCCGCGCCCTCGCCACGCAGAGGGCGTTCGGCTGCGCAAGGTTGCAAAAGATCGCGATCCGCATCTATTGCAGTCCGCACGATGGCACAACAAACAGATCACATCCAACGATCGCTATCATCATATCTTAACCATCACTATCGTACTCATCCTCACCCTCACTCTCATCCTCCTCATCATCAGCACCATCACCGCTGACGTCACCATCACCATCACCATCATGGTCATGGCCATGGTCATCACCATCACTATCACCATCACCATTACCATCACCATCATCATCCTTACCACATCCTCATCCGCATCCCCTGCTCTTCCTCCTCCTCCTCCTGCCCGACCTCCGACGACTCGATTTTGTTCTCCAGTCTAGCCGTCTCCAGCGGTCCTCGGCGGTCTCCAGCGGCCTCCTGCGCGAAAGCTGGGCGGCTGTGGCAAACAGGAAGGCCACGATCGAACACCTAAAGACTGGACCGCCACGACGGGAGGTCTGGAGAATTAGACAACGCGTTCCATTACTCGCAGAGGAACTACTCGCAAATGGCCTGGATCCGCCGTGGGGGACTTGTGATACATTACATCGATGCAGACATGTGTTTTTCTGACGTTTACGAGTAGGCACTTTGCGAGTAGTGGAACGCGCTTGGTGAGAGATGCGGCGGCAGACCAAAGCCAGGTCGAGGGCGCAGCCTTGGATTCCGGGCCCCGAGAGCTGAGAGGGCGCAGAGCACGTTCCTGAGGCGCTCCGCGCAAGGAAGACTGCTCTGCGAGCCCCAGGGTTGTCTGGGCGCTGGGTGCTCGAAAAAGCGGCGCTGTCCTGTTGCAGCTCCGCGTCCCGGCAAGCTGCCGGAAAGAAGGAGGTCAGGGCCCTGCACGGGATCCAGAAGCACAGGGCAGCTGGAATTTCGGACGCGGGGAAAGAAGAGAAGCGGCTCCCAAAAGGGGGCAGGGCCGGGAGGGATGCCTCAAAGGCCCCGCCCCCAGGTGGGGCGTCTGATCTGGGCTTCAACGGGGCGATCCTCCGTAAGAAGCCCGCTGCACTCTTGCAGAGCACCCCCCGCCCGACCCACTCCTGCGCGAAGGCGGAGAAGGGAGAATGACGGGGGCCCCTGATGGCCAGCCCAAGGCGCGAGGTCACCGGGCCTGAAGCGGGGCGCTCGACGTGGGGGGCACCGCAGCAGCGGGCAGCCGGTGGGCGATGGCGCTGCCGCGGGCGAGGAAGCTCTGCACAGGGGCCAGCATGGGCAGCGGCACCGGCACCCAAACGTGGGGCGTTGCCTCGTCGGCAGAACACATATCTGTATCCGCTGCCTCGTATGCCGGGCCAATGGGCAGCGACCCCGTGGATACGGGGCGTGACTTCGCGGATGCCCCGCGCGGAACGCAACCGTGCGACCGCGCATCCGCGGGATCGCGCCCCGGGATCCAGACCGCGAGGGCGCGGATATGGATATTGTCGCCGCTCGTGATGGCCTGCGTGCCCAGCGCCTGCGGCTCGACGTGGGGCGTTGTCTGGGCATCCAGCGCCAGCTGCTCGGCGACGCGGCATGTGCCACGGGCGTGTGCACGGGTGTGCCGCGCCACCGGCGCTGGGGAGTGCTCCGGCGTGTCGGGCCACAGCTGCAGCGCCTCTGGCGCACCCTCTGGGCCTCGCGACGACGACCTCGCCCGCGAGGTCGTCGGCAGCCTGGGCCGGGCGCCCTCCGACAGGGAGCGGCTCCTCCTCCAGTTGGACCCTGCCTCCTCCGCGCAGTCGAGGTCCTCGGCGCCCAGCCGGAGCGGCGGCAATTGCACCCCCGGACCGCCGCTGCACCCGGAGGCGGGCGCCTCCTCCACGCAGTCGAGGTCCTCGACGCCCTGCTGGAGCGACGGCGAGGTCTCTTCGGGGCTGCCTCCGACCCCTGTGGCGGGCGCCTCCAGCGCGGCCACCGCGCCAGCAGCAGCCAGGCAAGCTGGTGCGGCGTCGGACGACGAGGAGGCCGCAGCGCCGCCTGTGCCGGCCGAGGACGCCGCCACCGCAGAGGGCTCGCAGGGGTCGGCGGAGGCGTCCGAGAGCCACTCGCACTCGTCGTCATCATCTTCCGCGTCGACCTCCTCTGCGTCCATCACCCGGACCGAGTTGACCAGCCAATTCATCTGCAACTCGAGGCTGATGTCCTCCTCCTCCCGGGCGGTGCCAAGTGTCCACATGCACTGGTTCTAAGCCCGCGGTGGGCCTGGCCAGGGGCGGTGCATGTGGAGGGTTGGCGCCCCCGGATCCTCCTCGCCATCCTCTCTGAGCTCGCACTCCACTGCGGCAGCCTCCTCCCCCATGTCCATTGTGAGCTTGACGGCCAGCTTCACCCCGAGCCCCGCCTCGGAGCCAGACTCCATCGTGGACTGCGCCGAGGTCAGCTGCTCCGACAGCGAAGCCAGCTGGGTCGCCCTCTGCTTGGCCTTCCTTGATGGCGCGCAAAGGGAGCTGGGCAAGGGGGGTGGCCTCCTCAGAAGGCAGAGGGCTTCTCAGACGGATACTACCCCTCCTCAGAAGCCTCTGAGATGGCTTCTAGGAGGGTCTCTGAGAGGTGGGACAATCCTTCTTAGAAGACCGCCTCGCCCTGACCCCGGCTAAAATCCGCTCAATACTCGTCCCCAGATCCCTTCTGGGGTGCCCTGAGCATCACACACACACACATCCATACTAGAACCATGCGCGCTTCGCACGTGTTTAAGTTCTAGTCGTTCCAGTGCTGACCGCATGGACAGCAAAGACTGTCATAACAAGTGAATTCCCAATTCACCAGTTTCTCTTCCCTCCTCCTCCACGCTCCACGCGAATCGGCTGGTCAACTGGTGACTGGTCACGCAGCTATGGACCAGGACAACTGCAGCGCTACAGCGATCCCCAACGTGCTGTACTGCGCCATACTGCACGTTCTCATGTCATGATACGCCATGCCGTACCATGCTATGATCTGCTGCGCCAGGCTACAGCCTGCAATACTCTACAAGGCCATGTCACGTTATACTGTGCAATGATATGCTAAAGTTTTCAATGGCACGTTGAACCGAATTACGCGATGAGTTCTATGACATGCAATTATACTACATGTGGTGATACGAGCAAACATGGTATGGCATGCTATGCAATTAAATGTTAGGAGATGGTGTGAGCGAGTCTGCAAATATAGGCACTGGACTGCTTATGCAAAACAATGTTCTAATGTTCGCACATGCTAATGTTCAACGTTGTGCACTCGACTACCGGTGTGTGGTATGCAACGCTATCCCATGTAATGCCGTCATGCGGCATTGTGCGACGTATATCGCAATGCTAAGCAACGTTATGCTACGAGTGCAACGACGGGCTATGCTATACAATGGCATGCAACGCAATCCTATGGCATGCGATGCCGTGACATACTATGCACGGCCACGCCGCCATGTTTGGTATGCCATGTTACGCGAATGATGCACTTGCATGATATGCAGGGGCGAAACGACGGTATGCGTTCCTATGACTTTAACTGTACGATGATTGTGTTTGCAATGTGCTGCATCAGATTGCATCACATACGCACCAGACACATATCCTTACGTATGCAACGAATTGTTACCACTGATCGGGTTCGCGCTGGGAGCAAGCATTTCCCACCTCACCATTCGAAGGTGCTGCCTCTAGAACGTATGTCACAGGCCGGGGTGCTCAGAGTCTTGCGATCGAGCGACCAAAGGAGCCTTCTCGAAAAGGGAAAGATGAGAAAAACCTGTGCCATCTTGCCTGTCAGCGGTTTCTAGGGCCGCCGTCCCTTGGGGCATCCGGGGGGGCTCGTCGACGCTCTTCAGGCCGTCTGGAGCTCTCTGGGCCCCCCGCGGTCTTTCCAAGACGGTTACTGGTGCGTCCAGGCGCCGCCCCTGGAGCCCCAGGATCCTCCCGGAGCACCAGGAGGGGAGCCCCGGCACCGCGGTGGTCTGTTGAGCACCTGCCTCCCGGGCCCCGGCCCTGCCGTTTATGCGCGTATCCATGCCGTCGCAGCCTGAAATCCGAGGCGCGATCCCGTGGATACGCGATCCCATTGATACTTTCTGCGCGGGGCGTCCGCACGAAGCCGCCCCACATATCCGCAGGGTCCCGGCCGAGGAGTCCGGACCGCGAGTGGGGGGCAACGATAGGGGTGGACTGGCATGGGGGGGGAGGGGGGGGGGGGGGGGGGGGGCAAAATCGATGGACCGGCGATACATCGCCGATAGATCGGCGATAGGCCCCCGACAGTGAGTCCGCACGTGCCTGGGCGGGGGTGGGCTATCGGGCCCCTATCGGCGAGGAATGGAGGATTGGGGCTCGATGCATCCTCCCCTAGCTATGCCTGTCTCAGCCCCGTACCGTTGCCCCTGAGCGAGGCCGTGGACACGGACATGTTTTCCGCTCACGAGGTGCACCCTCGCCAGTCTCCCGAGCCGCCCCTAGGCCGTGGCGGCGAGGCGGGACCAACGAGCGCCAGAGAGCGAGGAGACCCTGGCACGAAGGAGACGGGTCCTGACGGCCGCCAGTCTGGGGCTCCGAGGCTTCTCCACAGAGGCGAGCGACTCATCCCGAGTCGCTATGCGACGGTCCCAAGGGCCCGTCGAGGGCCCTGGGAGCCAGGAAAGCGGCAGAAGGCACCTCTAATCCCGCTTCCCCTCCGGATCCCGCTTCCTCGCGGCACCCGGCGAGGAGAGTGAGGACTTGGACGCCATGGTAATTACAGAAAACATGGGTACGACGCCCAACAACCAACGTTGTCCAAGGCCGACAGCGAGCCCTGCTTAAAATGAAGAGGGAGCGCCGTTGGGAACCTGTCCGTACCCATACACCGCTCGTGCCGAGAGGAGAGCGCCGCGTCTTCGCGTCTGTGCGCCCGCCCGCCTCTTCGCGCGCTGCCCCGCCGGCGGGGCCTCCCCGAGGGCGCGCAGGAGCTCCTCGATGTCTCGGTTGTCGGCCTCCGCCGGCGGCGGCGGCGCCTCCGCGGGGCACTGGCGGCGGATGCGCCGAGTGGGCGCCCGGCGTGCGCCCGTGTTCGCCTGCGGCGAGGGTCCCGCAGGCGGCCCTCCACGTGGATCTCCGACGATCCGTTTGTTGTGCGATCCCGGCGCCTGTCCTCGAGTTCGACTTCGGCCCCCGGGACTATCAGAGACAGGTCCAGGACGAACAACTAGTGCCAAGGCCGCCCATCGGAAACGGGTCCTGGAGGAAAGGGATCATGGATTTTGTCCCTCAACTTTCGGGCCCCTGAGGGCCCTCCACGGGCGCCGAGACCGTCACAAACGGCCCAGCATGAAGAGCTGGTCCTGGGAAACTGGCCCAGGGGTCTGGTGCACGTTTTCCCGAGGACTCCTTTCCTGAGGGTCGACGTTAGAAGAGGGACCAGCTCAGGGGGGGGAACATCGAGACTGAATCGGCGATACATCGCCGATAGATCCGCGATAGCGCCCCCTGGCGAATCCACACGTTCCTGGGCGGGTGCGGCTATCCGGCGCCCATCGGCGATCAATGTGCGATTGGGGGTCGATGCGTCCCCCCCGAGCCCATCCCCCCTAGCGTTGCCCCAGATCGATCGAGGCGCCGGTGCAATTGGATCGATCCGCTCGGGCGTCGCGCTCCGCGGGTCATGGAGGGGGCCAGCACTGCGTCCTGGAGCGCGACGCTCGAAGCGCGGTCATCTTCGCGTCTCCGTAGGGAGTCAAAAGATGTACCCATATTACTACTCCACGGATCTCTCCCAGGGTGCGTTCTGACCACAATTTCGAAGCCTATCAAGCGGTGGCGACGAGGGTTTCCTAGGAGGTCCCAAACAGGGAAACCGAGGAAAAGGCAGCTGTATCGGTACCTTCTCCTCCTCTGAATTTCTGCGGGTGGCATGGGTTGGACCGGTCCCCCCTTCGTGGAGGTGGGTCGTCCGTTGGGCGCGCGCCACCGAACCGATCGGCGCCTCACGCTACAAGCGTCGGCACGCATCGTCGGACCGGTCACGTCGGTCGTGGACGGCCTTGCCCCCCGCAACCGCAGCAGGGCCCACAAGAGGGCAGTCCAGGAAAGAGACACTGGTGGATTGAAGGTGCCTGAAAATCGGAAGTACGTGGAAACATTAAGTAGGAAGGCGAGTAAAGTAGATTGGTTTCGGGCCCGCCCAGAGAATAACACAGTATACCATTTGCATATCGATTCTTGAAATAAGAAGGCGCTTGAAGTAGATTGGGATCAGGGAATCCCAAAGGCTCCTGGACTCCGAGGCTTCCCCCCAGGACCAGCTCGTCATCTCGAGATCTGAAGCTACTTTCTAACAGTCCAGGGGCCCGAGGGGGGCCCCAGGAGCCCGACAACAGCGAAGAAACTCAGGACCCGTGGCCCTGAGGAACCGCTTCCTTCATGGCGATGTGTGGCTCTCCAGTCGAGCCGACGCTGCTGGAAGGGTCCCGTCGTCGCCCCAAGACCGCCGCAAGACAGAGATCGGAGGGCGTGCGCAGGCCGCCCGCCCCATCCTCATCCCCGCTCGCCCCATGCACGCCTGCGCCCTGCTGGCGTGAGCCCTGGAGGGTGTGGCCTTCGTCAGGAGCGCCTGCGGGGAAGCCAGAAGGTAGCGATAGCGCTGCTCTCCCGAGGTGCGTTCTGATCAAGACTTCGAGGCAAATCCAGATGGTGGTAATGGGGGCCTCCCAGGAGGCCCAAAAGGGCGAAACCGAGGCGAGGGTAGTGGTATCGGTACGTACCTTTTCCTCCTCTGAGTACCTGCCCCTGCGAGGTGCTGCCCAGCTGGCGGAGCAGGTCCCGCAACGCGGCGCCCTGGCACGGTGGCGCGGTCATCGCCTGCGCCGTCTAAAAAGCGGCGGCGCCCGCCTGGCGGCCTGTCTCGAGAGTGATGGGCCGAATTTCCACCACCACTAGCATAGGTAGGAGAGGGAGGAGGAGGAGGAGGAGGAGGAGGAGGAGGAGGAGGAAGACCTCCCGATCCTCCCTTCTCCCCTGTCCTACCTGATGGTAGTGGTGGTGGAGAATTGGCCCATCAGAGACACCTCGCGGCACCGAGGTTCTCGGACCCTGGGCGCCTTGGGCCCAAGTGGCTGCAGAAGAGCAGCGGGACGAGAGGGAGGAGAGGGAGAGGCAAGGTCACAGGCGAGGGCGTGGAGGTCAGGAGCGAGAGCGTGGAACCATCATACCTACCAAGGCTAAAAACAAAACAAGAAAAGATGGGAAAGCGGCAGAGGGAGGAGGGAGATGATGCGATAGAGTAGAATGAGGCGAGAGATGGAACTAAGGAGATGAAGCGGAAGGAGGCGGATAAGCGATGGGGCAGGAGCGGCACTGAGGCGTTCGAGTGAACAGCGACGGGCAACACGAGAGCGCCTCGCGCCGAACCCTGCACGGGGAGGCACGGTACCCTCCTGACCAGCGCCACCCCACCTCTCGGCTGACAAAACCTGGGCCGATTGACAAGCCTGAGGACCGCTTGTGCGCAACTGCGGCGGGCCCGGGCCGTGACGACTTGCACGCTGGCTTCTGACACCGCGTGGATCCTTCAACCTCAAGCAATCGAAACATCCGACGATGCAGACCGTGCGATATCGGCAAGTTCTGGGCCACCAGCGGCGTTCAGCCTAAAACGCCCACGCCCACGCCCAGGTCGCCGACGCGTCGACGCGGCCCGGAGCTGTGGTACTCATCTGTCTGCCGATCCCTGAGGCGCTTGTTGCGGGAGCGGCTACCATACCACTGCCCAGGAGGCGAGGCGAGGCTGGACACCGGGGTGGAGCGTAGCGGAGCGGGGAACGGGGACAACAGGAGAGGGGAACGAACGATGACTACCCATGGAGCGAACCAGCGACGTGGGGCAGGTGAGCAGCGCCGCCGATGCAGCCCCATACGCGGCTGGGGCACTAGGGTCCCTGAACTGCACGGAGTCCCTGGCTGACCTGTCCGTCTGTGTACGCACGAGGCCATTTACTCATCTCGGTGACTGCCTCATCAGAAGAACTAACCCGCCGCCGTGGTCCCACGTTTCCGCCCAAGCCTACCCGTTGCGTCCGCGACGCCTCACCGGTGGGGACAAGGAAGAACAAACTTTTTGCGTCGGCGGCTAGGCAGAATAACTGCGCTGGAGGAAGAATTCACTAAACGGGGGCAGCGTTGTAGCGAATTTTGCCACAATGCAAGAGAGATGGAAAACGGGGAGGGCGAGCGGCCGAAGGGGTGGGGGAAACGGCCGCCCATTAGGACGGGTCAAAGGAGGAACCAACATACAAAACGCATGCTCATCAAGCCATCGCTTGAGCAAACCGACGTCCAACGGCCACTGCTGCTGCCCTGCTTGTCCACAAGTCCCACCAGCCTTCCAAAACTTGGATCAGAAGGATTAGAGCAGGATGAGGTCTGGATGGGAGGAGGGAGGGGGGCAGGGAGGGTGGGAGGGGGGAGGATGGGCACACCGCTCGAGCCAGAGGACAATGAAGAGAAGGACGAGCACGAGACTGAATAAGAGAAGGCCGTCTCTAGACGCGAGGGCAGACAATACAACGGCTCCAGCATGGTCAAACATGCACGCCTCATCCGAGGCCATACTGCCCCTCCTTTCTCCTCCCTCCTCCTACTCTCCTACTCCATCTCTTTCTCATTCCCACTCATCTTCTTTCTCATCCCTCGACTGCCCAATCCGTTCTCCTTCCGCGACTGCCAGGTCCACTTCCTCCTCCACGCCCTCATGATCGTCGTCACCATCAAAATCAGCATCCCTCCACTACTCATGCTCATCATAATTCTGGTCCTACTCGTCTCATCACCCTTCTTTTGGTGTCCCTCCTCACCCGCTTCCTCCATCACATCATCATCATCATCATCATCATCATCATCATCATCATCATCATCATCATCATCATCATCATCATCATCACCATCACCATCACCATCACCATCACCATCACCATCACCATCACCATCACCATCACCATCACCATCACCATCACCATCATCATCATCATCATCATCATCATCATCATCATCATCGGCATCATCATCAGCATCAGCATCATCAGCATCAGCATCATCAGCATAAGCATCAGCATCAGCATACTGGTCGTCATTGTCATCGTCATCGTCATCGTCATCATCATCATCAGCAGCAGCAACACCATCATCATCATCACCACAACCTCCACAACCATCACCAACACCAACATCGCTATCCTACTCGCCGCTTCACCATCCTCATCACCATCATCGCCATCCTGTTATCACCATCATCATCAGCATCATCTCCAATATCACCATCATCATAATCACCACCATCATCATCATCATCATCATCAGCACCAGCATATTCACCATCATCATTACCACCACCATCACCACCATCACCACCATATGCATTATCATCAGTAACGGCATCATCATCATCACCAGCAACATCCTTATCATTATCAACAGCGTCATCGTCATGTTCGTGTTCATCATCATCACACGCATCGCAATCATTAGCAGCAGCAACGTCATCATCATCATCATCAGCACCGTCGTCACCATCACCATCAGCATCGTCATCATCATCATCATCAGCATCATCGTCATCACTATCATCACCACCATCAACGGAAAAGCCATCAACACCATCATCGTCATCACCATCACCATCACCACCATCATCATCATCATCACCATTATCATCATTATCATCATCACCATCACCATCACCATCACCATCATCATCATCATCAGCAGCAGCAGCATCACCAACATAACCATCATCAACATCATCAATAACAACACTAACATCAACATCAACATCGACACCGTCATCACCACATCCATCACCACCAACACCATCTTCTACCGCTTCCACTCGCTACACCCTCTCTGCGACTGGGGTCGTTCCCCTGGCATACCGTCGGCCCGTATCATAAGGATACGCAATAAGGATGCAAAAACCTTGGACGCCCGTTTCGAAGCATTTCGAGCGGGGCGCGGCCAACGAAAGTGGCCAAGGATGGACCGAGGAGGCAAGGATGCAAGGGAAGGTTGCCCGTCCTTACTATGCGGGTTGACTGTACTGGCATCGTCCCCCCCACCCCCCCACCCCACCACCCGCACACCCCACCCATGTACCCCCCCGCACCACTCGCACAGACACACTGACAATTTGTTTTGCTTCGCGGCCGGTGAGTCCAACAGGGCGCGGGCATGCACGCACATACACAGAATCCCTTAGGGGTTCTTGCTTGTTCCCAACCATCCTGTGGTGTTGGGTCCTCGTTTTGAAGAGACAGCGCCCCGCGTTCACTCCTCCTCCTCCTCGCCCCTCCTCCCCATCATCATCATCATCATCATCATCGTCATCATCAGCAGCAGCAGCAGCAGCAGCAACATCATCATCATCATCATCATCATCATCATCATCATCATCACCATCATCATCATCATCACCATCGACGTCATTATCACCATCCTCATCATCATCGCCATCACCGTCATGATCGTCATTATCACCCCTTTCGGTACACCCCTCACACGTTCCGTGGCCCCATAGGGAGCTCAACCGACGGCTCCAGTGGGGGTGCCCGCATGCTTCCGCCACACTCAGCACAGCGTTTCGTGGCCCCGTAGGGAGCTCCACCGAAGGCCCCAGTGGGGGTGCCCGCATGCGTCCGCCACGCCCAGCACAGCGTTTCGTGGCCCCATAGGGAGCTCCACCGAAGGCCCCAGTGGGGGTGCCCGCATGCGTCCGCCACACCCAGCACAGCGTTTCGTGGCCCCTGTAGGGAGATCCACCGAAGGCCCCAGTGGGGGTGCCCGCACGCGTCCGCAACACCCAGCACGGCGCTTCGTGGCCCCATAGGGAGCTCCACCGAAGGCCCCAGTGGGGGGTGCACGCATGCGTCCGCCACACCCAGCACAACGCTTCGTGGCCCCATAGGGAGCTCCACCGAAAGCCCCAGTGGGGGTGCCCGCATGCGTCCGCCACACCCAACACAGCGTTTCGTGGCCCCATAGGGAGCTCCACCGAAGGTCACAATGGGGGTGCCCGCATGCGTCCGCCACACCCAGCACAGCGTTTCGTGGCCCCATAGGGGCTCCACCGAAGGCCCCAGTGGGGGTGCCCGCACGCGTCCGCCACACCCATTACGGCGCACCCCTCACGCATGTCGTGTCCCACCGATAACGGCACCCACAATGCGTTACTCACAACTGATTATGGTTGGGTCCTTCGCCAGGATAATTTTCTAACGAACTGGGCCTGAAAATCGGTCTGGCGGTTATGTCGCCGCCGTCGCCTCCCCGTCGCTGCCTGGTCGCCAACCCGTCGTCCGGGCCTGAAGGTCGGTCGTGGGGCGATGTAGTCTCCGTCGCCGCCCCGTCGCCGCCCGTCGTCCGGGCCACATAGACTGCACAATCTGGATTCTCCTCTTCCTAAAAAGATGTTCGGGTCGACCCCCCCCGGATTTATCCGCACCCCTTGGGTTATGCAAATTACATACTATTATGCCCCATCGTTCTTTTGCACATGAGTTCATACCAACCCAACAAGAATGATGCTTCCTCACAATTCACTCACAGACGAAGTTCCCGTCTGAGACTTCCTTCATGTTCATTCCAGAGGAGCCGAAAAGTGACGACAATTACAAGATTCCGATGGCCCGCTCGGATTACCAAGGTGAAATGCGGACCCCATAGGGAGGAGGCTCCCGCTTGAAACTTCCTCGCAATGCACTCACAAACGAATATCCCGCCTGAGAATTCCTCCATATTCAAGCCAGAGGAGCCGAAAACTAACGACAATTACAGGATCCAGATGACCCGCTCGGATTACCAACATGAAGTGCGGAATACATAGGGAAGGGGCTCCCGCCTGAGACTTCCTCACGATGCACTCACAAACGAAGCTGCCGCTCGAGACTTCCTCCATATTCAGGCCAGAAAAACCCAAAAGTGACGACAGTTACAAGTCTCCGATGACCCGCTCGGATTCGAACATGCCGCGCGGGCCGTAGGGAGGGGGCTCCCGCTCGAGACTCCCTCGCGATTCACTCACAGTCGAGGCCCCTCTTGGTCGATGATCATGAAGGGATGGTGATAGTGATGACGTTGGTGCTGTGCACGAGTGATGATGACGACGATGATGCTGATGCCCGATGAGCATGCTGGGATTATGACATGATGATGATGATGATGATGATGATGATGATGATGATGATGATGATGATGATGAGTAATTGGGGAACGTGAATGAGTGAGAGACTTACTGGAAGATGATGAGAGAGGATGTAGCGGGGTGACATGTGATGGTGATTGTGATTACGATGATGATGATGACGATGATGATGGCGATGACGATGACGATGGTGTGTGAGTGCGTGAGGACGACAGGGTGTGAGGAGGAGGAGGAGGATGCGCGGGGTGCCCAGAGAAAACAAGAAACCTACTTAAGGTATGGGGAAATACAACAGTCTCCAGACCAAGCAGGATTTCGGCGACATGTCTTCACAGACGATCAACTACGAACGTTATCACACTTTCATAAGACAAAATTCGCCGGCCCAGCGGGCCAGAGGCGTACTAAGATCCCCGGTAACAGGTTAACAATAACTCTATACTTCGCGCGCGCGGAGCGGCCCCAGGGGGTCCCCGGCCGGAAAGTACCCCGGCAAGGTCCTGGGACACTCCCGGCAAACTCAGGTCAGAGATGGATTTCCTCCTGGGTGCGGCCTTCCACGCTCCCCAGAGCGCGCCAAGAGGGCCCCAACAGGCTTCCCAGACGGTCCAAGAGGATTCCGAATCACCGAACGATCGGCCCAAGACGCCCAACACGGCCTTAAGACGGCCCAAGAAGCTTCCAAGACGTCCCAAGACAGCCCCGACCCTTTCCAAGAAAGCCCCAAGAGGCCAACATAATTGATTTCCATCGGGTTTTTCAAGGTTTTTGGCTTCCTCGCCTTTTCGCCTTTCTGACGCTCCAAGACGGCCCAAGAAGCCTCCAAGACCACCCCAAGACGGCCCAAGAGGCCTCCAAGAGAGCCCCAAGACCGCCCAAGAGGGCCCCACGACAGCCCAAGAGGCGCCCAAGACGGTCCAAAAGGACCCCAAGAGGGCCCCAAGAGAGGCCCAACATGGAGACCACGAGCCTTCCGCTCCAAGAGGCCTCCTGGAGGCTCCAAGAGGCCCCCAAGAGGCCCCCAAAGGCGACAAGAGGCCCGAAAGAGACCCCAAGAGGCTCGACAACGACTCCCGAGAGTCTCCAAGAAGCCCTCGAGAGGCATCCAACGAGATCCCAATGAACGTCCACGAAGCCTCAGAGCGCCAAAACCATTGATTTCCATCGGGTTTTTCAATGTTTTTGGCTTCCTCGCCTTTTCGCCTTTCCGACGCTCCAAGACGGCCCAAGAAGCTTCCAAGACCACCCCAAGACGGCCCAAGAGGCCTCCAAGAGAGGCCCACGACCGTCCAAGAGAGCCCCACGACAGCCCAAGAGGCGCCCAAGACGGTCCAAAAGGACCCCAAGAGGGCCCCAAGAGAGGCCCAACATGGAGACCACGAACCGAAAATCCGAGCCTTCCGCTCCAAGAGGCCTCCTGGACTCCGACGCCCCAAGAGGCTCCTAAGAGGCCCCAACAAGCGACAAGAATGCAAAAAGGAAACTGCAGAATGTTGTCTTGTTCCCTGCGATCGTATTCACGAGCGGCCACCTTCCGAAACAAAAGGTTCAGGCGGGCAAAGAATGGTTTCCGCCTGCGAAATCACCCAAAGCCAGTCATCCATAAACAAAAAAACGACCCAGCAACACCCCATTGACAACGATCACACGGGCACTCGACAGCCGTGCACCAATACGGGCCGGCGGAATGAGCGAAGCGATTAAATAACAATTCGTCGCCGCTTGTCCGCCAACCAAGACGCAAAGGTATCGACAGATAGAACGAGCAAAGAATTCACAATTCAGCGCGGAGAATTAACCAAGGGGACCCATTCAGTTCTGTGTTGATCAATTCGTTACTGGAAACTGTGTGTTCGGAGAGTGCGGACAACATGGTTGCGACGAACATGTGATAAGTGTGTAGATGTTCCAGGTACGCTGCTCACGAATCAACGATTCGGTGATGGCGTAATTATCCTTGGAACACCTTTAGAGCAAGTTCAACCCATACTGCGAGAATTACGAAACGAAGTCGCCAAAATTGGACTCGAATTGCACCGGGACGAGACAACAATCATGCACAGTCAGACACACATACGCCCTCGCTCAAAGCAAACAGTCGAGGCAGATCCAGATCTAAAATTAACATGCTACCTTTTGGGGCTTCGCAAGAATGCCTGCGCAGTACGTTCTCCTCCCAATCGAATTGCTGCAGGGGGCGCAAGTGTCATACACTTAAGCGCGAATTGACTACATCTACATGTCTACATGGCTGAGCACAGGTTTTTTACGACACAATTACCCTAACAATGCTGTATGGATTTGCTGTACGTCTTGGGCCCTCACAAGCGAAGTGGAAAACCGGTTGCAACGAACACAACGGCAAATGTTGCGAATGATCTTTGGCACCCCTCGGCGACGGCAAGAGACAGCACATTCAACGTTGACAACGTCTAGCTCTACGAGTGATGCCAACATCCACGACACCGCGACGTTGGACAACAATCACCAGGCGAAGATACTTGCTTGGTGCCATAGGTGAGGTGGATCAAGAGGGTAACGCATGAAAGACAACACCTGTTGAGGCGATGGGAATTGACGACTGGATCACTGCCCTTCGCCAGAGGAAGTGGTGGGCAGCCCAGGTCTCGGCTGACTGTCGTTAGTGGACCTACAAAGCTTTGTTCTGGGAGCCCGTCCTACACGCAGAAGCCCAACAACCAGCTCGCCAATAAGCAAAACCAAAAACAACGATGGGTCTATGATGTACGTCATCATGTGCAGATACACTTGGGTCTTGATGCTGATGCTGATAACTTGGCCGACTTGGCCAACAATATGAACGTGGAGCGAGGTGGAGCATAGCTTTGCACATCCTCAGAATACCTGCTTACTATTTATTTCGTTATCCTGGAATCCACTGCGTGCTTGTGGGCGCACCGGCCCCGCCCCGCTTAGTCCCCTCGTGTGGACACTCGTGCGGGCACCGTTCACCGTTCACCTCCCCCAATCCTCTACTCCTCCTCCTCCTGCTCCTCCTCCTCCTCCTCCTCCACCTCCTCCTCCACCTCCTCCTCCCCTTCATTCTCCCCCTCCTGCTCCTCCTTCCTCCGCCCCCTCCCCATTCTCTTCCTCCTCCTCCTCCTCCTCCTCCTCCTCCTCCTCCTCCTCCTCCGCTTCGTCCTCCTCCTCCCCCTCCCCCCCGTTCCCTCCCCCCTTCCTCCTTCTTTTCCTTTTTCTCCTCCTCTCATCTCCCCCCCCCACTGTCCGCCATTCGCCGAGCGCACGGTCGAACTGGCGCTTGGAGACCCGGGCGCGCCTCGCGCCGTGAAGTGCGGGGGGCGCCCGCGCCCTCAGCGCCAGGCCGGGGATAGCAAAGTGGAGGGAGGGGCGAGGGGAGGGAACAGGAAGGGGAGGAGACAGGGACGGGGTGAAGGACGGGGGGAGGGACGGGGAGCGGGTTGCGGGGGGGAGAGGGGGGGGGGAGGTGGGAAAGAGGGAGCCAAGGCAAGGAAAGACAGGAATGAGGGCGGAGGAGGGCGGGAGAGGTCTGACTTGGGTGCGGATCAGCGAGGGAGGGAGGGGAACAAGAGGGAGCAGAAGGGAAGATGGGCGAGCTCGCGAATACGTCCGGGCTGACACACCCAAGGAGCAGAGCTCCAACAGTTGGACCTGATGACCAAAAAGTTGTCGTGGTCAGCGTCCGCATCTTCAGGGTCGGCGGCACTGGCCGTAAAGCCTTCGCAATAATGAGGGAAGAAGGAAAGGGAGAGAGAGAAGGTGGACGGGGGATGAGGAAGAGAGGTCGGGAGGTTGAAACGAGAGAAAAGAGAGGGAAACCAGGGAAAGATACAGAGAAATAAATAGAGAGAGAGAGAGAAGTAGAGAGAGAGAGAGAGAAAGAGATACGGAAGTGTGAACAGTCGACGGGGGAAGAAGAGAAGACTTGAGAAGAAGGGTAGACGGGGGAGGTGAATGGGGGGAGGAGGGAGGAGGGAGGAGAAGTGATATGTTGCGGACGAATGGCCTCCCTTCCCTCGCTCCCCGACACACCATAAGGGCGGGAACGGTCCGTCCACGCCACTCCTCGCCTCGCAGCGGGGGGCCCATGCCCATTGATCGGCACCGCTTATTCTGCCGTTGCCAGATCCTCCTCCTCCTACTCCTCATCCTTCTTTTCGGCGGGCGGGGCGACGGATCGGGCGTGGACGGCTCCGACTGGCCGCGCGTCTCGAGAGGCACCTGTGCGCGGGCAGCCCCCCCTGGGCGGACGGCGCAGCGCCATCGCCTGATCCCCTCGGGGAAGGGGGGTCAGGGCCTCCCCCTCCGTCCTCTTCGCCTCCCTCCCTCCCTCTCTTCCTCTCCTCCTCCTGCGGTGCCTCGGGGCCCTCGGGTCCGAGGAGGCCCCCGGGGCGAGCGGGCCACACGCGCGCCGACGCGGCCGCGCGCGCCCCGCGCGGGCGGCCGAACTCATCCCGCGCAAGCCCCTCTTCGCTTTCAGCCGCCTCCTCTTCCCTCCTCCTCCTGCTCCGCCTCCTTGTCCCCTTCCTCCCCCAACCCCTTTTTATCCTCATATATCAGAGTGAGGGGGCCGAACGGTCATTCACTGTCCCTGGGTGCGTGGCTGATGTGGAATTCCGCGGTGCGGATTCTCGTTGTTGTTGTTGTTGTTGTTGTTGTTGTTGTTGTTGTTGTTGTTGTTGTTGTTGTTCGTTATTGTTTGTTGTCGTCGTCCCACCCGCAACCCGCCCCGCGACCCACCCGCGACCCACCCCGCGACTCACCCCGCGACCCACCCGCGACCCACCCGCGACCCACCCGCGACCCACCCCGCGACCCACCCCGCGACCCACCCCGCGACCCACCCCGCGACCCAACCCGCGACCCACCCCGCGACCCCCCCGCGGCCCACCCCGCGACCCACCCGCGACCCACCCGCGACCCACCCGCGACCCACCCGCGACCCACCCGCGACCTACCCCGCGACCCACCCGCGACCCACTTTCGACCCAAACCACGTTCAAGGTACAAACCACAATTTTCGGCGCCTGCGGCGGGTTTTTTTGCATTCCTTCCAGGTGGAGAGCCCGCGACACATCCCGTGACCAACTCGCGACCAACCCGTGGCCCAAACCACGTTCAGGGTACAAACCATATTTTTCGGCGCCTGCGGCGGGCATATTTTGCATTCGCTTCAGGTGGAGAGCCCGCGGCCCACCCGCGACCACGTTCAGGGTACAAACCACATTTTCGGCGCCTGCGGCGGGCATTTTTTGCATTCGTTCCCTGTGGAGAACCCGCGGCCCACCCGCGACCCAAACCTCGTTCCGTGTACGACACCAATGTTTTTTGGCGTTTGCGGCGGGCTGCTTTTGCATTCCTTCCATGTGGAGGTGGAGAGCCCGCGACCCACCCGCGACCTAAACCACATTCACTGAACAAACCAATGCCGCACAAGCGCGGCGGCGGATTCTTGCATGCCGTCTGAGCCCGCAAGGACTTCTTCACGCCCCGCGCATCCACGCCGGCCCGTCAAGCAACTTTGCCCTGGCGAATTGCCTTGATCAGAGAAGGCGGGGAGCATAAAGTGGACAAAAAGATTGCGTTGCAGTTATCTTGGGAAAGGAGGGGGAGGCAGGATGAGTAAACAGGGGACGAGGAGAACGTGGAAGAAGAGAGGATGTAAGGAGGACGTGGAGAAAAAAGGAGGAGGAGCAGGAGGACGAGGGGGAGGAGGGGGAGGAGGAGGACGAGGAGGGGGAGGATGGGGAGGATAATGATGATGATGATGGACGACAATGGGAGGACGATGATGGAGGCCGATGAAGGGGAGGACGACAATGGGAGGACCATGATGAAAAGACGAGGGGGGGAGAGGGAGGACGAGGAAGAAGAGGAGGAGGAGGCGGACGAGGTGGAGGAGGAGGATGTTGATGACGATGAGGACGAGGAAGAGGAGGAAAAGGAGGAGGAAGAGGAGGAAAAGGAGGAGGAGGAAAATGTGGAGGAGAGCGCCATCGACAAGGAAGGTGGGGGCCACGAGGTCCGCCGGCTCGACGACGCTCGCGTCGCCCGCGCCCGCCCCCTCACTCTTATCCGCAATTGCGGGGTGTTATATAATTTTTCCGTGTCGCACCCCCCGACGTGTCGGCAGGGCGGCCCGGGGCGTTGCGTCTGAGGTTTCTGACCATTTAGGATCCTGAAGCATGAAGTTTTCAACAGCCCGAAGGATGGAGCGAAGGCCAAACCGGAACTCTCAACATAGCGCCGCGCACATTCGTTTGGAGCGTGCAACAATCACACAGAAAAAAAACGGTTCATTTACAACATGATGTCTTCGCCTTCGCGCCGCACACATCCGTCAACGCTTGAAAGCGCTACGCGGATGGATGGCGGTTCCTTTTCAATCGGGCTGTCGCCCCAGAGCCGCGCTAATCGTCGTAAGCGTTTACGACACCTACGCGCTGCACAGATAGGCAACACCGGGTGGCTTGTAGCGCAAGAAAGAAGCCACCGTCGTGGCTCCGCCCGCCTCCGAACTAGAATGTATATGGGGGTTGTCGTGGAGTGCAGGGGGCCCCTGCGCTCCACAAATTGAGGGCGGTTCATTTTTGAACTGGGAATCTCGCGTTAGACTTCCTCAACATAGTACCCTCACGCGTAAACTCGTGCATTCGATGCGCGAATGGGGGCGTTTTTTTCTTCAAAACGTGGCTCCCACTGGACGTATCGCGCGTGTCCAAGTCGGGAGCCCCAACCGAACCCAAAGGAACGGAAGAGGGCCGACTTGAAGAGAGAGGGGCCTCGAGAACCCCGAGGCCCCACGAAGTGATCAACCCATAGGTCGACCCAGGGTCAGCCAAACAGGCTGACGAACAGTGAAGCCTAGGCCACTCCAAGGCCCTATCCAGACGACAGGGGGGCGGCAGGCGGCGGCCTGGGACCAAAGACCCACGGGTGGGGGAAGGCCCCAGGCCAGGCTGGACAGGTCCAGCAGCAGAGAGATTCGACTAGTCGGATCCCGACTCCGTCCCGCCCCCGTCCACCACCCCATCCCTCCCCTTAGTCGCCGTCTACTCCAGTCGGAGGGCGGCAGCAACACGAGAGGGCGCAGCGGGGCTGGAGGGGGCGGCCTCCTGGCCGCCAGAACCAGCTGCAGCATGTCCGAGAGGGATGGGCCGCCGAGTCCTCGGCACTCGTCCTGCTGACAGGGCTTTAACCTGGGAGCGAACGTTGGCACGGGTTGCTTTATTCACTGGCGGCCCAAGACACTCCTCACGGAGCTTCTTAATATACTTATCAACCTGCAAACTGTAGTGCCCACAGAGCTCACAGATCCCAGCGGGGCCCCAGCGAATGAGTTTATGTCCTCGTCCGATTTTTGGGGCCCCAGAGCATTGCGAGTGAGCAAGTGTCCTGTAGCTCACAGGGGTGGTGGCGATCCCAAGGCGCTTCGTACACTTCACTAGGGCACCGTCCTGCACAAACTCATGTTCAGTTAGGGCGAGCTTGGGGCCATAATCGAACTTGATTTTCTTAGTTAGAGGCTCCCCCACATCCTTGAACATCCTGACCGAGCGGGACGCCATGAACGCCGTGATCTGGGCTATCTTCTTGGACTGGGCGATCGTCTGCTTATGATGCTCAGCCAAAGTATCAGCAACCTTCACGCCCATGGCTCCAGCATATGCAAAGAAATCGGCCCATGCATTCCCATGGGCATGAGCAAGTGATCCACCTGCCTCGATGAACTTCTCAATATCCTTGTGGGAGGGCACCCAGACGAATTCAGATCGCTGCTGATCATGTCGACAAAGATGGAAAATCTTACGCCACAACTCAGCGTGCAGCGAACTACTAGCTTCGAGTTCTGGGTCCCATCTGTTGGCTTCTCGCACGAACGAAAGGTGATCGCTGACAATTAGACCTGGCCGTTCCATCATCATCAAGGCTCGGTACCCTGCGTAGCGCTCGCCACGCGGCACCGTTTGGTCACGACCAGGAAGGCCCCCATATTGAGCACGAACTGGGATTCCCGTCGACGGACATATCTGAACAATAGCCCATCCGACTCGGCCCAGGGTTGGATGACTGATGTGCATACCAGAAGCATCGCAATAAGTAATAGCAGACCATTGACCATTGGCATCTCCCCATGACAGTATCTCTGGATCATCATCTGGAAGACGGGGTTGCATGGGCTCCGTCGGCAATCCATATGTCAGGTCAAAAGTGTCTGGGTCATTCATGTTCTCCTCCGCAAGTTTCAGCCTGGATGCACGGAACTCCACTACGTCCTCAGGAATGACTTCAGGGCAAGCAGCCGAGAGCTGTAAGGTAGCAGGGCAAACGTTCCACTGATGCGAGAGGGTACCTTTGGGAGCTCCGCAATATGGGCATTCACGAGAAACCCCGATCCCAAGGTCCACCGACCGATCAGGACACAAAAGACCATCAGCCCAAAGCTTCCTGAGTGCTCCTCTCACAGGTCCAGCTCTGACAGAAAAAAGAGCCAGTCTCATGGCCCGTCGCCAAATCTTCTCGTCGCCGACCCGCTCTGGTAGATGGTGAAGGATCCGTCCAACTTGGAGCCGATGAATAGATTCCACAAGACGTTTCTCAAGATCTCTGGGAGCAACAGCCAGCAGCGAATATTGTTGTCCCAGATCATCCGTAAAGAGAGCGGGTCCGCTGAACTGCCATCCGATACGAATCAATGTGAACCATACTGTCGAAATCGGCCCTCGTGCCATGGCCCAAGTCGGCTTGGCATCTTGGAACTTGCCGGATACATACTGCCATGTGTGATACAGTTCAGCTGAAGACACTCTGTTGTCCCATATAAAGCTATGGTATCTTTTAACAACAAGAATAGTGCAATCAAAGGCCGGGTCGAATCTGTCATCACGTTGAGTAGCAAGATAGAGCGTAAGTGATGCATTGCGGGCAGCTCCGATCATACCGCCAGCAAATGCGCGCAACTGCTTGAGCACAGTGTCCGACGTACCGCTCACACCCGTGCCGTGCCCCGCTGCAGGTAATATCCCCGTGCGCCACAACACTCCTAGTCGCTCATGCACAGCACGCTCCAACGTACGAATCTTGCCATCTCTCTCCTTAAGCTTAGCCATACGTGCTTGCTCTTGTACCCGTCGTGCTTTGACCCCGTGCAGCTCGTGACCTAAGTTGCGCATGTGGTGCTTGGGCTTGAGTTTCATGCACTTGACCCCCGACGAAAAGCAACGACGAGCACGAACCGTGGTAGCGACGAACCCCGACTTCGAGTTCTGGAGGACGAGGCCTAACTCTCTCACGTCACCGCCGAAGTTGCGCACACACGTGTGAAGTATGTCCGCTCCTCTGGGGTCAGGCCCTTGCCACTGCATGGTGAAGTCGTCCATAAGCACGCGTGCCGTGATATCGGGATATCTATTGTACTGGTTAGAGACCACTCGGTGCAGGACGGCCATAAGGATAGTGGTAGCATGTGCACAGCCAGCCAGAATGCCCTGACGGGCCACATACAGCGAACTAATATTACCATATGCACGTATGGTACGTGGAGCACGATACGTTTGGAGCACCATCCAGATCAATCTAAGAGGGAATCCTAGTTCTCTAGCTTCTCGAAGTATCATGCTCCATAATATGGTCTCATAGCACTTGAACATGTCCAGGAATACTGTTATGACGTGCAATTTGCGTGCATGTGCTGATTCAGCCTGCAAGTTCAAGTGGAATGCACAATCCGATGAAGACCGTCCAGCTCCCGTTCCCCAAAATGCAGGGTGTCTATGAGCTTTTTCCCAGGCCGTGCTGAGATGTCGACGAGCACGGCCCCAGATCCTCAACATTGTGCTGAGGAGAGCAATGAGTCGCGTGCCTCCGCTCGGCTTCGGAAGCATACACAACTCTGTGAACAAAAGGGCGTGCGGCCAGATCCGCCGCTTCTCGCAGGCCATGAACATCTCGGCCATAGCTTGTAGCCCTTCGTCGCATACAAACCAAAAGTGCCGAGGAAGAATGCGCATCTGCCCACGACCTGCGTGACGGGCAAATGACATGATGGTGGCCCGAATCTGGGCCCCCGTGAGCTCTGGCAGGTGCTCCCACTCATCTGCATCAGCAGGCCGAGGAAGCTCGCCAGCTCCATGGAGACTCCAAATCTGCTGCCACTTCTCTAGCTCGTGGTCAGCCAGCTGGGCTGGCGTCGAGTGGTCCGAGGCTTGCAGAACTTGCTGCAGGGCACGGATTCGAGTGAAACGATGCGCATCACGACCACCAGTTTTGAAAGCCTCCTCGGTCCACTGCTGCCACTCTTCTTTGCGACGCCCCGAGTACAATTCCTGCACCAGCTGCGCCTGAGCAATGATCTGCTCCAGCTTGCGATCTAATTCAGGGTCTTGAAACCATGCTGCCCACCCTGCCTGCAGAAAGTCGCGAGCCGAGTCATCCATCATACGATGCACATCGGAAGAACTGTGAACTCGCCGAGAGAAGTTGTCCAGGTCGTAGCAGAGGACGCCTAGCTTCTCGACGTGACTGTGCTTGAGCTTCTTGTGAGCCTGCCCACGCACTCCATGCTGAGATGTTTTGTTGTTATGTTTGGACCCTGACGGCCAGTTTTGACTAGCTTCGTCCGCAGTGGCAGCCGTCGAGGAGGTCCGATGCCCAACACTGGGAGACGCGGCCCCATCAGCGGCCTTCGCCCCGAGAGTCTCTCGCCCAAGCCGACCTCTGGCCGACCTGGCCCCCCCTTGGGGCCGACGCTTCGGCTCAGAAGCCGATGCAGCTCTCGGAGAGACCTCAGGGGCGATCCCAAGACAACCTCCGCCCTTCTCGGCAGGCGAGGGTCTGGTCAGAACACGAGCAGCCTCACGGAGTTGCTGTTCATGAAGTGTAGCGAACTGCTCCTTCTCGACTGAAGCAGAGACACCAGCATTGCCAATGCAATGAATGAGCGTGTCCATATATTCGGACATTCGGCGAATGTGTCGGGCCCATCTCGCAGCAACTCGCCAGGCATATACACAGCCGCGCCCTGACTCACGACGATCCCCAGGAGTCCCCTTGAACGCGACGAGCTCCATGTCGACGCTCGAAGGTGTCAGATATCGCAGGACGTGTTCTCCAACAATGTCGTGCCGACCCGCTATCTCCAGCTCGATCGTGTTGACCACCTGCAGCCATGCCGAGCCCAGATCATCATCTGACTCGATGTGGGCGATCTGCTCACGGACGACACTCCAGTTGCAAGGGAACCGTGAGCATCCTGCCTTGACAGTAGTGGGCATCTCCTTCGCCTCCTGGATTTTCCTGAGCATGACAGGGCACTCCTGGATGGCAACGGGCATCGTCACAGGCAAATGAGGCTCGGCATCTGCGGCCCCCACAACTTCGGGCCTACGAATGCGCGGCAGCATCGCCGCGCCCACAAGAAAATAGTCGATCGCGGTGCCTGGGAGCGTCTGCCTGCGCGTAGTTGCCCGAGACGAAGCGGCTAAGCCTCCGATACTGTGGAGCCAGTCGGTGCCGATATCGTCGGGGCTGTTGTTGAAGTCGCCGCCACACATCCAATTGGCATGGCCCATCGACCTCATGGGCATCACATGTTCTGCTAACTGCTTGAGCAGAGCAACGTTGTGGACAGACATACCTTCACCGACGTAAAGGTAGATAGAGTAGATGATGAGTCATCCAGCGGGCCCCCACAACAACTTCGCAGCCATGAGCCTCGACGGGGCGATAACGCCGCCCTCGGTCTCGGGGGCGGCTGTGACGACCACATGCTTCCGAGCAAGAACTGCGACCCCCGTCGAGCGACCACCAGCATCAGTGACCTTGGCGGCGGGCCAGATCCCATGCCAGCCTCGCTGCATTGCCTTGGCCTGGGCACCAGGTAGTTTATCTGGGAGAATGTGATGTTCCTGCGCCGTCATCACCTGAGCCCTAGACCATTCAAGATAATCCAGAAGCTGAGGCTGTGACGAGCAGTTGAAAGTTTCAATCGTGTGAGCTTCCGTCATGGTGGCCGTAGTGTGAAGCAACAACCAAGCCAAACTGCAGAATTGTCTAGGCCGATACCTTCTGCTTCTTCGTGGACTGAGTGAACTGTTCAGCTGCCCGCTTGGCTGCTGCACGAATATCCTCTTCATCCTCGGGGACAGGTACCCCCATGGACTGCAGCAAATTTTTAAGGTCCTCAGGGTCCTCTTGGCCAGTGAAAGCAAAGCCTCCAGCAGCGGAAGGCTGACCACCATCACCACCAGGAGGAGGCTGCTGAGGAGGAGCAGCCGCACCATTGGCCTCGGGCGGGGCCTCGGGCGGCTTGTTGAGCTTCTTCTCTGCCAGCTTGAGCATGTCCATGCACTCTCGGAGCTTGCCACCCAAGATGCCAGCGTCTGTCTGATCGAGGCCTTTAGCCTTGAGCATGGTCCCCAGCGCCTCGACGGAGGTGCCCATGGACTCGATAGTGGCGCTGAGATCCTTCTCCTTGGGCGACAGCGGCTGCTCCTTGAGCACCTGATTGATTTCTTCTTCCTTCGCTGTGATCTGGTCCAGGGTGAGCTGCAACGCTTGGTCGGCGTCGGCCACAGCTTTGGTTGCCTCCTCGAGACGCTGCTGAGCCTGAGCGCGCACCCCTTCCAGACGAACACGTTTCTCTTCAAGTTGCTTCTTCTGGTTGACCACATCATGCGCCCTCCACTCGAAGGGCTGAGCAGCGCGCAGCTTGGACTTGCACGCATCGCGGTGCCGCTCCAAGTGTGCCTTCTGTTCCTTGCCAAACTCTGTGCTGGGCTCCTTGGGCAGCGCCTTGAGCATAGACTCTGCCTGGGCCAGCTCCTCTCTCCATTTAGCGCTCTCACTTGCGAGCTGGTCGCCCGTGTCGACCTGCATGGCATTGGCATCCGATGCGTCAGGGGCCACGTGGGCTTGCTGCTTGGCTGCCACCTGACGTTGCAGGTCAGCAAGTTTCTTCTCGAGCAGCTTCTCACGGTGCGAAGGGCTGGGCGGCCTCTTGGCGCTGGTGCTGGGGGCCTCCGACAACTGGCGGACCGAATGGAAGGCCGTGTCCTTGCTGCAGCCGCACTGGGTACAGGCGGAAGCTGTGGCCGCGTTCCACCAGCGAACACCCGACTTGCTGGTACACCATTTGCAGTTCCACTGCGATGCCCATGCCATCCTGCGCAGAGCCCCGCGAGAAGCAGGCGGAGCCATGAACGGGCTCCTCGGGGAGTCGTGATGCCAGAAAGCGTACTCACCAGCCTGGCGGCGACTGGGGTGAGCGCAGCATGTAAAAGCTGGTTGGTTGCACGGGGGCCTTGAGCCGCCCCCTTGGCTGTGAATCAAGCTCCAACGTCGGGAGCCACGTTGGAACTTGAGCCAAAATGGCTACGGACCCACTGGACGTATCGCTACATGTTATGCACGTATTCTCACGTTCCTTACGACTCGCTAAATGGATGCAGGGCCGTCCCTTTCCAAAACGGGGCTCTCCCCTGCATGGCAGGCACATGCGCTGCTTGTTTGTCAACGGGGAAACGTCTGGCGCTGGCAAAAAACGATTGCAGGGACGTTGTTTGAAGTAGGGAGTTGGGACAGGAGGGATGCTTGCAACATCGTTGATGCATCTTGCGTTTACTCTGGGCCTCCTTCCTCCTCCTCCCCCCTTCTCTCCCATCCTCCATCCATTCAGCCCTCTCTCCTCCCGCTTCCCTGCGCCTCCTCCTGCGCCCTCCTTCTCTTCCTCGTTTTCATCCTCGTCCTCCTCCTCTCGTTTTCCTTATGAACAAGTGGAACGCGTGCCATGGCTTTTGCACAGCAAGGAAAGGGGAGGAGGCGGAGGGGGCGCGCTGGCTGGTGGATGGGGTGCAGGAAGGGGTACTCGGAATGGGGGGAGCGGTGCCGTGCCGAAATGAATGGGTCGGGGCGTAGGGGGCGCGTTGGCTGGTGGGTGGGGTGATGCAGAAGGGGCGTTCGGGCAACAGGCGCCCTACCTGTCCTGCCCGGCCACCCCACCGTGCCCCGCCCCGAGGAGAGAGAGGGAGGGAAAAGCGAGGACGACGTAGAAGCGGGAGAAGCCACGACGACGCAAGAGGGGAGAAACAAACGGGAGCAAGGAGTAGCGAGAGCATCGTGATGACAGGGATGACGCCTCTCTTTTTTCCGTAGGGGGTCGGCAAAACCATGCCGCAAAGGGAGCGCCAGGGGGAATTGCAGGCCTGCTGGCGGGGCGCCGTTTTGCGGCCCCGCCACCCCCCCCCCGAGGGGAGGTGGATTGCAACTGGCGGTATGGGGCACGGGCGGGCGGGTGTAAGAGTTTCTTTCTCGGACCCCCCTTTGCGACCCTGGTGTAGGGGTGCGCGCCCCCCGAAATAATGTTGTGCCATCGGCTACGCGGGGGCGGCGAACGCCCCGACCGCGGAGTTGCCACGGCGCCTGCGCCTGCGAGCCGTTCGAGCGGATCCAGCAGTCGAACGACGAGGATCAGCTGGGGTGTTCCGTGCGCCCACCCCCGAAGCCCCTTCCCGAAAGCAAGCGTCCTCAGAAAGTCGTCTTCGGGTAACGGACGCCCTACCTGTCCTGCCCGGCCACCCCACCGTGTCCCGCCCCGTGGAGAGAGGAAGGGAAAGGCGAGGATGAGGCAGAAGCGGGAGAAGCCACGACGACGCAAGAGGGGAGAAATAGACGGGAGCAGGGAGTAGCGAGAGCATCGTGATGGCAGAGATGACGGCTCTCTTTTTTCCGTAGGGGGTCGGCAAAACCATGCCGCAAAGGGAGCGCCAGGGGGAATTGCAGGCCTGCTGGCGGGGCGCTGTTTTGCAGCCCCGCCAACCCCCAGCGAGGCAAGTGGCGCTCACAATGAATGAGCGAGGCGTCTCCATTGAGGCATGGGCCCGAGTGCCGACTGGCCCTGCTCGGACGACAGGGCCGGCGCGCAGCCGGGAGGTTCGGAGGCTTGGGTGGTGTCCGGTTTGATGGACGCAGCCGCTAGTGCAAACATTCGGAAACGTTCCTTTTCGTCGAAACGGGCGTATACAGACCGCATGGTCTCGGGGCTCGGCCACCCGCCTTGAGCTTGAATTATCTCGTCTGGGACCTGGGCATCTGCTTTCCACCAATGGGCCCCGCCTTTTCGCAGCGAGTGGGTGCCCGCTGAGCACCCGGGAAACACTGATGACAAGGACTTGCGCGTTGTGTCGGCGGAAATTGCCGATGGCACTGCCTTGTGCGTGACGGAAAACAACGGGCCATTGGCGCGATCCGGCCACAGCTTCGCGCGGGCGGCGACCCAGTCCCGCAACAGTTGCACGGGACTAGAGCCTCCGAGGCGCGGAAAGCATGGAATGATGCAACGCATCCCTGCTCCTAGCGGATTATTCTTTTGCTGCGTGATGAAGGCTACGGCGTGCGTGGTCTCGATCGCAAGATCCTCCGCCGCCAGGAATCGCATCTCGGCGGACCGTCGCACGCCGAAGAAGCACAACGCCGCAACAGCTGCGTCCCGGACGCCCGCGGGGGAGTTGACACCGCGGCGCGCCCGCACGTAGTGCAGGAGCTGTGTTAAAGACAGCGGCTCTTTGGCCCGTGACAAAATGTGGTCTGCTCGTTTTTTGAGGCCCTTTCCAAAAACGCGCGGCCCGGTCGGTCCACGCGGAATCAAAGGGGTCTACAAGGCCCCGTTCCTCGTGCCATGCTCGCACTGCTGCGCGGGCCGTGGAGATTGTGCCCCACGGTTTGCCGTCGAAGGAAGCGAATCGACACATCAGCTTTGTGTCTGAATCACAGGGCAGCAATGACAGACCGGATGCCGACTCTGCGTGGTTGGCCACAGAGCGAATCGCAGCATCGTAGCGCGCGTGCGTGGAGTCTTCCCACGCCGCGCGGACGCAGGAAATCAACGTGGCAAATGCTCTGGTTTGGAACGCCCTTTGGTCGGCAGTCGTGGTTGCGACCGCCGGGATGTTCAGAACCAGTTCGAGGGCAACCAGATGCCGGGGGCCCGGCCGGTCGGGCCCCGATTTGGGGGGCCCGGCCAGAGTGCCGGGCGCGCGCCCGACGCGCGTTGCGCGCCGAGCGGAGACACTCTTAGCCGGATGGCTCCCCAAGGCCCCGACGCGTTGCACCGTGACCCCGGTACCTCCCGAAGTTTTCGTTGCAAGTTGTGCAACGCCTGCCTGGGCCCGCTCACTGGCGTTGTCACGTTGGCTTGTTGGACGCTATCGAAAGGGTCAGAAGAGGACGAACACGACGAGCCCGGCCCCCCTGGGTGCCTTGCGTCCGCGCCAGGCGGTTCTTCTGAGGCGCTGGCGGCCGCGCTGGGCGCCGTTGCCACTGTCTCCTCTTGAACGCTGCGGCCGGCCCCGGCGGCAGCGTCTGTGACGAAATCATAAATGCCAAAAAAAATGGACCGATCCGCCGGAATTTTCGAGCGGGGGGGAGTGGCAGGTCCATGACGACGACCGGGATTGAGCCGACACGCTCTGGCGGGTTTGCTGTAGCGACGGGGTTCTCGACCTCATCCCCAGTGTGCGCACGCGGGCATATCGTTTCTGGGAGGGCTGGCGCGGTTGTCATCAATCGCGACGCGGGCGCGCCAGCGCATATTCCAAATGTTTGAAATGCCAGACACTTAGCGTACGAACGCCTCTCTCCCCCACCGTTTGCGTTGCCTCCTCTCCCCTACTCCTGACCCCGCTTCCCTACTAATGGCGCCTCTCCTGCCTCTGTCGTCTGAAGATGCCCCCACCGAGTTGGGGCTCGCTGAGCGGCGCAACCGGCGACGCGTCCATCATGGAGCAGACGAGCGGTTGGGGAGGGAGGGGCGAAGGGAAAGCGAGGGAAAAAGGAGCAGGGGAAGCATGGGCATTTTTTCTGCGGCCCGCGAGAGAACGCGGGAGAGCCTGATGCGTAGCGGTGGGAGCGCACGCGCCTGACACTTAGCGTGCGAATGCCTCTCTTCCCCACCGTCATGCGTGGCCTCCTCTCCCCTACCCCTGGCCCCGCATCCCTATGAATGGCGCCCCCCCGTATCCACCGTCTGAAGATGCCCCCACCGAGTTGGGGCTTGCTTTAGCGGAGCAACCGGCAACGTGTCCATCATGGAGCAGACGGGCGGGGGGCGAGGGAGGGAGCGGAAGGAAAAGGAAGGGAAAAATGGGGTAGGGGAGGGATGGGTATTTTTTTCCGTGGCCCGCGAGAGAATGCGGGAGTGCCTGCTGCGCAGCGGTAGGAGCCCGGCGCCTTCGCCTGCGAGCCGCCCCCCGAAATACGGTTGTGCCATCGGCTACGCGGGGGCGGCGAACGCCCCGACCGTGGAGTTGCCACGGCGCCTGCGCCTGCGAGCCGCTCGAGCGGATCCAACAGTCGACCGACGAGGATCAGCTGAGGTGTTCCGTGCGCCCACCCCCGAAGCCCCTTTCCCGAAAGCAAGCGTCCTCAGAAAGTCGTCTTCGGGTTGGGGGGTGCGGTGCCGTGCCGAAAAAGAAGGGGTCAGGGCGGAGGGGGCCTGGCCGCGCCGAGACGAAGGGGTCGGGGCGCAGGGGGCGTGCTGGCTGGCGGGTGGGACGGTGTGAAGGGGGCGCGGGCGGAAGGGGCGCGCGGACTGGTGGGTGGGAGGATGCGGAGGGTATATAGTTTTGGGTCGGGGCGGGGCGGGGCCGTGCCGAAATGAAGGGGTCGGGGCAAAGGTGGCGCTCTGGCTGGCGGGTGATGGGTGCGGAAGTGGCGCGCGGGATGCGGGGGGCGGTGCCGTGCCGAAATAGAAGGGCCCGGGCGGATGGGGCGCTCTGGCTGGCGGGCGGGGGAATGCAGAAGGGGCGCGCGGGATGGGAGGGTGGGCGGTGCCGTGCCGAAACGGAAGGGGTCGGGACGGAGGGGGCGCGCTGGCTGGGGTGTGGGGTGATGCAGGGGGGCACGCGGGATGGGGGGGCGGTGCCGTGCCGAAATAAAAAACGTCGGGGCGGAGGGGGCGCGCTGGCAGGCGGGCTGGGTGATGCGGAGGGGGCGTGCGGGATGGGAGGGGGTGCGGTGCCGTGCCGAAATGAAAGGGTCGGGGCGGAGAGAGCGGTGCTGCGTCGAAATAAAAAACGTCGGGGCGGAGGGGGCGCGCTGGCTGGCGGATGCGGGATGCGGAGGGGGCGCGGGCGCGTCGAAATAAAAGGGGTCGGGGCGGAGGGGGCGCGCTGGCTGGCGGATGCGGGATGCGGAGGGGGCGCGGGCCGGAGGGGGCGCGCTGGCTAGTAGGTGGGAGGATGCGGACGGTCTATAGTAGGGAAGCGCGCTGGTTGGTGGGTAGGAAGGTGGCGCGCGGGATGGGGGGGGGGGGCGGTGCAGTGCCGAAATAAAGGGGCCCGGGCGGAGGGGAGGCTCTTGCTGGTGGATGGGGGGATGCGGCGGGGGCGCGCAAAATGGGAGGGGGCGGTGCCTTGCCGAAATAAAGGGGTCGTGCCGGAGGGGGCGCGCTGGCTGGTGGATGGGGTGGTGGAGGTGGCGCTCGGGATGGGGGAGGCGGTCCCGTGCCGAAATAAAGGGGCCCGGGCGGAGGGGGCGCGCTGGCTGGCGAGCGGATTGATGCAGAGGGGGCGTTCGGGAGGGGGGGGGGGCGGTGCCGTGCCGAGGGGCCGGGGCGGATGAGGGCGCGCTGGCTGGTGGGTGGTCTGATGCGGAGGCGGCGTGCGGGATGGGGGGGGGCGGTGCCGTGCCGAAATGAAAGGGTCGGGGCGGAGGGAACGCGCTGGCTGGTAGTCGGGGCGATACGGAGGTGGAGCGCGGGATGGGGGGGGCGGTGCCGTGTGGAAATGAAATGATCGGTGCTCTAGACACACTGTTCAAGATAATAACTACTCCCTGTCCCACCCGAAACCAGTTATTAGGGCTGGCCGGGCTTTCGCCTGAGACTTCCACATCACTTATGACTCTGAGACGTACAAACAAAGGCAACCGCTTCACACATGGAGGGCGGATCCTTTTTTTTCAAAATGTGGTTCACGCCTCAGCGCCGCGCACATTCGTTTATAACATTCGTAAGGTTGTCACGGATCCCCATGCGCAACGTACCAGACATGATTTTGATTTGCCGTGTGACATGCAAGTAATGGCGTTCTGAAGCAAATCAGGATCGCCAAGACACAACGAACAGGTTGATCCGTGGCGTTGAATACCCGAGAACAATGTTGTGGCATGCTTCCGGCTCTTCAAACGGTCGCCTTCCAACCAAACAGTTCCCTCAATGGAAATGAGCCGGTGTATGGGGCCTATGAGGAGGGATATTGGAGGGAGGGCTTATTCCACCATCGTCGACGACTCTTGGGTTCACACTGGTCCTCCTCCTCTTCCTTTTCCTCCTCTTCTTCCCTCCTCCTCCTCCTCCTCCTCCTCGTCTTCCTCCTCGTCCTCCTCCTCCTCCTCCTCGTCCTCCTCCTCCTCCTCCTCCTCCTCCTCCTCCTCCTCCTCATCATCATCATCATCAGCATCATCATCATCATCATCATCATCATCACCATCATCATCATCACCATCAGCATCATCATCCTACTCCTTCTCGCCCTCGTGTCCTCCCTCTCCTCCTTCTCCTCCCCCTCCTCCTCCCTAAATGAACTCCAATAGTTCCCACAACTGGGGGAACACATACTCTCCAAAAGCTTGGCCGAACTCCAGCCCAGCGTTTGACTAAATTGCTGTCCCCAGAAAGACGCAAGGGTGGCGGTGGTTCGCCACAGGAGTGTGCTGCGATTCGCGGCCTCCTGTGCCCGCCACAAGAGTGCTTGGCGTGCCAACGTTGCCAATTATTTCCAGCCCTTCCTTAAAGATCCATACGAGCCTCGGCCGCCTGCCCTGCGGGAAAGCAAACTTCCGTGGGCCCTTCCGTCCAGGATGGCTCACATATAGCCCCCAAGACGGCCCCAAGGCGCTTCAGATACGGCCGAGATCCCGGTATGACCTCCAGACGTCCCAATATGGCTCCAAAGCGAGCCAAATGGCCACGGCCAAAGACTGCCCCAGGAGGCCCCCCAGGACGGCCCGAGTATGTCCAACCCATCGAGGCTCCTTGTGCTTCCGACAGCCCGAGACAGCTCCAGAAGAGGCCGCCAAGACAACCCCAAGACGGGCCAGGAGGCCCCCGAGACGAGACGAGGAGAGCGCGGTTGAGACAGGGAGAGGAGGATCGGTGGAGAGGGCGGCAGAAGAGGAGGAGGGGGAGGAAGAGGAGGAGGAGGAGGAGGAGGAGGAGGAGGAGGAGGAGGAGGGGAAGGAGACGGAAGCTGGACGCTGGAAGCTGGACTGGCTTGCCTCCAAAGAGGCAAAACCCGAGAAGAGAAGAGACATGGGCGAAACAAGCGCAAAAACAAATAACACGCAGCCGGGACACGGAGGAACCGGGATGGGGCGTGGGCTCGTATGGCTCTCTCGCTCCGCCCCCCCCCGCGCCCCCCCTCGCCGGGAAGGCCCTTGTCCGCGGGTTCCCTCGAAGTGGGGCGCCCCCCCCATGGACGCCCACCTCGTGGCCGCGCGTATGGCGGTGGCAAGTCCTAGCAGGGTGGCCCGCAATGGGTCGGTCTCTGCGTGAGACACCCAAGAATCGATGGGGGAGTGGCAGGTCCATGACGACGACCGGGATTGAGCCGACACGCTCTGGCGGGTTTGCTGTAGCGACGGGGTTCTCGACCTCACCCCTGGTGTGCGCACGCGGGCGTATCGTTTCTGGGCGGGCTGGCGCGGTTGTCATCAATCGCGACGCGGGCGCACCAGCGCAGACTCCAAATGTTTGGGACGCCAGACACTTAGCGTACGAACGCCTCTCTCCCCCACCGTTGACGCTGCCTCCTCTCCCCCACTCCTGACCCCGCTTCCCTATTTAATGGCGCCTCTCCTGCCTCTGTCGTCTGAAGATGCCCCCGCCGAGCTGGGGCTCGCTGAGCGGCGCAACCGGCGACGTGTCCATCATGGAGCAGACGAGCGGTTGGGGAGGGAGGGGGAAGGGAAAGGGAGGGGAAAAAAAGGGGTAGGGGAGGCATGGGCATTCTTTCTGCGGCCCGCGAGAGAACGCGGGAGAGCCTGATGCGTAGCGGTGGGAGCGCCGACGCCTGACACTTAGCGTGCGAATGCCTCTCTTCCCCACCGTCATGCGTGGCCTCCTCTCCCCTACCCCTGACCCCGCCTCCCTATTAATGGCGCCCCCCCCGTATCCACCGCCTGAAGATGCCCCCGCCGAGTTGGGGCTTGCTTTAGCGGAGCAACCGGCAACGTGTCCATCATGGAGCAAACGGGCGGGGGGCGAGGGAGGGAGCGGAAGGAAAAGGGAGGGAAAAATGGGGTAGGGGAGGGATGGGCATTTTTTTCGTGGCCCGCGAGGGAATGCGTGAGTGCCTGCTGCGCAGCGGTAGGAGCGCCCGGCGCCTTCGCCTGCGAGCCGCCCCCCGAAATACTGTTGTGCCATCGGCTACGCGAGGACGGCAAACGCCCCGACCGCGGAGTTGCCACGGCGCCTGCGCCTGCGAGCCGCTCGAGCGGATCCAGCAGTCGACCGACGAGGATCAGCTGGGGTGTTCTGTGCGCCCACCCCCGAAGCCCCTTTCCTGAAAGCAAGCGTCCTCAGGAAGTCGTCTTCGGGTTGGGGGGTGCGGTGCCGTGCCGAAAAAGAAGGGGTCAGGGCGGAGGGGGCCTGGCCGCGCCGAGACGAAGGGGTCGGGGCGCAGGGGGCGTGCTGGCTGGCGGGTGGGACGGTGTGAAGGGGGCGCGGGCGGAAGGGGCGCGCGGACTGGTGGGTGGGAGGATGCGGAGGGTATATAGTTTTGGGTCGGGGCGGGGCGGGGCCGTGCCGAAATGAAGGGGTCGGGGCAAAGGTGGCGCTCTGGCTGGCGGGTGATGGGTGCGGAAGTGGCGCGCGGGATGCGGGGGGCGGTGCCGTGCCGAAATAGAAGGGCCCGGGCGGATGGGGCGCTCTGGCTGGCGGGCGGGGGAATGCAGAAGGGGCGCGCAGGATGGGAGGGTGGGCGGTGCCGGCGCCGAAACGGAAGGGGTCGGGACGGAGGGGGCGCGCTGGCTGGGGTGTGGGGTGATGCAGGGGGGGCACGCGGGATGGGGGGGCGGTGCCGTGCCGAAATAAAAAACGTCGGGGCGGAGGGGGCGCGCTGGCAGGCGGGCTGGGTGATGCGGAGGGGGCGTGCGGGATGGGAGGGGGTGCGGTGCCGTGCCGAAATGAAAGGGTCGGGGCGGAGAGAGCGGTGCTGCGTCGAAATAAAAGAGGTCGGGGCAGAGGTGGCGCTCTGGCTGGCGGGTGATGGGTGCGGAAGTGGCGCGCGGGATGCGGGGGGCGGTGTCGTGCCGAAATAGAAGGGCCCGGGCGGATGGGGCGCTCTGGCTGGCGGGCGGGGGAATGCAGAAGGGGCGCGCGGGATGGGAGGGTGGGCGGTGCCCGCCGAAACGGAAGGGGTCGGGACGGAGGGGGCGCGCTGGCTGGGGTGTGGGGTGATGCAGGGGGGGCACGCGGGATGGGGGGGCGGTGCCGTGCCGAAATAAAAAACGTCGGGGCGGAGGGGGCGCGCTGGCAGGCGGGCTGGGTGATGCGGAGGGGGCGTGCGGGATGGGAGGGGGTGCGGTGCCGTGCCGAAATGAAAGGGTCGGGGCGGAGGGAGCGGTGCTGCGTCGAAATAAAAGGGGTCGGGGCGGAGGGGGCGCGCTGGCTGGCGGATGCGGGATGCGGAGGGGGCGCGGGCCGGAGGGGGCGCGCTGGCTAGTAGGTGGGGGGATGCGGACGGTCTATAGTAGGGAAGCGCGCTGGCTGGTGGGTGGGAAGGTGCGGAAGATGCGCGCGGGATGGGGGGGGGGCGGTGCAGTGCCGAAATAAAGGAGCCCGGGCGGAGGGGAGGCTCTTGCTGGTGGATGGGGGGATGCGGCGGGGGCGCGCAAAATGGGAGGGGGGCGGTGCCGTGCCGAAATAAATGGGTCGGGCCGGAGGGGGCGCGCTGGCTGGTGGATGGGGTTGTGGAGGTGGCGCTCGGGATGGGGGAGGCGGTCCCGTGCCGAAATAAAGGGGCCCGGGCGGAGGGGGCGCGCTGGCTGGCGGGCGGATTGATGCAGAAGGGGCGTTCGGGATGGGGGTGGGGCGGTGCCGTGCCGAGGGGTCGGGGCGGATGGGGGCGCGCTGGCTGGTGGGTGGTCTGATGCGGAGGCGGCGTGCGGGATGGGGGGGGGGCGGTGCCGTGCCGAAATAAAAGGGTCGGGGCGGAGGGAGCGCGCTGGCTGGTAGTCGGGGCGATACGGAGGCGGAGCGCGGGATGGGGGGGGCGGTGCCGTGCGGAAATAAAATGGTCGGTGCTCCAGACTCCCTGTTCAAGATAATAACTACTCCCTGTCGCACCCCGAAACCCGTTATCAGGGCTGGCCGGGCGTTTCGCCTGAGACTTCCACATCACTTATGACTCTGAGACGTAAAATATGGGCAACCGTTTCACACATGGAGGGCGGATCCTTTTCAAAATGTGGCTCACGCCTCAGCGCCGCGCACATTCGTTTATCTGTCACGGATCCCCATGCGCAACGTACCAGACATGACTTAGATTTGCCGTGTGACATGCAAGTAATGGCGTTCTGAAACAAATTAGGATCGCCAAGATACAACGAACAGGTTGATCCGTGGCGTTGAAATCCCGAGAACAATGTTGCGGCATGCTTCAGGCTCTTCAAACGGTTGTCTTCCAACCAAGCAGTTCCCTCAATGGAAATGAGCTGGTGTATGGGGCCTATGAGGAGGGAGATTGGAGGGAGGGCTTATTCCAACATCGTCGATGACTCTTGGGTTTACACTGGTCCTCCTCCTCTTCCTCTTCCTCCTCCTCCTCCTCTTCCTCCCTCCTCCTCCTCCTCCTCCTTGTCCTCATCATCATCTTCTTCATCATCATCATCATCATCATCATCATCATCATCATCATCATCATCATCACCATCACCATCACCATCATCATCATCATCATCATCATCATCATCATCATCATCATCATCATCATCATCATCCTACTCCTTCTCGCCCTCGTGTCCTCCCTCTCCTCCTTCTCCTCCCCCTCCTCCTCCCTAAATGTACTCCAATAGTTTACACAACTGGGGGAACACATACTCTCCAAAAGCTTGGCCAAACTCAAGCCCAGCGTTTGACTAAATTGGTGTCCCCAGAAAGACGCAAGGGCGGCGGTGGTTCGCCACAGGAGTGTGCGATTCGCCGCCTCCTGTGCCCGCCACAAGAGAGCTTGGCGTGCCAACGTTGCCAATTCTTTACAACCCTTCCTCAAAGATCCATATGAGCCTCGGCCGCCTGCCCTGCGGGAAAGCAAACTTCCGTGGGCCCTTCCGTCCAGGATGGCTCAAATATAGCTTCCAAAACGGCCCCAAGGCGCCTCAGATACGGCCAAGATCCCGGTATGACCTCAAGACGTCCCAAGATGGCTCCAAAACGAGCCAGATGGCCACGGCCAAAGACTGCCCCAGGAGGCCTCCCAGGACGGCCCGAGTATGTCCAACCCATTGAGGCTCCTTGTGCTTCCGACAGCCCAAGACAGCTCCAGAAGAGGCCGCCAAGACAGCCCCAAAACGGGCCAGGAGGCCCCCGAGACGAGACGAGGAGAGCGCGGTTGAGACAGGGAGAGGAGGATCAGTGGAGAGGGCGGCAGAAGAGGAGGAGGAGGAGGAGGAGGAGGAGGAGGAGGAGGAGGAGGAGGAGGAGGAGGAGGAGGAGGAGGAGGAGGAAGGGGAGGAGACGGAAGCTGGACGCTGGAAGCTGGACTGGCTTGCCTCCAAAGAGGCAAAACCCGAGAAGAGAAGAGACATGGGCGAAACAAACGCAAAAACAAATAACACGCAGCCAGGACACGGAGGAACCGGGATGGGGCGTGGGCTCGTATGGCTCTCTCGCTCCGCCCCCCCCCCGCGCTCCCCCTCGCCGGGAGGGCCCTTGTCCGCAGGTTCCCTCGAAGTGGGGCGCCCCCCCCCCCCCATGGACGCCCACCTCGTGGCCGCGCGTAGGGCGGTGGCAAGTCCTAGCAGGGTGGCCCGCAATGAGTAGGTCTCTGCGTGAGACACTCAAGAGTCGAAACACGACGCCGCCGCCCTGCAAACGAACTCAGGAGTCGGGCGTTTGCCAGTCATTGACGGTTAGGCAGTGGGCACCCTTGAAACTTTGCGTATATAAACAAACAAACCGATATATACACGAATATGTATACAGGTATAATGTACATCGGCATGTACGTCTACATGTACATACGCACACACACAGACCCAGGCATATTAATAAGCACATACACGTGCACATGCACATACATTCACACATAATATGACTGAACATATACGTATACATACCTATGCACAGAACATATACACATCCATGCACCTACATACCTTTGCAAGCGTCAATTGCATGTATACCGATGCAGATTCGTACACCATACACACCAGTGTACGCATACCTCTACAAATACACACACAACTATACATGTACATACACATGAACCTATACATGTACACATGCAATTACATATACATGTACGTGTGCATACGCAAATACATTCACAAACACACTACATATACACAGCCGATCATCAGACATCGTGCGTAAACACAAACATGGGCATACACAGATACACAAACATATACATTCACATTTACATATACATTTGCAAACACATGGCAACAACATGCACATACACATATACATACACCTCTACATATACATATACATCAGCATGTACATGTACGTGCGTGCACATGTGCATGCACAAGCCGTCATTGTGCCCCCTGGCACGTGGAATGCCAAGTGCTGCCCGGTAAGGTTTCTGTAATATTCTAAGGGGCCGTCCCCCTCCAGGTCGCACCTCGCCGCGCGCACCGGCCATGCTCCCAGGGGGTCCCCCCCTCCTCTGTCCGCCCCATTCCTCAGTCCCCCCCCCCCCCACCACACACGCACGCACACGCACGCGCACACGCACAACCGCACCTTTCGGCGTCGCGGCCCCGCGCGCGGCAACGGGGCGTAGAACGTCGAGCGCAGGCAATGAAGCGCGCGCGTCGATCACCATCCGGGCACGTATGGCAGCGGGAGCGGTAAGTAGACGAAACTTCGGTGAGGTTGGACGGTGAAGAAGAAGAACAAAAAAAAATAAGAGCGCGCTGAGTCCGCCGGACGGCCGGCGGGCCGCCTAGGAGCAGCGCGGGTGGGCCGGAGCCACGTTACTGCATGTGGTGGAGGAAGGCATCTTCCCAGCTGTCCCATAACTTCTGGTCACAAGCATAATATAACCAATGTTCGGTGATACTCCCAGTGGAAATTTGTATAAACTGTGATATGTCGTCGCACCGCCGCTTGCGTTGTCGTCCATGTCTGCGCTGTGCTATTCGATTGTCGTGGATTTCCGGTTCCCACGCTGCCGCAAGCCTTGTCCATCCAAGGTTCGAGTGTGTTGCCACTCGCTTTGCCCACCGCCATTTTCGTCTGTAGTATACTGTTGTCCACTCGTCCACGTGAGAGCGGGCAACGAGATCTGTAGCCACATGTGTGGCTCTGCGAATGGACTCCTCCCATGGTTCGAGTCCTGCATCGTTTTCGACGTCGTCGAGCTCGAATTCCCTTCCTGCCTCGATCGTGCTGTCGCTGGTGTCATCGTCGGTGCGAGCAGGGTTGGACAGGGCGTCGTCGTCGGCTGCTGCGTCCTGTTGGGTGCTCCCCCGTCGCCTCGGAGCGTTCACAATGAGTCGTGGCATCCGTCGTTGTGCACGTCGCAATGTCAACAGCAGGTCTTTGGTAAGAGTCCACGAAGAGCAGCCGTGCATCCTGCTGTGGAGCGGGTGCCGTTTGCTCGTTAGTTCGTCGCGGGATTGGTTGAATTTGCGCCATCCCATTGCGATTATGTTGGCGAGTTCGGTGGGGGTAGTCGTGGAATGTAAGCTTCCGGCTGAAGTACTTCGCGCTCTGTTCGTCGCTGAAGATTTCGAGTCTGTCGCCGTCGATATCAACGCGAGTAATCGTTCGCCCCAGTCGCCGGCTTATGTTCGTGAGGATGTTGTCTTGTCTGGGTGTATCTCGAGCCCACAGTTTGACGCTGTTTGTTTGAGATGACGAAGAATACATTTCAGTTGTCTGAGGTTGGGTGCGAGTAGTAAGACGTCGTCTGCAAAACGCAAGTTGGTAAGAAACGTCGGTTTGGTATGTCCCAATTTAATGCCAAAGCCCTCTCATGTTCAGACTGGCTCGAGTTTCCGGAACACGTGCTCGAGCAGCGCGTTGAACAAATAAGAACTTAGAGGGTCGCCTTGTTTGACGCCCTTTTCAATACTGAATCCTCTGCTGTTGACGTCGGTCCGCACTGTCGCAGTCTGTCTATTGTAGAATTTCTGGAGCACGGTGATGCAGGGTGCAGGCGCATCTTGATCGCGGAGAGCTTCCCAAAGGAGGTGGTGTTATACGCAATCGAACGCCTTCTTGAAGTCAATCGCTGCCGCCCATAGATTCATCTGCCATTCGTTGGATTGTTGCAGTAGCATCACTGCGGTGAATAAGCGATCCTCCGCGCAGAAACCTTTTCGGAAGCCCGCTTGGTCAGGTGATTGTTGCGAGTCGAAGTGCGCCTCGAGCCTGTTGCAAAGCAGTTGGGCCATTAACTCGCACAGCAACGGTATGATGGCAATTGGTCTGTAGTTATTGGGTAGTTGTGGGTCCCCAGACTTGCGTATGACGCTGATTGCGGTCCGTCTCCATTGCTCTGGCAGTGTCTGCTCCGGCGCCAAGATGTCGTTAAAGAGCTTCAACAAGTGCCGTTCGACGGTGCGCCCTCCTGCTTTCAGAAGCTCCGCGGTGAGACCTGCCGCATATTTACACCTGCCGTTTCTCAGTTGCTTCACTGCCTGGTGTAGTTCGTCGTCGGTGAAAGGTGGGTTGCTCTGTAACATGTGAGTCGTCGCGTTGTTATTGGCGTGGGAGGTTGCACTCTCCTGCGCTGGCAGATGAGCTTCTGGGGGGCACCGGCACAGCTTCTCGTAGAAATCGGCGAAGACGTCAGCAATCCCATGTCGGTCTGTCTCGTGGACACCGCCTGCCGTGGTCATGGCTGGTAAGAAGTCCTTCTTCTTGCTGGATTTGATGCCGGATATGTTGTTGAGGCCCCGGAAGTTGGTTATGATCTCGCTCAGCGCCACCTGCCGCTGAGCTCTTTTTTTAATGGCCCGGTGCTGTCGTAGAATACGTTTGCTGAGAATTGTCCTCGTGGCTGCGTCGCTGTGCGGCGTGTTCCGGCGTTGTGCGATGAGTGCTTGTAGGTATCGTCGGGCTTCGTCGTCGACACAGGCAGTGCCTTGTTGCTGTTGCGGTTCATGCATGTGTTGATCCTCCCTCTGCTGTTGATGATCTTCGTAGGCTGCTCTAAGTGCCTCTTCGGTGCGCGCGCAGGCGTCCTGAGTGCTGCTTGTCGGGTCGTTGCACGTCAAGTGTTTCTTTAAGTGCTGCTGGAAATCCGGGTCGTTAGGTTGCAGGGCTGGTGAATGTGGTTGCGTCGTGGTCGTCGCTCTCGTCGTCGTGGTTGGCATGTCGGGCCGCCCAGTGCTAGTCGGAAGTGCACGGCCTGGTGGTCGAAGCAGAGGTCAGGGCAAATCGTAGCGAATGCGTCGAGCACCAGGTGTCGGGCCTTCCGGTCCACCAGTACACAGTCTATCTGCGTTTGCGTGTGTCTGGCGCCAGTGTGTGCGCACGTGGAGATATCATGCGGGCGCTTGCAGAAAATGGCGTTCGCGATGATGAGTTTCCGTGCGCAGGCCCACGATCGTAGTCAGATCCCACGCTGGTTGCACATGTCCAGACCGTGCCTTCCGAGAGTGTGCCTGTCTACGTCGTTGGCGTTGCCGTCGTCGCCGTCGTCGTACTTTCTGCCGGCTTGTGCATTGAAGTCTCCTGTGAGCACGGTCGTCAACTTCTGCTGTTGGGCATCGGTGTGGATCTCTGTGAGCACGTCATACACGGTCTGCACGTGCTGATCACCGTAACCCCCATGTGGAAAGTAAGCTGTGATGATCCGGAGTGAGTGCTTCCCGATGCCAGCGTCAATGTATGCAATTCGTTCGTTCACAGCTTCGAATCTTCGCATGCGTCGCGCGCGCTGTTTGTGAACAAGAAAAGCAACCCCACGAGTTGGAGAGTCGTGCCCACATGTGTTCACCAGGCTCCGTGACCCAATGTTACAATTTTTCTGTCCTCCATGTTTCGTTGAGTGCTACAACGTCCCATTGCACGTCTGAGAACTCTCGCACAAGTAAGTCAACCGCTGCGTCAGTAGTGAGGCTCCGGGCATTTTATGTATAATCGTAAAATTACTGTGTTGTGGGGTCGCGGTGGTTGTTGTGACTGCTGATTGGAGGTATGTATTGTCGGGTTGAGGTGGAAGGTGGAAGTCGGATGTTGGGAATTGGATGTCTGGATGCTGGGCCACTGAAGGTTGGAGGTCGATAGGTGGAGGTGGAAGTGGACAGTCGGATGTTGGAGGCTGGTGGTCGGTTTGTTGAGCTGCTGGAGGCTGGGTGTCGATAGGTTGAGGTGGACGTGCAAGGCCGGATGGTGGAAACCGGATGTCGGGGTGCTGAGTTGGTGGAGGTTGGACGTCTACGGGTGGATGTGGAGGTGGAAGGTCGGTGCTGGAGGCTGGAGGTCGGAGTGCTGGGTGGGTGGACGTCGGGGGTTGAAAGGTGGCCGGGGTGTATGCGTTGTAGTTGTCGCTGTCAGATGCTGTGTGCCCACTGTCGGGTGCTGCTGGGAAGAGTGCGTGTGTCGCAGGCCCGTTGGTACGTCACCCTCGGCAGTGCTGTATCGCCCACGTCCGCCGCCAATGCTGCCTTGAAGGCGCCATTGATGCAAGTGTAGATGCTGTTCCGACCGCAACCGCCGCATCATGTCATCCGAAGCCTTTGTCGATCTAGGTTGCGGAGGGTTCGATGGTCGGAGGTGGACGCGGAGAGGCAGATGCTGACGGCTGGAGGTCGGAAGGCCGAGCCGGAGTCGGAGAAGACGTCATCTGGTGTTGATGGCCTGTTCGATGCACCTCGGCATGCTCGCGATATTTCGGTGGAGGTGGAGGTGGAAGGTCGGATGCTGGAAGATGGAGGTCGGGTTGTTGTGCTGCTGGAGGCTGGAGGTCCATAAGTTGAGGTGGGGGTGCAAGGTCGGATGGTGGAAGCCGGATGTCGGAGTGCTGAGTTGGTGGAGGTTGGATGTCTATGGGTGGAGGTGGAGGTGGAAGGTCGGATGCTGGAGGCTGGAGGTCGGAGTGCTGGGTGGGTGGACGTCGGGGGTTGAAAGGTGGCCGGGGTGTATGTGTTGTATTTGTCGCTGTCGGATGCTGTGTGCCCACAGCCGGGTGCTGTTGGGAAGAGTGCGTCTGTCGCAGGCCAGTTGGTACGTCACCCTCGGCAGTGCTGCATCGTCCACGTCCGCCGCCAATGCTGCCTTGAAGTCGCTGTTGATGCAAGTGTAAATGCTGTTCCGACCGCAACCGCCACGTCATGTCATCCGAAGCCCTTGTCGATGTAGGTTGCGATTCGATAGTCGATGAAGGTTGGGGTTCGATAGTCGGAGGTGGACGTGGATGGGGGTCGGGTGGCGGAGGTCGAAAGCTGGAGTCGGGCGCAAGTGGTTGAAGACAAGGCCGCTGAAGTGGAAAGTCTTGGTGTTGACGTTCATGGTGGACGTCATTGCAGAATCCATCAGCGTGCTGGTGGTAAATATGTAACCCATGACGAATCCCTCCGCAATCATCCCCAATCGTCGTAACGATGCCCTCCGGGAGAGCTTCACACCATAAGTCCTGCTGGGAAGCCTGAAGGGGGGGGTCAGATAGTCGGCAGAATCTGCGTCGAAGGCGGGATGTGGGAGATGGGGCGTGGGAGGTCGGAAGTTGGAGATTGAAGAGTATAGATGGGTCGAGGTTTCTGGGGGTGGAGGTCGGAATCGATCGCTGGAGTCGGAGAAGCGACTTCGGAGTAGGGAGCAGGAGTCGGAGAGTCCTGGGCTACGCCGTCGTCGGAGAAAGCGGCGCCAGAGTCCACGTCTGGGCGGCAGTCTGAATCCACGATATGAAAGCCGGGGGCGGTGAGGCGGGAGCAGGGGTCGGAGTGCTGAGCTTGATGTGAAACTCGCGGTGAAACGTACTTCGGAATCGTAGAGGGTAGAGGTTGGAGGTCGGAAGCTGGAGTCGTAGAGGTCGGAGACGGAGTCGCACAGATAGTAGCCGGAGTCGGTGAAACGTGCCCTGAAGGTCGGGGGTTGGAGGAGAGGGAAAGCAACTTGGAAGCCCGAGTCGTAGAGATAGTGGCCGGAGTCGGTGAAAGATGTCCTTAATCAGGCTGCGCCGTTGCAGCTCGTGGCCCGTTGTGTCCAGCAGGCGCACTGGGCGAAGAAAAACCTGAAGAAGGGAACTGAATCGTAAATTGGTGTGGAGTGTTAGCGTGGGCGCCGCTGTTTTGAAGCAGCAAGAAGCAGCATGTGTTGACTGTCGGACCCCCCTGCCCTACAGGTCGCTGTCGGTGTCGGGGTCGGGGTTGATTTTGGCACGAAAAACCGTTAATGATAATGAATTGTCAACCTTTTCCTCCACAGATTTGCCCACCGCTGTTGTTCGCCATTGTCCGTGCGTATCGTGCATTCACTGTGACCATCCGTTGCCCCCACAAGATCTACACAACGTTGTTTTTGTACTTGTGGTCCCGGCACAGGTGATACTTTGTGTAGCCCCAATCGTTTATCAGCCACTTGCTCTTCCGTTGTCTGGTTGTTTTTGAAGAACACTCCATCTAACCACGTGTTGTCCTCCATGTCTTGCAGTTTTTTTTTTTGCAAAAAAAAACTTTATCATATATGCTGTGAAACGTAATCATCGCCATTTTCGTGGGGCTCTTGAACGTGTTAATGTTGAGCTTGCTGATGTCATCCATGATATTCTGCAATATGCCTTCCAGCTTGGTGATCAAAACTTCGGACTTGAGTGGCTCTTTGAACCCTAGTGCAACCATCTGCTTGCTCCTGTCATCATTGCTGTTGATGCCCCGGTTGCTGTTCATGCCCGTGTTGAGCTTATCCTTGATATCATTGATGTCGCGCTTCAGGGCTTCGTTCGAAACTTCAACTTTTCCGACTGTTTGTTTGACTTCCGTGACGGCTTCCATGGTTTTTTCTGCTGTGGCGCTTGCTATGTTCGCCACAAGTGTCGTCTGGGCTGTGTCCCGCGTGAGGTCCGAGAATATGTCGTAGATCTTGTCGATCTTCTCGTCTTCGGTCATATTGTATTTGTTTGCTTCTGTTTTCAGTCCTTTCATATCAAGTGATCCCCCGGCAAAGCCTTCGGCCTTACGGACTACGTCTTTTACAATCACAGGGCGACTCAAATCAGTTAGTGATGAAGTAGACGGGTTCGATGCTTGAGAGGTCTGCTTGAACGGTATGCTTGAGCCAAAATGGCTTGAGCCAAAATGTGGGGTTGGACGGTGACATAAGGCAACTGGGACAGAACCCGGGGAGGCCGAGCACGTAATTAAGGAAGTGGACCGACGAAGAAGCTCGTCAAAAAGCGACGGGGAGAGCGAGCGGAAGGCGGCGGAGCCGCAAACAATCGCAGGTCGAAGGAACCGCTAAAACAGGCGGAACCAGGCGGTGCGCCGGAAACGGCGGCGGCCGAGAGGGCCCGTCCTGCGAGGACAGGGACCGCGGGAGGGATCCCAGGGGGGGAGCCGGCAGGGCCCACCAGAGAGTAGCACAAAGGCGCAACCCCAAACTGGGGTGCACTGGGAGCCAGGGTGACCTGGTCGCTGGCGGCCGCACCTTCCACCGGGGGCCACGCGGGGAAGAGACGCCAGCCAGCAGGGAAAATCGAGGGACGCGAAAAAGGCCTCGAGTTCCGCACCGGAGAGGCGTGGGGCGGCGGATATTAGGTGCCGTCGATGTCGGGCCCGCCAGTGGGCCAACATCCTGCCCACTTGCGCCAATCGATCGCAATCCAGCGGTCGGTAGGGCGATGCAACGACAATTGAAGGTGATTTTGTTAGCAAGGAGTCGTTGATCTGTGGGTCCTCGGTGTCACCTGCGGAGCCAGGAGAGGTGCCAGGCCTGTCGACGACCAGGCGCGTGTGGGGGGGGGGGGGGGCGAGACGGGGCGCGCCGAGGCAAGGTGGCGTGAGGGCGGCCAGCAAACGTGGCGTGGGGGCTGGCCGAAGCTGGACCAGGAGTGGGGGGCGTAGGCGGTGCGGGACTGGCCCCATGCGCCTGCGGCCAGAGCGGCCCTGGGCAAGCCCCGGGGGCGAGGGAGGGATGCGGGGGGGGGGCAGGGGCAGGGGGCCAGGGGCGGCCCCGGACCCCAGGCGGAAGAGCGGCGGTCAGGGTGGGCCTGCTGGCCCCGCGCAGGCTGAAAGGTGGGCCTCCAGCCAGTGGGCCAGCGGAGCGCGAACGATCGGTGGCGCGCGCGCAGTGGTCCGCAGGAGCCAGCCCTGGGCCGCTCCTCGGACCCTGGGTGTCGGGTTGGCAAGAGGCACCCCGATGGCGCTGCGATCTCGGCCAGCCCGCGGCCACCCTGGAGCCAGGACGGTTTCGTCGGGAGTAGTGGCAGTGGAACGGCCTTGTTGGGAACCGAAGCGCCAACCCCGACTACTAAGCCCACCAAGGTGGGGAAACGCGCGGAGATGGGTTGGTGAGCGCGAGAGGACCTGCCGCGGGAGGCATGCACTGGAAACGCGTTGCTTGTGCCGATGGCGTCGCTAGGGCGCGGAGGAGCGCCCGCGGCCCTGGGGCCGGCGTCATGTACGGCCCCCCCCCCCCCCACTGAGGGAACTTAGACGCACTCCAGGTGCCGATGAGCTCTGACGCGAGGGTACACTTCTTCTCGCGGTCTTTGTAGAGCCAGCCCTGGGGCCGCATTTGATCAAACGCATCAGGGAAAGCTTCCAGCAGGCGAAGCTCCACTACATTTGGGCTATTGTGCAGGAGAGGTTTCCCGAACACACACGTACACACACACACACACACGAACACGCACACGCACACGCGCACGCACACCCACACACACACACACGCAACGCACACACACACATACACACACGCACAGACACAGACACAGACACAGACACAGACACAGACACACACACACACAAACACATACACAT
>CAUYUJ010014238.1:617004-697004 GCA_963575745.1 Prorocentrum cordatum | reverse complement strand
GGTGACGCTCGGACGACTGGCCGCCCAAAAGCAAGAAAACGTCGAGACGCGCGGCGGCCGGCGCCGGCTGCAGCCGGAGGCGCGTCCGAGCCAACCGGACCACGCACGGGCAGCGCTCATAGTGCGCGATGCTGTCCTGCCCATTCTGGCACCCGAACAAGCATGGCGAGGACCTCCTGCTCGCCCCAGCCGTGGTCCACCCATCAAGTAAGGTTTTGAGTGCGGCTGCCCACACGCAGGGGGGCACGAGCTTACCGATGCACGTGAGGGCGCCTCCAGTCGCCGAACTCGGTGTCCAGGAAGAACTTGCAACTGCCAGCGGTCCAACCGCGCCCGCAGGTGCCAGTGAAGCCCCGGAATGTCCCGAACTCGGAGTACTTCGGTGCAGCGCCGCTGCCAGCGTTTCCTCGGGACCGGGGCTTCCGCGGAGCCCTGGAGGAGCCGATCCACGCTGAGACGTGCAGTCGCTGCTGCGTTTTCCAGTTGCCGCTGCGCCCGCGTCAAATTCGAGAAGAAGCTGCCGGAAACCCACTGGCTCCAGGCAGCCACCCGATCGAGGTGCGTCGTGTATGCCACAGCCTGGGATAGGCGCCGCTGCCGGGGCTCAATCTGCAGGCCGCCTTGCAACGTGTTCTCCCAGCGATGGACTCTGCATTTCGAGCCAAGCGCTATGGCGGCGAGATCTGGAATATCCGACGCAAAGCTCAACTGTGTCAGCTGCTGCAGCAGACCGGGGGTGGCCCAGCCCCTGGCACCAGGGAACAGCGTCTCCATGAGGTGCCGCTCCACGTGCTGCCAGCGCGAGGGGAGGTCCTCCAGCTGGGCGAGAAAGCCTGCCAAGGGCAATATGTACATGCGGTACGCCACCGCGGATACGAGCATGCCACCACCGATGCGCTTCCAGACCAGGGCCCGCTCCAGCATCTTCGCGAAAACGGTGTCCCATGCGAGGGACGCCCGGGTTGGGCCCAAGATGAACCCCAAGTATTTTGCGTGACCCGCCAAAATAAATTCTGCCCAAGATCTCGCCGCGCCCGCCACCGCCGCGCGAATCTGGTCATGAGGCAATAGCGAGAGCGGCACAATGATGGACTTATCCCTGTGCAACTTCAGGCAAGACACGAACTCGTACTCGCCGAAAATGACCTCGAGGAACCCGGATTGCTGTGGTCCATGGCCAAGCACCAGCGCAATATCGTCAGAATAAGCGCGAAGTACCACGGCCGGCACGAGTCGGCGAACCCTGCGGATCAAGACGTCGGAGACAATCGAGAACATGAGGCGTGACAGAGGGCATCCCTGCCGCACTCCAGTAGTAATCCCAAAGCCCTCTGCTGAAGAACCGTTCAACGAAAGAAAGCAGTAGTTGTTGTCGTACAGCACCGCAACAAAATTCCGGAACCAGGGGGGCCACCCCCTCGACACCAACACCTGCTGGATGAAAGTCTGGTTGATGCTGGGGAACGCGGATTCAAAGTCCAGGAACACGGCGAGGGGGAAGTCTTGTGTGAAGGCGTTCTCGATCATGGCCTCCTCGATGTCCAGCACGTTCGCGAGCATGGAGCGCCCGCGAAGAAAGCCGCGTTGCTCTTGCGATACCCCGGGTGCTACCTGCGGTTCGATGTGCATGCGAACAGCGCTGCACAGGACCTGGTTGTCCGTATTCGTGATGTTCAGCGGCCTCATGTTGCCGGGAGGGAACACCTCCGTCCCGTCTGCGCGGATGGACGTGGCCTTTTTCGGTATGAATACCATCATGCTCTCGTTGAAAGACCTCGACTCCTCGCGCACTCGGTCGAGGCCGTCCGCGGCGACGAGATCCCTGTAGGCCGCCTCAAAGGCACCAGCGGCGAGGTCCACCACCCGGCACCAGGCCTTGAACGGAATGCCGTCCCGGCCAGGCGAGCTGTTCCCGGTGAGCAGGATCGCCTCCCTGAAGGTCGCCTCTGGCACCGCGTCATGAGGCAGGTGTTCTTGGTAGTCGTCTGGAAGGTGTTGCGCGTCTTCCCGTAGCCACGAGGCCATCAATTGCTGATCGATATCCCTCTGCTGGAAGACTTTCTCCCAATGCGCGCGCAAAAGAACAAGCATTTCCTGCGGGTCGGAGGTGGCCTCCCCCGACGCGGTGTCGATGGCGAAACTCTGGCAGCTGCGCCCCGGGGCTAACCGGCAGACCAACTGGTGGTTCCTACGGCGACGGCGCGCGGCCTGGTCCGGATCAAGGTCTTTAAGGTCAGAGTGCAGACTGCTGAGCTCTTGAATTGCGAAGTTGTTCTGCAATTCCATCACGTGCCTTCGGACCCGGGCGAGACGAGGGCCAGCAAGGGATATAACATCATACGGATTTCGCACAAGATCCCGAAGAAGTGGGTACCGCTCCAAGCACCGGGAGACCCGCTCAGGGTTGCCCGCCTCCGATGCCCTCAAAAATTTCATCGTGACACCAATGCGATCCTCAAGAGTATCAACAGGAGGAGCTCCGCCAAGTTGAGAGGACAAAGCTTTCTCGGCCTGCCGCATGGCCCGTTTGAGTAGCTGCAGCGCAACGATGCCCGAGGCGCCGGCGTGGTCCCGGAGGAGATCCTGCCAGGCGAGTGCCACCTGCCGAGGCCAGTCGGGATGATCCAGGACCTGGTCGCCAATGGGGCGGTCCGCGTCTCCGCTGGCAATCTTGAGGCACTTCCGAAAGCTGACTGGGCGATGGCGCGAAAGTTATGGGTGCCAGTTGAGGGCGGTGCAACAGAAAGCCTTGTCTAAATATTCGACGTCGTACTGGTTGCTATATATCCGATCGATGCGGGAGCACGAGTCTGGGGACGCATACGTGTGCTCTGGTTGGCACAACTCGTGGAGCCCCAATGGGGTTTCGAGCATATTGCGCTAAGAACAAGAATCTCTGTAATCCCGGCCGCCCGTGTTGGAAGCAGTCGAGGGGCAGACCCGGTCAGCAGAGTGCACCACGTAATTAAAGTCCCCGCTGATGATGGTCTTCACCTGGTCCCGGGGCTTTCTATGCCGAGCCAGCCGACGGCGGAGCGCCTCCCGGAGTTCATAATCAGAGGCAGCACGACCCTCTGGATCGAAGCCCGCCTCGGCCAGGTCCTCGGCGGGACTAGAGTTGCCAGTGTGGAAGTAAACTGAAAAGATATCCAAGGAGCCATGCTCCCCCACCAGATGCAGCACAGCCGCTCGCCCAGGAAAGATAACCTCAAAATGCACTTTATGGCCGAAGAGTTTCAGGAAGTCGTCCTTCACCGTGATTCCGACCCCTGCAACCGCTGGCGTCGGGCCTGGGGACCAGCAGGAGGAGCACCGGGGGGGGCTTCTCCATAACTTGCACCTGTCATTTGTACCATGGGACTCGGACCAGCAGCCAATGTCATGGGATGCCATAAGCTGATGCACAAACTTTGTCTTGTCCCGGTGGCGAGCCGGATCCAAAGCGAAGAGCGCCTGGGTATTCCAAGAGACCAGGGAGAGCTTGCCAGCATACTGGCCAGGGGCACGCAGGGCTGGGAGTCTCAAGCGGGGCATGACCCCGCCTCCACCCAGGACAGGACTGCCCATGGGCCCATCATCCCGAAGACCTGCTTGCCGCCCATCGCTCTGAGAGGAGGCGCCCACCGCGCGCAAAAGAGCCTGCCGGCGAAGAATATGAACCGGCACATCGTGTCTACGATAAACACCTGCATCATCGTGAGGAGCATCTGGGAGCAGATGGAGTGGAAGAACGGGTACAGAAGGTCGGAGTCGAGGTAGAGTGTATGGATACCACCGCATTGAAGAAGAGGATCTGGAGAACACGCGACTTGGGGAGGAAGATGAATTCGTAGTGCCGTCGTCCCTGCCATTATTGACCACGGAGTCCTGAAGCAAAGCGCTCGGCTGACCGAGGGGGCAGCGGAGCGAGATGTCGAGATGTCGAGGTCCTGAACAAAGCGATATTTGCAGCAGCACAGTAGCGCTGGCAGGAACGAAAGAAAGGTAGGGAAGCATGGAGCATTAGGCGTCGTATTCCTCTTCCTCCTTTCCCAAGTCGTCGTCGTCCTCCTCCTCCTCCTCATCCTCCTCACCCTCCCATCCATCCCGCCCTCCTGCTCCTTCGCCTTGCCCTCCTTGCTCGCCACATCATGTCTCTATCCCAAACCGTTCTGCCTAATCCAAGGCAGCGGCTTTCCACAACGCCGATGCACCTGCAGTCCAAGCTGGGGCCAACAATGATACGGTTCCAAAACAAACAAAATCACCAATGCAATGGTAACGTTATGAGATCCGGATGTGGACACTTGCGGTTCATATGCTGGCAACTCTTGGTCGTGGCAGCACAGATGGAGCTCACACGTGCCCTGCATATCTTATATATATATATACATATACATATATATATATATATGTATATATATATATGCTAGAACCATCGCGCGCGCTTCGCGCGCGCTCAAGTTCTAGCCAGGCTGGGTTGTGGGTTAGAGGCTTATTGAAAATTCGTTTTGAATTCGTGGGGGGCCTCCCGGGGGGCTCTTGAAGGCAATTTTGGAGGCCTCCTCTTGGGCTCTCTTGGGGGCCTCTTGGCGCCTTTTGGGGGCCTCTTGGGGAGGAGGACTCGAATTGTCGGTTCGTGTTCCCCCTCTTGAGCTCCTCTTGAGCCCCTCTTGGGGCCCTCTTGGGCAATCTTGGGCGTTTGGTACGCTTTTGGGCCGTCTTGGGACTCTCTTGCGCCGTCGTGGCGCCCTCTTTGGGTACCTCTTGGGCCGTCTTGAGCTGATTTCTGAGGCATCGTGGGCTGTCTTGGACCGTCGGAAACACGAAACAGCGAGAATATGAACAGCCTTCAAAAACCAACGACAAAAAGTTACTTGTTTCGATTCCTGAGGGCCTCGTGGGAGTCCTTTTGAGGGCATCTTGGCCCTCTGGAAGCCCTCTTGGGCTGTCTTCAAGACATGCTGGGCCAATTTTGAGACGCTCTTGTGCGGTCGTGGGCTCTCTTGGAGCGCTCTTGGGCGACCTTGGCGCCCTCTTGGACGTCTCTCGGGCCCTTTCGTCGCCCCCCTTCCCTTCCTTTGACGCATTCTGGCACCCCCGACGGGTCCAAAACGGCAGGAGGCGAAATCAGTGTCCCCAGGACCCCCTCCCCATTTATATCTATATACCTATATATACATATAGATATGCGTGTGTGTATATATGTATATATATATACATATACAAGACTGCATTGGCGCTGCGCGCCATGCACCTTGGTCCTTTAGAGTTTCGCACGTTAGCGGAGTGCGTGCGTGCGTACAGAACAGAAGTGGGAGAGAGAGGAAAACTGGTTCTGCTAGTGTCTTGACGGGGTGGTACAGAGGAACATGCAGAGGATCAGGAGGAGGGGGAGGAGGTGGAAGAGGAGGAGAAACAGAATAAGCGAAAAATAGGAGGAGGAGGAGGAGGCTGAGAGAAGGAGGAGCAGAGAATATACAAAGGAGGAAGAGGAACAGGAAGATAACGGGAAAGAGAAGGAGGGAGACGGGGAGAAGAAGGATGAAGGAACATAAATATTGAAAGGCTTCTGGGGGTGCCATTGAAGCTCAGTGTTGGGAGCCCTGGTGTTATGTAGCGTTTTGGGGCCTCTTGGGAGTCTTCTTGGGGCCCTTGTGGATCCCTTTTAGGGCTCTGTTGGGGTTCTCTTGGGTCGTCTCGGGGCCCTTTTGGGCCGTCTTGGGGCGTCTTGGAGGCCTTTGGCCGTCGCGGGCCCTCTTGGGTGCCTCTTTGGGCGCTCTTGGGGCTCTCTTGGGCCCGTCTTGGAGGCCTCTTGGGCTGTCTTGGGACTCTCTTGGATCGTTTTCGGGCTCTTTGGGGGGCCTCTTGGGCTATCTTGGGGCGATGTTTGAAGCCTCTTGGGCCGGTTCGGGCTGATGTTGGCCCGAAAAGGGAGAACCAGAAACACCTCTGACAACCATGCAAAAATCAATGAAATGTCCCTCTTGGGGCCCTCTTGGGAAGCCTCTTGGAGGCCTCTTGGGGCGTCTCGGGGCCCCCTTGGACGGTCTTGGGCGGTCTTGGGGTCTCTTGGAGCGCTCTTGGGCTGTCTTGGAGCGCTCGTGGACCCCTCTTGGGAGTATCTCGGGCCGTCTGGGGCGCCTCTGGGACCGCCCGAAAATCTCGGAAAAGGCTGAAACTCATTCGTTTGTCGGTGGGTGGGGGGCTTCGTCGGGGGTCCGTCTGGGAACCCCGGCCCTATATATATATATATATATATATATATATATATATATATATATATATATATATATATATTATATATATATATACGTAGCACCCCGCAATTGCGGATAAGAGTGAGGGAGCGGGCGCGGGCGACGCGGGCGTCGTCGAGCAGGCGGACCTCGTGGCCCCCACCTTCCCTGTCGATGGCGCTCTCCTCCTCCACCTCCTCTCTCTCCTCCTCCTCCTCCTCTTCCTCGTCCTCGTCCTCTCGTCATCGTCATCGTCCTCCTCCTCCACCTCGTCCTCCTCTCCCCCTCGTCCTTCCATCATCGTCTCCCATTGTCGTCCCCCTCATCCCTCCATCATCGTCCTCCCATTGTCGTCCATCATCATCCCCTCCTCCCCCCCCCCCTCCTCCCCCTCCTCCCCCTCCTCCCCCTCCTCGTCCTCCTGCTCCTCCTCCTCCTCCTTTTTTTCCACATTCTCCTTACATCCTCTCTTCTTTCGCGTCCTCCTCGTCCCCTATTTACTCCTCCTGCCTCCCCCCCATTCCCCAAGATAACGGCAACGCAATCCTTTTTTCCACTTTATGCTCCCCTCTTTCTCTGATCAAGGCAAATCGCCAGGGCAAAGTTGCTGGACGGGCTGGGGTGGATGCGCGGGGCTTGAAGAGGTCGCTGCGGGCTCAGACGGCATGCAAAAATCCGCCGCCGCGCTTGTGCGGCAATGGTTTCTTCAATGAACGTGGTTTGGGTCGCGGGTGGGTCGCGGGCTCTCCAGGTGGTTTGGGCCGGTTTGGGTCGCGGGCTCTCCACCTCCACCTGGAAGGAATGCCAAAGCAGCCCGCCGCAGGCGCCGAAAAATGTGGTTTGTACACTGAACGTGGAATGGGTCGCGGGTGGGCCGCGGATTCTCCATCGGGAACGAATGCAAAAGATGCCGCCGCAAGCGCCGAAAGAAATGGTTTGCACCCTGAACGTGGTCGCGGGTGGGCCGCGGGCTCTCCACCTGAAACGAATGCAACAGATGCCCGCCGCAAGCGCCGAAAAATGTGGTTTGTACCGTGAACGCGGTTTGGGTCGCGGGTTGGTCGCGAGTTGGTCGCGGGGTGGGTCGCGGGGTGGGTCGCGGGCTCTCCGCCTGGAAAGAATTCAAAAAAAGCCCGCCGCAGGCGCCGAAAATGGTGGTTTGTACCTTGAACGTGGTTTAGGTCGAAGGTGGGTCGCGGGGTGGGTCGCGGGGTGGGTCGCGGGTGGGTCGCCGGTGGGTCGCGGGTGGGTCGCGCGGGTGGGTGGGTGGGCCGCGGGGTGGGTCGCGGGGTGGGTCGCGGGGTGGGTCGTGGGGTGGGTCGCGGGGTGGGTCGCGGGTGGGTCGCGGGTGGGTCGCGGGTGGGTCGCGGGGTGGGTCGCGGGGTGGGTCGCGGGGTGGGTCGTGGGTGGGTCGCGGGTGGGTCGCGGGTGGGTCGCGGGGTGGGTCGCGGGGTGGGTCGCGGGGTGAGTCGCGGGGCGGGTTGCGGGTGGGACGACGACAACAAACAACAACAACAACAGCAACAACAGCAACAACAGCAACAACAACAACAACACCAACAACAACAACAACAACAACACCGACAACAACAAACAACAAACACCAAACACCAAACAACAAACCAAAACAACAAACAACAAACAACAAACAACAAACAACAAACAACAAACGACAAACGACAAACGACAAACGACAAACAACAACAACAACAACAACAACAACAACAACAACAACAATAACAACAACAACAACAGCAGCAGCAGCAACAACAACACCAACACCAACACCAACAACAGCAACAACACCAACACCAACACCAACAACAACAACAACAACGAGAATCCGCACCGCGGAATCCCACTTCAGCCACGCACCCAGGGACAATGAATGACCGTTCGGCCCCCTCATTCTGATATATATATATATGTGTATGTATATATACATACACATATATCCAGCCTCTGCCTCTCGCAGGTACCCTCGGGTCACATCACTAGGACTCCACCTGTGCTGCGGTATCGCGCACTGGTGTCCACATGATTCTCCTGAAGCTACACTGCTGCATTCGACATCCTTTGCAGCATCATCCGTCATCAAAATAAGAACATGACGTGCCGAACCTTGCCGATCATAATCTGCCGCATCCGAGCTGCCTGGGGGGCAACGGACGGGCATGCATGACATCTCGTTTTCTCGGGAACGCGGTTCAACATCCTTTGCACTGATTTCCACTTCCTTTCACCCGATTTCCTCTCTTGCTGTCTCCGCAACGCGGTTCAATCTCCTCTCCTCCGCTTCCTTGTCCCCTCCTCCTCCTTCACTGCATCCGCCGTCCACCAGCCGTGCTTTTTCCGTCCTGTGCTCGATGCGCCCGCGGCGCCCCTACGCCCCAGAGCAGGCGCTCCGCGACGCCCGGGGCAATTACCTACGCGCCACGACGCCTGGGCGCGGCCGAGCCCGGGCCCCAGCCCAGGGGACCGCCTCCGGGGGCGGCGTGCGGTGCAGCTCCCCTCCTCCTCCTCCTGCTGCTGCTGCTCCTGACCCCTCCCTCCCTCCTCCCTCCTCCCCCCTCCCTCCCTCCTCCTCGTCCTCCTGCTCCGTCTCTTGCCAACTCTCTCTGTCTATCTCTCTCTCTCTCTCGTTCTCTCTTCCTCTTTCTCTCTTTTTCTCTCTCTCTCTCTCTTTCTTTCTCTCTCTCTCTCTCCCTTTTTCTCTCCCTCCATATATATATATATATCGATATACCCTACGGGTGACAAGGAGGTTGGGGGGAAAGGGGAAGGCGATCGATTTGCGATGGTTCTGGGTCCTGTGGTGGTTGGTTCTTCAAGTGTCTCATCGTCCGCACATATGCCCATCAATATATCGATCTATATACCGAATAATATAAGTCTGGCATACGTTTATCTAAATGTATATATACACATATATATATATATGTCGACCTACCCATATACCAATATATTAGTTTATCAATATACCAATCACTCCATCAATCTATGTATACACATATATGTATGGCTACATATAGGTGTAGGTTTAGATATCCCAATGTGTACATCGATATGTCTACCTCTCAATATATCAATGTATCGAGATACCTCTATATCTATATCTCTATCTCTCTATATATGTGTGTAAGCCTAGCAGCATGTATCTCTCTCTATCTATATATATATATATCGAACATCGGGACAACCATCGGGACAACCATCAGGGCACCCATCAAAACAACCATCGGGACATCCATCGGGGCAACCACAACCATCGGGACAACCGCCGGGACAACCGGGGGACACGCCCGGCGCTCGGGGGGCGGCCCTTTTGGCAATAGATGGCCTCTACTATGGATGGAACTCGCGCAGCTTCGCCTCGCCCGCACGCACGACACGAACCGAAACCGAAACCGATTTCCCGGTTGGGTTCACTTCCGTTCCAACCCCCCAACCTCCGATGCATATGCCTATACGACCACCCTTTGGGTGATAAGGAGGTCGGGTGGGGGGGGGGAAAAACAAATTCTAACGATCTCAGAATCGATCTCAATGCCGACTTCACTATCGATACCAAGGCGGGACAACCCAGGCCACAGCCCGCCCGCCGCCGACGGAACACCGACGGGACACCAACGGGACATCACGGGACACCACGGCAAGACACCCCAGGACACCGCGCGCCCACCTGGGGCGGAGGGGCGGTCCACTGCATCCGGATCGCCCTAGCGAAGGCGGGGTCATTCCTCTCGCGCGCCCACGCAGCTTCGCCTCGCCCGCACGCACGACACGAACACGAAACCGAAACCGATTTCCTGGTGGGGGGCTCTCCGTTCCACTGCGATCTCGCCCCCCAACCTCCGATAAATACCCATACGACCACGCTCTGGGTAATAATTTTAAGGAGGTTGGGGGGTGAGGGGGAAAGAGCCAACTTCTGGCAAAAGCGATCGGTGTAAGGATGACGATGCTGTTGACGCGCCCTCGAGTGAGCGACGACGCGTGATGACGACGTGCGCTGCGATGACGAACACGAAACCGAAACCGATTTCCTGGCGGGGTGCTCTCCGTTCCACTGCGATCTCACCCCCCAACCTCCGATACACATGTGTAGACATAGCTGGACGTGTTTGCATGGTACACACCTGAGTGGCACATGCGTGCCCAGGCTCATGCAAAAAGAACTCCAGCACGCAAACATGGCAGGACATTGACAAGAGGAGGAATACGAAGTCGAATGTGAAGAGGAGGAAGGACAGAAGGAAGATAATGAGGATCACCATGGGGGCTTTTGGGCAGGAGGTGCAACAGCGGTATCGCAGTCGAACGCAGGTGAAGTCGTCACACCTTGTTGCGATGTGTGGCGCAGGAGGGTGTTCCATACCTTGCGATTGCAGTTAAAAGTTGAGCGCGCGTGAAGTGATGCAACCTGTGGTGGCCCTGGCAGGCCATTCCCTATAATCCCGATAACCCAAGGACGCTATTCCCACATGATTCAGGATAGTGCGTAACCCACAAGGTGCCATGGACGCCAATCAGTAAGCCATGACACATCGCAGACACCGAGGACGAACATCATCCGCACCCTACATTACCTACACTCGCATCCATGACTCAGAGTACACATGGTGTACCTACAACACGATTTCTCATTCAGATCCTGAAATATTGGGATCACCGTCTAAGATTAACAGAACTCCTGGAGACCTCTCGGAGCCCGACCTCTCCATTCCCGAGAATTAAATCCTGTGAAGACAGAATGTTTCTGTTAGCGTCCACGGGTCCACCTCCCGGGCCAGACCTCCTGCAGACCTCCCGGAACACTATTCCCGCTAATCCCAGGACGCTCTCATGGCAGCATGATTGCGATGAATCGTGATGATGACGACGGTGACGATGATGGTGATCGGGTCGCCACTGACAAAGCCTGTAAATGGTTTGTATGGTACACAATTGTTACCGTCTTCATTCGCCGATCAATGTCGCTATGATCGTCCATTACTGTCCCCATTGTCGGCGCGCCGACCAAATAAAAGAGGTCTTCGTATCACTTCACGCGCGCTCCAGTCGATTTGAGGGGGGGTAGGTCTCCCGGGACCTGGCCGAACGTGCCGTTTGGGGACAGAGGGCCCCAGAACGAGCCAAGAGGGCCCCAAGGGGCCCTCCGGACGGTCCAAGAGAGCGACGAGTCGCCGAAAGATCAATCCAAAACGCCCACGCTGGCCTCCAGACGGCCCAAGAAGCTCCGAAAACGCCCCGAGAAGCACCCAAGAGTCGTCCCAAGAGGGCCCCCAGAAGCAAAATTCGTCCCATCCCATGTGGAAAACATAATTTTTTAGCACACTCGCCTCTTGGGCGTTCACAACGTCCAAGAAGGCCCAAGAGGCCTTCGAGGTCGCCCCGAGACAGCCCAAGAGACCCCCAAGAGGGCTCCAAATCGACACAAGAGGGCCCCAAGACGGCCCAGGAAGCCACCAAGACGGGCCAGGAGGGCCCCAGGACAGCCCCACGAGAAGGCCCAGAGGGGGAATCCGAACAGATCTCTCGAGCCTTCGACCCCAAGACGCCTCCGAAGATGCCCCCAACACGCCCCCAGGAGGCCCCCAAGAAATTCAAAAACTACATCCAAGACGCCCCCGAGACGCCTGTCACGAGACCCCATCAGCAATCCGAGTAGCCTCGGACCCACGACCCGGGCACGGTGGCGGGCGGGACGTGTCGAAGGCCATTCGATAATCATTGTTCGGGTGTGTTGACAGATGCCCGCCGTCTGTGTACGTGGGTTCTCGCCCGTTTCCTCATGCGTGCACGGCGACAACTGAGAATGTAAGCCCAAGAGGCCCAGAAAAGGCCCCCATGAAACCCCATAAGAGCTCCGAGAAACCCCAAAAAAGCGCCCAAGAGGCCCTCATGAGCAACACACAACAACTGCCAGTCCCCCAAGGGGTCGGCGGTGTGGCGCATAAACCTGAGGATCCACGTCCGGAGGTGACTTGCTGAGCGGCAGCGTTTTTCGGCGAACGCCTTAATGCAACGCATCCTGTGTATCCAACGATTGCATAATTGTACTGGTACATCTTGAATTGTGTGACAATTTCATATCTCCCCCTAACCCCCCCTGGAATCGCGCCACATTGTCGGACCAAATCTGACGATCCCCATTCTGGAGGTCAAAGACGTACCATAACGTTCAGGAATCCAACACATCGGCCTCTTGAACCTCCTGGAGTTTAAAGGAATTTCAAGACGGCTTAAGACGGACTCACGACGGTGCAAGACAGCCCAAGATAGCCCCACGAGGGCTCAAGAGGCCCCCAAGACGGCCCCAGAGGGCCTCAAGGAAACCCCCAAGAGCACCTCCAGAAGCCAAAAACATGGACTTCCCGTTGCTTGTTGAATATGTGTGACGTTCTCGCCTTTTTCGACTCGGGAGCTCCGAGAGGCCCCAAACAGCCTCCAAACTGGCAAAAACACAGCCCCAGAGGCCCCCAAGACGGCCCAAGAGTGCCCCAAGACGCCCCCCAGGATGCCCCAAGCAGCCCCACAGAGGCCCCCAAGAGGCCCGCAAGAGGCCCCCAAGAGGGCCCCCAAGAGAGCTCCAGGCGGCCTCGAAAGGCCCCAAAGACGGCCTCCGGAGGGGGCAGACGGTGCGAGAACGCCCCAAGACGGCCCAAGAGGCCCGCAAGAGGCCCAGAAGGCCGCAAAAGGCCCCCCCAAAGGCTCCCAGGATCCGCCAAGAAGCCTCCAAGATGCTCCAAAGAAGGCCCAAAACGGCTCCAAAAAACAATTAGCCTGGCGAAGGACCCAACCATATGCAGTTGTGAATGCCGCAATTGTGCTGGGTGGTGGCGGACGCATGCGGGCGGTACCACTGGGACCTTCGGTGGAGCTCCCTATGGGGCCACGAAACGCTGTACTGGGTGGGTGAGACGCGGTCAGCAAGGGCTGTGCTGCGTGGTGGCGGACGCATACGAGCGGTGCCACTGGGACCTTCGGTGGAGCTCCCTATGGGGCCACGCACCGCTGTACTGGGTGGGTGAAACGCAGGCAGGGAGCAAGGGCTGTGCAGGGTGGTGGCGGACGCATGCGGGCGGTGCCGCTGGGACCTTTGGTGGAGCTTCCTATAGGGCTACGAAGCGCTGTTCTGGGTGGGTGAAGCGCAGGGAACAAGGGCTGTGCTGGGTGGTGGCGGACGCAAGCGGGCAGTGCCACTGGGACCTTTGGTGGAGCCCCCTATGGGGCCACGAAACGTGCGAGGGGTGTGCCAGAATGGGGTGTGGAACCGCATGCCAGCGCAGCCACTGGGGCCTTCGGTGGAGCTCCCTATGGAGCCACGAAGCGTGTGAGGGGTGTGCCGAAATGGGGGGTGGAACCGCATGCGAGCGCAGCCACTGCGGCGTTCGGTGGAGCTCCCTATGGGGCCACGAGACGTGTGAAGGGCGTGCCGAAAAAGGGGGTGGAACCGCATGCGAGCGCAGCCACTGGGGCCTTCGGTGGAGCTCTCTATGGGGCCACGAACCGTGTGAGGGGTGTGCCGAAATGGGGGGGGAACCACATGCGAGCGCAGCCACTGGGGCGTTCGGTGGAGCTCCCCATGGAGCCACCCACGAAGCGTGTGAGGGGTGTGCCGAAATGGGGGGTGGAACCGCATGCGAGCGCAGCCACTGGAGCGTTCGGTGGAGCTCCCTATGGGGCCACGAAACGTGTGAGGGGTGTGCCAGAATGGGGGGTGGAACCGCATGCGGGCGCAGCCACTGGGGCCTTCGGTGGAGCTCCCTATGGGGCCACGAAACGTGTGAGGGGTGTGCCAGAATGGGGGGTGGAACCGCATGCGGGCGCAGCCACTGGGGCCTTCGGTGGAGCTCCCTATGGGGCCACGAAACGTGTGAGGGGTGTGCCAGAATGGGGGTGGAACCGCATGCGGGCGCAGCCACTGGGGCCTTCGGTGGAGCTCCCTATGGGGCCACGAAACGTGTGAGGGGTGTGCCAGAATGGGGGGTGGAACCGCATGCGGGCGCAGCCACTGGGGCCTTCGGTGGAGCTCCCTATGGGGCCACGAAACGTGTGAGGGGTGTGCCAGAATGGGGGGTGGAACCGCATGCGGGCGCAGCCACTGGGGCCTTCGGTGGAGCTCCCTATGGGGCCACGAAACGTGTGAGGGGTGTGCCAGAATGGGGGGTGGAACCGCATGCGAGCGCAGCCACTGGGGCCTTCGGTGGAGCTCCCTATGGGGCCACGAAACGTGTGAGGGGTGTGCCAGAATGGGGGGTGGAACCGCATGCGAGCGCAGCCACTGGGGCCTTCGGTGGAGCTCCCTATGGAGCCACGAAGCGTGTGAGGGGTGTGCCGAAATGGGAGGTGGAACCGCATGCGAGCGCAGCCACTGGGGCCTTCGGTGGAGCTCCCTATGGGGCCACGAAGCGTGTCAGGGGTGTGCCAGCATGGGGGGTGGAACCGCATGCGAGCGCAGCCACTGGGGCCTTCGGTAGAGCTCCTTATGGGGCCACGAAACGTGTGAGGGGTGTGCCAGAATGGGTGTGGGAGGGGGAGGAGGGGGGAGGAGGGAGGGAGGAAGGAGGCGGGAAGGAGGCGGGAACGCGGGGCACCGTCTCTTCAAAACGAGAACCCAACACCACAGGATGGTTGGGAATTAAGAGGCCCGCAAAATTGTATACGAATAGCGGGTTGTTGCTATGCTCATCGGAATTTGACCTTGGCGCTGCCTTGTGCTTACACGCGGTGTATGCTCACTGCCCTCGTGGACATTCGCACGCTCGTCCCGGCGCTGAAACTGGGAAGGGGGGGCGCATCCACCCTCCGTGGCGCTGGCAACGCCCTGGCGCGGGCAGAACGACACGGCAGGAGTTCCCGGCAGACGAGCGGGGCAAACCACCCAACGCCCAGTCAACGTGCTCTGGACGTGCACCTCGCGAAGCGAAAGGAATCCTTGAAATCCATTGTGTTGTCCCGACATCCTAGGATGGGGCTCTTGTTTTCTCTGGACACCCCGCGGAGGAACCCAGCCGCCCGCACATACACAGACACACACACACGCACACATCATCATTATTATCACCATCATCATACTCATAATCATTATCATCATCATCATCATCATCATCATCATCATCATCATCATCATCATCATCATCATCATCAGCAGCAGCATCATCAACATCGGCATAATCAAATCAGCATCACCATTGTATGATGTTGATATGAAGCAGAGATGTCAACACCATCATGACCGCCAGCATCATCATCAACATCATCATCATCACCATCACCATTACCATCATCGTATGATAAGTAAAACCATCCCCTCATGACCATGGACCACCACCATCGCCACCATCATCAAGTGCACTCACACACCCACATATCTATCTCCAGAATGTCTCGAACGGCAACCTCGTCTCTGAATTGTGTGAAAACGTCTCGAACGGGACCCCCACCCCGTGGCCCCCCCATATCTTGTTACTAATCCGAACAGGTCATCAACATTCTGTAAGCATCATCATTGCTGGGCTCCTAGAGCATGAGTGTGGAGGAAGGCTCAAGCGGGAGCCTCGTCTATGAGCGAATGGCGAGTAAGTCTCGAGCGGGAGCCCCCCCCTCATGAGCCCCCCTCATGTTATTAATCCGAGTGGGTCACACAAATCCTGTCAGTGTCGCCACCGTTGGCTTGAGTATGGAAACAGCCTCGAGCGGGTGCCCTCTCCGTGAGTGAATGCTGAGGAATGCTCTAGAGGGAGCCACCCTCCATTTGCGGCCGCCAGACCCAGTTATCCGAACGAAACATCGAATCCGGTAACTGTCGTCGATGTTGGGTTACTCCGCCAAGACTCGATGGAAATCTCGACCAAGGGCTTCGCCTCTAAGTGAATCGGAAGGACGTCTCGACCGGGATCTATGTCCCAGGGGGCCGCCTGATCATGTCACTAGTCCGAAGGGGTCGTGAGAATATAGAGCTGTCGTCACTTTTGATCTCCTGAGGCCTAAGTCTGGAGGAAGGAAGGACGCCTCGTCTCTGAATGGTTGCGCAGACATCTGCAGAGAGGAACTGTCCGTGAAAGGAATGCGATGACGGCGGGAACGCCCTCCGTATGGAGAAAATCCGCCGCCCCCCTTGCGGGGCCATCAGGCTGCGAAGATGAGGCGTTCATGCTCCCTTCACCAGTTCCAGTCTTAAGTCTCCAATGTTACAGTCCTGCTTTCTGCTTCCTGAACGCGGGAGGGGGGGAGCCCCAAAGCAGCCTTTTTACCATGCCCAGATCGCGTTGTCTGATTTCCTGGGGGGGCGTGGGACATGTACAAATACATGATATTCGCGTCCCCGAGGCCATTACCCTTAGAAAATTACGCCAGAGTCGAGTCCCCGAGGCTACAAACCCACCTAAATACAAGATTCGCATCCCCGAGGCCATACACCCTCGTAAATGACTCAATGTTGGCGTCCCCGAGGCCGCAACCACTCGTAAATAAAGCAATGGCTGCGCCCCCAGAACCATACACCCTCACACATTATTCAATATTCGCGCGCCCACGAAACCATAAACTTTCGAAAATTATAGTATTCGCGTCCTCAGGGCCAGAACTCCTATTAAATTACACAACACTTGCGTCCCCGAGGCAACAAACCCTCGCGAATTGCATGACATTCGCGTCCTCGAGGCCATGCACCTTTGTAAAGTATACAATGTTTGCGCCCACGAAACCATAAACCTTTTTGTAAATTACACACTATTTGCGTCAACGAGGCTATAAACCTTAGAAAATTACGGAACAAAACGCGTTTCCGAGGCCATAAACCATAGTAAAGTACATGATCTTCGCGCCACCGAAGCCATACACCCTCGTAAATTAATGTTGGCCCTCGCGTGAAGTCCCGACATTGCTTCACGTCAGCGTCCAGGCATCCCAACACAGCTCTGGCAAGTCCCTTTCTAAGAGAGAGGGGCTAACGGCAGGGGGCGAAGCCCTTACGGATATCATGTGAATAACCCGAGGGGCCATCCAAACCTCGCGTCTGACGTCACGCTTGGGTTCCGGCCATTATGATCGGATCGAACAGGAAACATCGCTGATACACGTCCTGCCATCCCTGTCGAAGGCTAGGACACGCATTTGCCCCGCGCATCGTGTGTCGTGTCTGGACCGCGAATGGGACCACCTTGTGGTCGTCAAGTAGGGAACAACATACAGCAGCACAGAGCAGCAGGGACCAGCAGACAATACCAGAAAGCAGCAGAGAGAGCAGCAAAGGACGACGATGCGAATTCTCTCCAAGGTAGCCAAGAAGATTGTCATGTGGGGTCCTACCGTCGGAACAATCAATCTTCTATTGTAACATGTCGATGATATTGTTTTATGTTTGGACCGTGACGTCCCGATCTGCTTGAAGAGCGCGTCTATTTGTTTTATCAATTGTGTGGGTGCCACGATCGAAACGGCCAAAACAATCGCGAACGGAACGGTTTCAATTAATCGCATCTGACCTCGATTCCCTCGGAGTGGTGCGAATGAAGATAAACGAATGAATATATATATATATAGACATAGCTTCTCTCTCTTTCTCTTTTCCTCGCTGTCGTTCTCTCTCTCTCTCTCTCTTTGTCTAGATTCATATGTCTGCGTATATATGTATGTGTATGTATATGTATATAAAGAAACGACGAGCACATATTATCGTTACTATTGCTACTATGAAGAGAAAGAGTCGTAGGAATAATATTAGATGCGTATACTGAGGCGAAGAATTTCTAAAGGGCAACCGCACATGGATCATTGCCTGGTGTTCTCTTACTTGACAACCCGTCCTATGAGGCGGCCCTCGGCTGTCACCGCACGGCTGGCCGCCAGGATGTGGGTCGAGCCAGCGATCCTAGCTAACCTGACACGCTCGCTGTCGCGAGCAACCTACTCGGCCACCAACCCTGGGTTCTGAGCTGGCAGATGCGCCATGATCTAAGTGCGGCAGGCAGGGCGTACAATGGGTGACCATGACAAGAAACACCCTACGTTTCGTCAGGGTTCCCTGGGTGTCTTCGGCTGACGTTCGGCGCGGAGGGTCGCCGCGATCACGAAGAAACTGCAAATGCCAAGGCACCCTGGATTTCTTGGGCATCTGTCAGCTTCGGGGCGCGCGCCCCGGACCTCCAAGAAGCTTGCGAGCATTCGGGGTACCTTGGGCTTCTTAGCCGCAGAGTTCTTCCTCCCCCGAAAAAGGGCCCGCAGCTCGCATTTTCGACGGTCTTGGGTGTCTGGTTGTCAAATTGCTGACGTCATCAGTCAAGAAACCGCTCGGGCCAGGGTGCCCCGGGTTTCTTCGTTTGCAGCCTAAATGCAAACAGCTAAACCCTGGACCAAGAAACCCCGTCGGACTCCAGGGTTGTGTTTCTTGCGGTGGGTTTCTTGTGCATCGACCCCCACTGCGACAGACATATGTCGGACGACAAGGTAGGGCTCGACAGCGTGAGTTTTACAGGCGGGGCATACGCCTGAATCGTCAATGAAAGCATTGACAAGGGCAGTCTGCGAATGAGCGATCCTTGGATGATGCAGTAGGGCTCTGTCGGTCGGGGAGCTGGCGTCGTAGCTATCGCACCAGAGCTGTGCACTTGGGCGGGCGCGGCAGCCTTGCAACGCCACCTTGTCAAGCGATGAATCACAAGGCGCTGCGCAATCGTGGGGCAATATGTTTCTCTCACGCGGGGCGCCCACATGCCGGCAGCTTCGGCGCAGCCGAGCATGGCGTCGACCTGGGGCGCTACGCGCCAGAAGACATCAAGGTCGGCCGCCCGCGCGGGCGCACCTCCGCGGAGGGCGGGCGGGTCGCCAGTCGGCGGTAGCATTGGGGGCGCTTCCCGACCGCCATGCACTCAGACGGGGCCTGTAGTTTGCGACGAATGGCGGGTTCCGGAAGCGTCGGCGCGCGCCCAGCCTTGACATCGCCAGCAATGCGTTTCAGGGCGCGCAGATAGGAGGGCGCTAGTACTCTTGAGCGCCGCCGTGGACATTGCCCAGATTGCAATGTTGCGCAGCAGTCTCGTCGCGACTAAACAGCGAAGTAGATGGATAACCACGGCTTCGCCGCTGACGGCCAAGAAGACCACCTCGGCAGCGAGCGGGGAGTAGCCGCGCCCCCCCTGGCACAGATCACGCCGCCAACGTGCTGGTGCACATCCACCATGTACACGGCAGTTGCGCCGTCGTCGACTGGAATGCTGAAGCCGCCCTCGGCCCTCACCTCTGCAATGGCTTTCGCGGCACCTGGGCCGCGGAAAGGAATGGCGGCGTCGCTATTGCCATTCCACCATTTGATGCGCGGGTCGAATTCGGAAGCGATTTTGGCGCGCGCGTTGATCACAACCCCCATGGCTTTGCGAAATGTGTGGAAGGACGCCTCGTCGTGGCGGCCATAGCGAACGCATCGTCGTCGACGTATGTGGTTTCATCCGCGATGTCCACGGCGCCCGCGATGGATGCGCCTGCTGACTTCGGGGGCGAATGCGACGCTGGCTTTCAAGAAGCCACGGCGCATGGCCGTCAGAAGCTCCCCGCGATTGCAGCCTTGGCGGCCGCCCGTGGGCATCGCGACCGCTCGTTCCGCCTTTTCGACTACGAACGAGCGGTCGCGGACACTCTGCGAGAGCGCATTGACCGCTGGGTCGATGTTCTAGCACTCGAACGCCGAGCCGCGCCTGTCAAGGGGGGGCGCGCGGCTCTGACGTGCAGGCCGCGGCGGCGAAGGTAGCCCGCGCGCGCCGCGCTGCCGGCCCGCGGGGGCCGGGGCGCGGCGGCCAGCCGCGCGCGGCAACCTGGATGGCGCGGTCAAATGCCTGCGTCCAATGAGAGAAAATGTCGCGCAAAGACATGGACTGCGCTGCAGCAAACTCGGCGACGGGCCCGAGGGCGTGAGGCGGGAAATCCATGCCTCCCTCCGCCCAGCTTGCTTCCGAACTGCGTCTCATGTATCTTCTCGCTGGGCTATCGGCATGATCTCGTGCTTCAAGGGCCCCCGATGTGATCTTGGCCATGAAGTCGGAGACCAGGAGGCCACGATAGTCGCTGCTGTGGCCTGGAACGGCGCGCAGCACCGATGGCTTTGACGGAAGCGAGCGCGGCTCGAGAGATCTGCGTAGTTATTTGGCCAATGGCCCTGATGTAGATCGATCGAAAATGATAGCGGGAGGGCGGGATGAGAGCAGCGCGCGCAGAGAGCAGAGAAATAAGCGGAACATCTGCAGAAAAGGCGATCGATGTGCTGCCGAACCGGCCAAAACCGCACTCCCCCTGTTTGGCGCCGCGGGCAGCCGTGGCGACGAACGCCGTAGATCGGTCGCAACTTCACTACTGCGGATAGAATTGTAAATATAAGCCGGCATCGCCAAGAGTGCCGGGCACAGCTCTTCTCGCGCGAATGGGGCAGGCAAAAGGGCCTGGCACGGCTTGCACCGGGGGGGCTCGGACTATTACTGGGTGAGATGCACGAGCCTGGAAAACAAACAAATTCACATCTCGGTGCGACGGGCGCTGGGCAGGTTCTACTTACTATGTGAGACGAGAAATCCAAGGATGCATGGGCGTGGTCGTCACCGCGCCAATTCACAGCGTGCGCTGAATATGGCGCTTCTTGGTAGAACGCACAATTATGTGTGAACCTGGAAGACAGAAAGATGATGCAGACTGACGCGGAAGAGGGGTCGTCTTGCGACCGCCCGAAAAAAAACGCTACACAACAATCCAATGCGGACTTGCGCAGAAGAGGGGTCGTCGCGCGACCGCCCGAAGAAACGTGGCAAAACAATGCAATGCGGACTTGCGCAATGCGGTCACCGTGGACCTAAGAAACATGAGAGACGCAGCAGCGGGTGAAGTCACTCACTCAGCCTTTGCAGCCGCGCTGCCCTTCGCAGTCGGGCAGCTATTTGTGCTGCCCCAAACGACGGTTCAACTCCCACCTCAGCGCACCGCGCATCTGCGAGACATCCGGCTCATGATCTCGATAGTTGCGCAAGGGCCAGGATGCGTGCTTCCGCCAAATCCTGCAAGTGACGTAGACGCTGCCGTGAGTCGCGTCCGACTTGGAGGTTGCGCTCTGCCACCGCGCAAAGGTTCATCGTCAGCGGTGGCGACCGCAAGCGTCGATCCGCTCCAAGAAGTCACGCTCGTACTCGAAGAGCTGGCACTTGATGCCGAGTACAGCGAGGTTGGCGCCGACGGCCCAGCCCCTGGCGGCGGCGCAGGCGGCGAGCTCGCAGGCCGCGGCTCCGCTGGCGCAGGTGGCGGGGCGGCGGCTGCAGCGAGATGGCGCTGGCGCTGGCTGCCGACGAGCTTGATGCCTGGTCACTGCCATGACCATCCACGGGCGGCATGTCGATGTGCCCATCTTGATATTGCTCTTCTGGGGCGGCCAGCTGTCTCATTGAGCGGTTGCGACTGCCCAGACGTCGTCCGCCCCAGCCAGGATGCTCACCGTCTTCTGCCTTAGGCTCCGATGCTGGCGGATGCCTGCGCGGCGGGGGCAAGTGGGTCTGCCTCGACATCGCCAACGGGCGCGCGAATATGTCACGCCCAAGGATGGCGCCGAGAAAGAAGGCAAAGCAAGTCTTGCAATCGCGCAACAGTAGAACATGAAGTCGTTGGGCGGGGCAGGCGACGACGCGGGCTGCCCTGTGACCCTGCCGAGGCAGGTGAACAAAACCAAGGCGAGCATGGCGGCGCGCGGCTGTCAGATTGGATGTGCGTCGGGAGGCCCTTGCTGTCAACGTAAATCTCGCCAAGTCGCAAATCCGCGAGCTCGCTGATCATCTTGAGCGTCTTCCTGGGCTCGCATGCCTCGGTGAGCAGCTGGCGAAACCAAGTGGTGGTCCCCGCTCCCTCGAGGGTCGCGTTGCCCTCGGCAGCGAGTCGATTCCACCGACCTCTTTACTGTGCCTGAGTGCCAGGCCACGGGTAAGAAGCAGTCAAAACAGCCTCCGATGACGCCCCGAGGACAACGCGCGAGCCCATCACCGCGCCCCACTGACTCCTGACCCCGCCCACGTCCGCGAAAGCGGCGTCGCTGAGACAGGCGGTCGCGCGCGCCATCAGGTCGACGAGGTTCAGCTTGAGCGCGATCGCGAAGTTCGCGGCGGAGCGCGCGTAGGCGACGGTCTTGTTCATCGTCTTGGCGTCGGCCACGGCGGCGACTTTCGCGCGGCGAGCGGCGAAGCTCACCGGGCAGGCGATTTCTACCCGGGTCTGGACTGCCAGCCAAAGCAATTGCCCGAGCGTGCGTCGGTAGCTCGATAATTCTGGGGTAGTGCGTCGACCCTCTGCGCTTCAAACTAGTTCGGCCTTGAAGTCTACGAAGTCAACCTGAGCGTCGGCGGCGGCCTGGGTCACTCTAAACTTGTCGTCAAGATAAGGAATGGTTCGCCCACAGTACTCGATGACCCACTCGACCCTTTTGAGGGGCACCTTCTTCTCCAGCGAGGCGATCGCGGATCTCCAGCGGCTGGAAAGGCGCGCCTGGCGATCAGGAAGTCGCCCACGTGCGAAGGGATCGTGGCAGCGAGCCCCTTCTCGTCGTAGAAGTAGTAGAGGCCCTTCTCGAGCATGCCCTCGATGAGGCCGTGCTCGGCGAAGACCTTCTGCGCATTAAGGTACCGCTGCTGGCCCGCGTCGCGCGCCGCGTAGATCGCGCAGGCGGCCGTCGCGATCTCGCCGGGTTGCATCCCTGGCGGTGGGTTCTTGGCTGGCATGCGCAGAGCAGTAGCCTCTCGATTTTCCCCGACTTCACGTTGGCCGTCATCGCGTAGTAGGACTCGAGGTCCCAACCCTTCTGAGCCGCAGCGGCGAGGGTCAGGCAAAAAGCGCCCCTCGAACCTGTGCGCACGTCTGTCCTGATCTGCCACGCATCTTCCTGAAAGCCTTGGCTTTGTCTTGCGGGTCTGCGCTATTGGGGGGTAGCTCAGAGGCTGGCTCAGAAACAATATTGTATTTCGCTTCCACGGCCTGCCGCACGCAGCGTTTGCCGTAATTGATTTGCATGACGACCCAGCTAACGCTCGCTATATCATAGGACCTTCGCAAAATCGCAAACGGCCCATAACCGATTAATGGGCGATTGAGGTAGCGGGCTTGCGTTCAAAGCAAGCGCACTCACAGTGCGGCATGCCAGGGAGCCGCCGGGCTTCGCACGCGAGGCAATAGGCGCGCGAATTTCCCTGCGTCGTTCGTGCGACAACTCGACTCGTACACCGACCCCGCATCGCTTTTCACGTTGATGTTGCTTCCCGCGCGTTGCCCATGCTCCGGGGCGCCTTGGGGCATCTAGGGCACGATCGGAATCGCGTTGGCGCGTCGTCGGGGCGCCTCGAGGCGAACCCTGGAGCCGCCTTAAATCGCATCGGCAGTCTTTGGAAACGTCTTGGGCGCATCGGACATCTGCGCGGCCCGAGCCCCCCAGCGACACGAGCAGCTATACTTGTACAAACCCAAATGCTGCGACGCAAGCGAACCTCCACACGTAAGGACTAGATGCAGGCATGCCATCAAACGCTCGAACACACATGCCCCCGCTGCAAGACCAACATGCAATGCAAATCCGTCTTGCATGAAAACGAACGCTACGCACGTCCGCCTGCCCCCCCCCCGTCAGACAGGATATCCTGGGAGAACCATTCCTCGGCCACGCGCGAGCGCAGTGCACGTTCACGAACCAGGTTGCAAGACCTGGTGGTGCCCTGTCAGAGCCCAGCTGGCCAACAAAGGAACGGGCTGATGCAATGCTCGCGCGCGTTTTTTCTTCCCGGAACGCCACTCGCAACCGAGCGGGCTTGTGGGGGGCGTGCAACAATGCCGTGCAATCAGCTTGCCTGACGCCTTATATGCCTTGGATGACCATACGCAGCGTATCAGAGTTGGGTTTGGAAGCCATACTACGAGGACGGTACAAGGCATGGCTTGGCTGGACTGCACTAGGCCTTGGCCTGACCCCGGGCGATGCGCGGCTCGAACGTGTCGCGGCGACGCTCAGAACTCGCTGCGCGCGTGCCGCCACGCGCGCGCGCCTGTGCGTCGCGAATTGCGCCGCGCGGTTGGCTTAGGAAAACAGCGCGCTAGGTCCAAAATGGGAATTGAACGCGCGCCAAAAGCCCATGTCAGCCACCAGACCCGCGAGGCAAACTCCTGATTTGGGAACTGCGGACCTCGCCGCGCGGTCGACGCCGCGCGCGCGTAGCTCCTCGCGCCGGATTGAAAACCCCTTGCGCCCAGCTGACATCCAGAATCGCAGACCTGGGCGCCGGTTCGGTTTCCAAGCCAATTTGGCAACTTGACCGCGCCGGCGCCGCGGCGCTTGTCATGGAACCGCCGCCGAGCGCGGTGCACCGTGCTTCTCTTGGCGAAGCTGCGAAAACCACACTTAGAGTTGCGGGTCGGGGCTGCGCTCGTTAATGGCGCACTTCGCTGACCAGAAAACCAAACTTCTTCATTCCTACGAGGCAGACCTCGTCATGCACGCGCCGCCACGCGCGCCCGCTGTGCACTGGGCACCTGGTGCACATGTGGAAACCGCGCTTTAAGTTGGCATCGGGAATGGATAACAGCCCCTACATGCAACCATTCAACTTTCAAGACAATATGGCTCGATGGGTCTGTACGGCTATGCATAGGAGGGCCGTGCGAGCCAGCGCGCGCGCGAATATCAACCATAACTTTCTTGCGCGCCAAGGTAGAACGTTAGTTATTATGACAGCGTGGCGATTTGTGCGGCCCCACCCAGTGAGGACACCGCCACGCGCGCGCGCCGCCCACGTCCTGCGCGCTCGGTGCATACAAAGGGGGCGCAAAAACGCCATGCTAAATTCACAATGACTTTGGGGCGCGAGAGTGTAAGATTTGAGTTCCGCGCAAAGGTGGCGACTTCTGCGCTTCCAGTGCCCGCAAGCCTGCCATGCAGGCGCGCTGATGCGCGGGCGGGCGACGAACGTCACCCCCGAAATCAGCGTGGCGACCGCTACAGGTCCGGTTTAGTCTCCGATCCTCCATGGCCGCGCTCTCATTTCTAAAATTCAGGATCCACCGCGCGAGAGGCCAAGTTCCCAGACAAGGTAAAGAAATCAAAAGCCTATGCATTATCCCCCCTTTTCGCTGGCAGCAGCCTTCCGAGGCTTCACGGCGGCTCCAATATGGACCAAGAGAGCCCCTGGTGTCCCCAGAAGGACCCCAGAGATCTCCTAGACGGCCCCCCAAGCGCCCGGGAGCGTCCCAAGAGCGCCCCACGAGGGCCCAGATGGCTTGCGGGGCTCGAGGGGGCCCGGGGACAGGCTAATTAAAACGCCCCCCTCTGGCTGATCAATGTCATTCGAGATGATCCCAAAGGTGCCTCCAAGGCCCCGAAGAGGATGCTGATGTTCGCCCGAGACTTGACGGGCGCCGTTTTCTCTTGCGCTGAGGGCCCTGAACCAAAGCAACTGAAGGCACCGCGCAACGCGATCAGATTCGGGAGCAAAACGAACGAAAACCAGGCCAGCCCCACAACGCCGTCTAAGTCATCTTGACAGGCCAGCGCTTGCACCATGCACATTGAAGACGCACTCGAACCCGACACGGCAATCCGAACCTCTGGCTTTCTGCCACCAGGGGCGGGTCCTCCGACTGATGTGCATTGCCAGCCCTGTGATAACAACAACGCTCTCAGTTTGCCGAGCACCGTCCACGGATGTTCAAAAGAGAAGAATACATGCGGCCCCCTTCCAAAGCAGGAAGGACATATGGAAGCGATAACCGAACACCACCATGGACCACGGATAAAGTTCGGGGCCACGAGAGGATTATAAATGTTGCCTACTGGAGGCCAGCATGTGGGAGGAGAAAGAGATGATGTTAAGAGGACCGAAAGCCTAGGATCGAGGATCGAGAATCGAAGCCCGAGACATCCTCGACAACGTCTTCGCTTCGTTTGATGTTGCTATCTCAACATAAGAAGGAAGTTCACCTAGATAGTGAACTTTTCACAGAGATAAACAAGCTCGGCCTTCGCGCCCCGCGTCCCTGACCAAACTCTTCTTGGCCGTGGACAGTCAACTCTAACCTGGAGAGGGGGGTCTTTTTTCATCATCGGCACAAGGTTGATTGACTGTGCGATGGCATAACTCTTTTCGCCTACAAGTGTCCTAGCCAGTTCGCATGGGCTAAACATGAATTTCAAATCATGCCGATGCGTGTGCACGTCAACGCTGTACCAAAGTTGCGATTTGAGCTGCGCGCCCCAAAATGCGATTGGGACCTTTTGGGGATACCACCCAAAAGTCGCCCAGGCCCTTGCCCAGGCATGAGGGCCCAATAGACAGGGGCGGACGCAGCCCCCCAGATGAAGCCAATGAAAGCCCTGGACGACCAGCCGGGCGTTCATGACGTCTGGGCCCTTCCAGGTCAGCACCCGGAGCGCGCCCGCAGGACGGACGCCGTTGGCGCGACGCAGGAGCTCCTTCAGCTCCTTGGCAGGGAGCGTCTCGCAGGCGCCGAACTCCATCCACTTAGACCACTCGGTCTTCATGGCGATGTCCATGTTCGTCTTCTCCCGGACGCCGAGGTCATCGCACTTCAGCTCCTTCGAAATCGCGCCGCCTGCGAGCATGACCTCGCGGAGTCGAATGGGCGAGGAGATCTCGCCCTGATGAGTATGGAAATGGTTGTCCAGAAGAGGTCGGCCTTGAAGGTGTCCTTCGGCCTCTAGAGTCACTTGTGCAAGTCGTCCAAGAACTCCTTGCGCTTGTTGGCTCGCTCGCGCGGGTCGAGGTATTCCCGGCGATCTCGTTGGAGTGCGTGTGGGGCGTCCGCCCGGCGCAGCTAGCGCTGGGTCTCAGCCCCGCGCTGAGTCTCAGTGTCCAGCGGTCGCCGAGCAACCGCTTCTTGCCGAACTTGCTCCTCCGCATCCTTGGCCCGCCCCCAGATCACGTCCGATCCCGAACTGTCGGATCTATCGTCGTTCTGGTTGTCGTCGATGGGGCCTTCCGACATCGCGGTCTCCGTAGCGGCAGGATCGGCGGCTGCGGCAGCGCCAGAATCGTCAACTTGGGCGGGCACTGCAGGCGTCGGCCCTGCAGCGGCAACCAAATCTCCTCCCGAGGGCGCCGGTGGCGGGGGCCGCTGCCGCCGGCGCCTCCACTGGTAGAGAACTTCGCGTCGCCCTGTTCGCGTCTAAGCCATTCAGCACATGCGCGCGCCTTGCGATTCGCGTCCTCGATGTTACCAAAGTGATGCACAGACAGGGCTTATTGTTGTGTCAGTGCTGCCAGAAGGTGAGCTCCGCGGCGGCCCCGGCGGCGGATTGCCATTCAGGGCGTTCAGCACCTGTCCCCGCGGCGCGAGCTCTGAAGCCATTGCATGGCGCAGGTGTCCGCGGTTGACCTTCGCGGTCGTAGAGCAGTGGCTGACCCGGACTTTGGCGGCACCTTCGAAACCGATGATGACGCCGGGCCCATGCCGCTGCAGCGCCCACTCACGCGCGGGTTTGCCGTTGCCTCTCCAGTCGAACACCTGGTCGCCTGCCCGGTAAACGTCGGTGGCGCGCCGCGCCCCATCAGCCCGGGGCCGGGCCAGCAGCGCCCTTGAAAGGGGCCGGTTGAACCGAAGCTGCTGGATGGAAGTCTGGGCGGCCTTCGCGATGGCAACTCTCCCGGGGAACGGCTCGTCGGACACGATGCGCTCGCGCGGAGCAAGTCTGCATTGCCCAGCAAAACGCATGGCACTGGAGGTCCTCGCCCGAGTACCCATTGAAAGGGCGAGTGGCTGGACGCGCTCACCTGGCCATTCATGGCCCAGCACGCCGATGAGAGCAGCCACTGGACGCGATGAGCTGTCTCGGGCTGGCCGAACTTGATGCTGAACTGGTCGATCAACGCCCTGGCATGGACCTTCCACAGACCTCCGCGTCGCTCCGCGGTGGCGCTCCGCTGCGGCGCAGCCGCGGCGGTAATTATCAGGCGGTCGCCCATGTCCCCGAGCTCCGTGGAACACTCTCGCTCGAACTCACCTCCTCAATCAAAGATGACGCGTTGAGGCGCGCCAAAAGGTGCAATCCAGATCCGCGGCAGTCGAGCGAGAACAGCCGCGGTGCGCCTCGAGGGGGCGGCGCCGCGCGCGGTAAAATCTGAAGCCCGGTCGACCACATTGAGGGGTATCAGCTGGTTGCCGGCGATATCGGCAAGGGTAAAGAGGCCCACTCAGATGGAATCGTTGAAAGTCGGGGTCCAGATTGATCCCCCAAGGTAAGTGGGGTAGTGGTCGCTGATGTGCGGAGCAGACCTCGCCCTGCAAGTTTAGGCCATCGCGACCGCTCTCTGCGGTCCGCCTGCGACTCGGATCGCCCCGGCCAGCGAGTCGTTGGACGGGTGCCCAGCGTCGCGTGGAGCTACGTCGCCGCGGATCGGAATTTTCGCTCCTCCGCGGCTGTCAGCGCGAGCTCCTGAAGAGCGGCCTCAGCTGGAACCGCCCTCGTCGCCCTCCGGGTTGGGCGTGCCTCTCGTGGAAGTCGATTTGGTCGTCGTAGCTGGCCGGCCAAAACCTTCACCAAATTGCGCGCGTATTTCTCGCTGCGCTTAGCGTCCTGACCGCGCGCTTCAGCGCGGGGGTGCGACTTGTCGCTCGGAACATCCCCCAAGGCTTCTTGATGTGGATCCCCTGCTTCGCCTTAAAGTCGAACGCGCAGCCGTCGGAATCGAAAACAAGCGGCAGCTGCCCCTTCAGCATCCTCGCGGTCGCGCTCATGTTGGGGCCCCATCCGTCGCAATGTCTCGGCCGCTCGAATGAGACGGCAAACTGCCTGCCGAACTCCGCGCGTAGCCGGGACATCGACTGCTGTTGCAGGCCCTGCTGGAGCTTTGACGGCTGCTCCCTCTCCTCCGTTCGTCGCCCAGATGGCGCTGAGCTTGCTGTTCGGGTTGCAGCGCCACTCGTAGAGCACTGCGTCGCTCGTGGCGTTGATCGCCTTGAATCTCGCAGTGGACTCGGCCATGTCAACGACCAGAGCCTGGCTGACTTGGCACGGTCAAACGCCGCTCTCATTGACAACGAAAGCCGCGCGCTTGCCTGCAATTCGCATTCCCCCCCTCCTTCAAGTCCCTAACCGCAGGCGGCTCCTCCTCCGCGGCATTGACCTCTTTTAGGCTGGCATCCTCGGCGCAGTCACCCCGGGCCAGGGAGGTGCCGAACGCGCGCCCCGGGCAGAAGCCCACGCGGCTGCAGCCCCCACGGGGCTTCTCTACTCGGCAACATTCGTCGCAGGGTGGAGCGGCGGAGGCCATGTCGCCGTAGAGCAGCGCGCCAATGCTGACGCCGCAGCCGGCGCAAGCTTGGGCCCTTTCAGTCGGCGAGGCTGCAGGCGTCTAGACACGTTCAGCTCCTTCTCGTTTACGGGCTCGCTGAAAGACTCCGCGGCGCTATCCGCCGTGGCCCTCCCAGCTAGTCTGGTTGGGATCTCTGCGCCAGCGCCCTCGATCGCGCGCCGGCCCTCGGGCAGCAGACTAATCGCGGGGTGGCCCGCGCAGCTCGCGAAGAACTGGTTTGGCAACGTGTCCGATGCGATCTGCGCCGTCCGGAGGGAGATGTCGATCTTGGGGGGGGGGGGGGGGGCGAAATCTCGCCCGACGAGAAGACCTAGCGCGGGACTATATGGATGTGGCGCGCAACGCCAGGCAGCTGAGACCCGCTCCAAGCTACCTCTGTGATATGGAATGGCGCGCAACACCGATGGCTTCGTCGAGAGCGAGCGCGGCTCGAGCGATCCGCGCAGCTCCTCTGCCACAGGCCCTGAAATAGACAAAGCAAAAATGATAGCGGGAGGGCGGGACACGAGCAGCACGCGCAGACAGCAGAAAAATAAGCGGAACATTGACGGAAAGGCGATCGACATGCCATCGAAGCGACCGAAACCACACATGCAACACGCGGGAAACACTTTCGCTTCCGCGGCGTTGACATGCGGCACCCCTCCCAACGGGCAGGCCAGAGCAAAGTGCCCGCCAGGTCATTGACGATCTAATGGGCGACTACGGCCATTGCGCTGCCCCCCGCCTTGATCACTCCAGGGGGAAGTCCGTCAGGTCTCCGGACTGTTTCAGCGCCGACCGCCCGTATCTTCGCAACGACTTTCGAGAAGGTCGGGCTGGGGGTGCCCCTCGCGCACGGCCCCGGATGCTCTGCCACCGTGTCCTTCCACGACGGGAGTGTGCACCTGGCGATGAGCTCGGTGGAGCGCTCAATCGGCCTGTCCGCGCGCTCCTCTGGAGTCTTCGCAAGTGAACTGTCTTTGTTGGCGATCGCCTCAATGGACCAGTGTTCATAGCCACCCAGGGGGCCCGCGATGCGGCGCGACTCCTTGCTGTCATTGCGCTCATTCGCGCATGGCGACCTCCACGCCATGTGGTGCAGGAGTTGTCGTCTGTCCCCCATGACCATGCCGCGCAAGGCACGATGGGCCTGGCTGAGACCCTGCCAGCACTGCTGGGCAACGAGGTTGAGCCGGGCAGCAGTGCGCCGCAAAGCTGGAACCTTTGCGCGGCCTCGCCATCCCATGAAGTCTGCTCGGCAAGTGCAGAACATTGACCAAACCACCCACCGACTCCGTGACAGTTGCACGTGCCTTGCTGGCCGAGTTCAGCGCAGAAGCTCCCCGCAGCTTTGATGGGACTGCTTGTGGGGGCCCAGTGAAAAAAGGAGCCCCGTGGCAGACCATCCTCCCAAAGCCGCGCATCACGATATACACAGAAGGTAAAAACAAACCAGCAAACCAGTCGCGTAATTACAGGCAGCGCGTGTCGCTAACTGCCACGTGCCCCAAAACAGGGCAGGGTTCGACAGTTGGCAGCCGTGGGTGCTACCCTCACCGACTACAGAACTCAATGTAATCAGATGTTGTGTATGTATTTGCATACACACATGTGCCCCGCTACCCGCTGGCATGTCCACAGGGCTTCTGCGATCCAAGGTTTAGCCACATCATCGGAACGATCTCCTGCTCCGACGTGCACGGAATTCCGTTCGCACGGCATGCTGGGATGCGAGGCCGAGCGGCTCACCTCGGCGAGCCAATCGGGCCCCGCTCACCTCAAGCTATGAACTTTTTCGAGAAAAAAAAAACAACCCCCGTTCTTAAATTTGCACACGCAGATGTATACAGATGCGTGCATCTGCCTATCTACGTGCGTAGATGTATATACATCCGCCATCGAGTCTCGAGGCACGAGGTGGAGTGTCCCCAGGCCCCCTTTTCCGAGGAATTCTGCAATGGGCTCGCAACTTTGCAGTCTGGGCGCGGCCAAGCGCTCTCGTTTCTGGTCGCGTGACTGCCACAAGGAGCCAGGAGGGCCCCACAACGAGCCTAGCGAGCCCCAAGACACCCCAAACACGGTCCAAAAGGCCCCTGTGTCGGCCGAAGATCGCTCCGACTCGTCCAAGATGGTCCAAAAAATACCCACGTCGCCCGAAGATCGTTCCAGACGGGCGAATCCGCAACCAAAACGCTCCCAAGTGAAGCCCCCCAGGAGGGACTCCTAGAGGGCCAAGAGAGGCTCCAATCATCATTCACCGATTGGCTTCTGAAAGGTTTTAGCGTACTTACATTATCGGGCTTTCGATGTCCCAGAGCGGCTCAGGAGGCTTAAAAGACCCTGGCCCCATGACGGCCCACTAGGCCCCCAAGACGGCCCCGAGAGTCCCCGAACAGGTGGAACTCGAACTGACATGCCAGGCCCTCCGCCCGGCCCCCGAGGGGCCCCCAAAAATCAAACCACAGGAGGCCTTGAGGAAGCCAAACCAAACCCGCGGGAGGCTTCTCGCGAACGCCTCGTGCGGTGGGTGGGCGTGCCGAAGCTTTTGCCCCGTGCCCGCGCGTGGGTGCCGTGTGGGTGCCACGTGGCCGACGTTCCGCTTGGTGCCCGGCCCTCGGCGTCTCGTGGGCGCCTCGTGCGTTGGGTGGCCGCATCTATTCCGCTCAATAGTTGTTGCCGCATAGCTGGCACCACATGGCTTGCAACTCACAGCCTACACCACATACATTACACCATGCGGCTTGCACCACACAGCGTGTACCACATATATATTTGCACCTCGCAAACCACACCACATAGCTTGCACCACATGCCTTGCACAGCATGCTTGAATACTGGGCCACGCAGCATGCACCATGCAGCTTAGGTGTTCGGCAGTACACTAATTTACAGTCTGGGAACCATAGTTGCATACACATGTTTGGTTGCAGCTACTTGTAAGTCAGCGGACGCAAGGGTGCGGAAGCGGTTAGGCGCTGATCGGTCTAGGGGCGGGGCGCGCCGAAACAAATTGGGGCACAACGGAAAAGTCTGTATACACACATACAGCATACACATATGCACATAATGTGGTTCCTCGCCCATCACGGATGGCATGCGCGCGCAAGCCCCGCGGCCCGCGGGCGAGTGGCGCGGGCCCGCGGCCCGCGCGAGAGCCGCACGGGCCTCACTGCGCGCCCCGGCTGGGACCCTCCGAGACGGCGGCGCGCGCCGCCTCGGCTGCCTGAGGGAGGGTCAGGTCTCCTCCTGCTCCTTCCCCTCCCCCTCCTCCCCTTCCGCGCTCTCCTCCCGGCTGCGTTCGAGCAGGCGGTTCTGGAGCATGAAAAGGGGCGGGGACGAAACACCCTGGGCCTACGCCCTTCCCGCGTTATTTATCAAGGATCCGAGATAGGGGACACATTGTCCTGGAGCGGCACGCGCGAAACGCAAATTTCTAACATGATCGAGCCACGAACCCGGAAAGGAGTATGGATATGTAAAGCATGGCACCCTTTCAAAGACACCTGATTGGGCGACGGGCAAATGCAATGCTGAATGCATCGATCTTGATCTTCCGTGCCGAGGGCTGCGTTGTGCTGCGCCGTGCCGAATTGCGGTTTGCCATGCCGCGTTTGTGCACTATAGCGTTGAGGATCGAGTCCTCCTTTGTATCCGAGTCCTGACCGAAGTGATCTGTATCTTAAGCTCGAGCTGCCTGAGCACATAGTAGCTGCCCCAGAGCTAATCGACAGGGGGACATGCTAGAAGGACGCGCCGCCGCGAACGTCCCAAGGGACCCGCCAGCGACGTGCCAAGGGACGTGCCAAGGGACGTGCCATGGGGACGCACTGCGGGACGTGCCAAAGGGACGCGCTACGGAACGTGCCAATGGACGTGCCACGGGACGTGCCAAGGGACGCGCCGCGCGACGTGCCAAGGGGACTCGCCACGGGTCGCGCCACGGAACGTGCCAAGGAACGTGCCAAATTGTAATGCTGAATGTATCGATCTTGATGTACCGTGCCGAAAACTGTGCTGTGCTGCGCCGTGCTGGATTGCGATGTGCCATGCCGCGATTGTGCTCTGTAGCGTTGTGGATCGAGTCCTCCTTTGCATCCGAGTCCTGACCGAACTGATCTGGATCTTAAGCTCGAGCTGCATGAGCACATAATAGCTGCCCCAGAGCTAATCGACAGGGGGGCATGCCAAGAGGACGTGCCGCGGAACGTCCCGAAGGACGCGTCAAGCGACGTGCCAGGAGACGTGCCATGGGGACGCACCGCGGGACGTGCCAAGTGGACTCGCTACGGAATGTGCCAGTGGACGTGCCACGGAACGTCCCAGGGGACGCGCCGCGCGACGTGCCAGGGGGACTCGCCACGAGACGCGCAACGGAACGTGCCAGGGAACGTGCCTGCCAAATTGCAATCCAGAATGTATCGATCTTGGTGTACCGTGCCGAAGGCTGTGCCGGGGCATCCTGGGGCCTCCTGGGGCGTTAGGAGCCCATGCGTTTTCACGCTTCTCGCGCCCTGGGGCGTTAGGAACCCACATGTTTTCATAGTTGCCCCGCCCTGGGGCGTTAGGAGCCCATGCGTTTTCACGCTTCTCCCGCCCTGGGGCGTTAGGAACCCATGTGTTTTCACGCTTTTGTCGCCCTGGGGCGTTAGGGACCTATGTGTGTTCACGCTTCTCGGGCCTCCTGGGGCGTCCTGGGGTGCGGGGAGAAGCGAGAAGCATCCCCCGAATCCATATCCCAATACAGAACATACGTAAAACATTTAACCTGAGACATCCTCTGAATTCTGGTCGCCAGGAGAGGAACAATCTATGACACAAACAAAGGTTTCGCTCGAATCATCTTCAACATGTTGCTTAAACCGTTTCGCTCGGGACATCCTCAACATCATGTTAGATATCCCCCATGTGTGGCCTGGGCACGTGAGATATCCCCCTGGGTGGTCTGGACACGTGAAGACACGTGGTTCCAGCTCGGGACCACAATGTTAGATATCCCCCTGGGTGACCTGGACACGCGAAAACCCATGGTTCCAGCTCGAGACCACCATGTTAAATACCCGCGTGTGTGGCATGCACACGTAACATAATCGACCCACGAACCCGGAAAGGAATATAGAAATGAGAAGCATGGAACCGCTTCAGGGCACCCAATTGGTCGACGGGCAATTGCAATGCTCAATGTGACGATGCTGTACAGTGCCACAGGCTGTGCTGTGCTGTGCCATGCTGTGCCGAGTTGAAATGTGTGGTGTCGTTGTGAACTACGCTGTGCGCTATTTCATTGTGGATCAAGTCGTCCTTGGCGTCCGACTCCTGGCCGAACTGATCTGGATCTTGACCTCGAGCTGCCTGAACGCATAGCTCGCCCAGAACTGGTTGCAATCGAAACGTGCGGGGCGCTGAACCAGCTCGAAGCATGCGAAGTCCGCGCTGGTTCGCTCACATTGTCGAACCACTACCTGCCTTGTGGTGCCGAGCCATGCTGCGATGTGATCCACTAAGGGGGCGATCCGCGGGTCGCGCCACGGGGCGTGCCACGCGACGTACCAAAGAAAACGCCACGGACGTGCCGCGGGACGCGCCAGAGGGACACGCCAGGGGAACACCATGGGACGTGGCAAGGGACGCGCTAGCGGAGGATGCGCCGGGTAACGTCCCAGGGGGAGGGGGTCTCAGGGGGCGCGCCAGGGGGTACGCACAGTGGCGTACCAAGGAACGCGCCAGGGGACGTGCCAGGGGACGCGCCGCGCGACGTGCCAGGGGGACGCGCCGCAGAACGTTCCAAAAAACGTGCGACGTGCCAGAGGGACGCGCCAGGGAAAGTGCCAATGGACGCGCCAGGGGACGCGCCGCACGAAATGCCAGGGGGACGCGCCACGGGACGCGCCACGGAACGTGCCAGGGAACGTGCGAGGCGACATGCAAGGGGGCGTACGCGTGCTTTGAGCTCGGGACAACCAAATTAGATACTCTCCTGTGTGGGACGTGGTTTCAGCTAGGGACCGCCATGTTGGATACTCCCTTGGTGGCGTGGACACGTGCAAGCACGCGGTTCCAACGCGGGACCACCATGTTAGATACCCACCTGGGTGTCGTGAACACGTGAAAACACTTGGTTCCAGCTCGGGACCACCATGCTAGATACCCACCTGGGTGGCCTGCACACGTGAAAACACGTGGTTCCAACGCGGGACGACCATTTTCTATACCCCCATGGGTGGCTTGGACACGTAAAAACAAGCGGCTCCAGCTCAGGACCACAATGTTAGATAACCCCCCTGGGTGGCTTGGACACGTAAAAACAAGCGGCTCCAGCTCAGGACCACAATGTTAGATACCCCCCTGGGTGGCGTGGACACATGAAAACACGCGGTTCCAGCGCGGGGCCACCATGTTAGATACACCCTCTGGGCGACCTGGGCAAGTGAAAACACGTGGTTCCAGCGCGGGACCACCATTTTAGACATCCCCTGGGTGGCCTCGACAAGTGAAACACGTGGTTCCAACTAGCTCGGGACCACCATGTTCGATACCCACCTTGGTGGCCTGGGACCACGATGTTAGATACCTCCTGGGTGGCCTTTTCTGTGAATTGGTCGGGTCGGGTCTCCAGACCTCGTTATTTCTGGTGGATTCCGCGCACAACGCGCCACACCCTCTTTTTTACGAAAGAAAACCGTGGACTGCGGACCCTGTAATTTATCGAGGATCCGAGTTGGGGGCAAATTTTCCCTGAGCGGGAAGCGAAAAACGCATATGTTCAACTGCAAATTCACACTTCACCTTGTAATTTATCGCAAAACAATTCCGCCGGCCTACCTCCCGTCGGGGCCGGGGGGTAAACCAACTAAAAGAGAGAACCCTGGGCCGGAGCCCTTTTCGGGAACAAATTCGTGATTCCATCGTGGGACCACCATGTTAGATACCCCCGTGGGTGGCCTGGATACACTGAATTCGCGATCCCGCTCGAGACATCCTCGCAATGTCTTCCCCGGACAGGCCCCCAAAGCGCCACCCCCTGTCCTGAACAAGAAAACATGATTTTTCTACGTTCGGATCTGTGTTCGGGTAGCGCTTTTCGACCCCCCGTTGGTTTCCTGATAATCCGGCGTTGGGCCCGACGCCATGTTAGATACCCCCTTGGGCGGCCTGGACACGGAACATGATCGACCCACGAACCAGGGAAGGAATCTAGACATGTAATGCATGGTAACGTTTTCAAAGACACCTGATTGGGTGACGGGCAAACGCAATGCTGAGTGTATCGCTCTTGATGTATCGTGCCGAGGGCTGTGCTGTGCTGCGCCGTGCTGAATTGCGATGTGCCATGCCGCGCTTGTGCACTATAGCGTCGTGGATCGAGTCCTCCTTTGCATCCGAGCCCTGACCGAACTGATCTGGATGTTAAGCTCGAGCTGCCTGAACTCATAGCAGCTGCCCCATAGCTAATCGACAGGGAGACATGTCAGGAGGGCGCGCCGCGAAACGTCCCAAGGAACGCGCAAGGCGACGTGCCAGGGGACGTGCCACGGGGTCGCACCGCGGGACGTGCCAAGGGGACGCGGTACGGAACGTGCTGAGGGCAAGCGCTTCGCTCCAGACATCCTGTCAAAATCCTCATGCTAGACATCCGCCTGAGCGACCAGGACACGTGAAAAGAAGCGTTTCAGCACGATTGTCGGGGCCCACCCTAGGACAGGTTACCACTGACGGGGATGCACTTTTTGCTGCCGCTCAGGTGTTACCAAACAACACTCTTCTTGCACGTGTGTCTAGCCTGGCCCCTGCATCTGATGCAGGGGCCTCCAAATCTCCACTCTCCTGAAACTGAAACTCGAATGCTTCAAATGGACTGAACTGCTGGGCTGGCTGGCTCAAGAACGCGAGGGAGGGGCGAGGAGACGGGAGCACGGAAAACATAAAAAAGGTCAGGCTGCGCCCGGCGACGCGGGAGGGGCGCGCTTGAGCATACGAGGCGGCGGTGCTCTCTATGCCCCCTCCCTATGCCCCAACGTGCTCACCGAAAACTACCATTCACGAGCCCATCAAACCATTTCAGCACTATTGTCGGGGCCCACCCTAGGACAGGTTATCACTGACGGGGATGCACTTCTTGCTGCCGCTCAGGTGTTACCAAACAACACTCTTCTTGCACGTGTGTCTAGCCTGGCCCCTGCATCTGATGCAGGGATGCTGGGGCCCCCAAATCTCCACTCTCCTGAAACTGAAACTCGAATGCTTCAACTGGACTGGACTGCTGGGCTGGCTGGCTCAAGAACGCTCACCACCACCCGCGTCCGCGAGCGGCGCCTCTCCAGCCGAAACCAGGCCAGTGCCATTCAACGAGCATCCGTCGCCCGTATTCGCTGTGCGGTCTGTCTCCAGGAGGCGCGGCTGCTCGCGCCTACTGAATGGGAAAAGAAACTGAAGGACCCGCGCCACTGCGCGGCGCACACGTCGGATGAGCCTGCGAGTGGAACCTCCAGGGGGGGCGGGAGCGCCACGGGGCATCTCGGGTCCGAGATCTAGCTCAGGCGCGGGAAAGGACGAATCCGCCAAAACCTTGAGCTGCTCGGCCATGGCTGGTGCCTCGGCAGTCTCATCCACGCCGAGCAGCCCCCGCACTGGGTTCGCCCACTGCGGACAAAAGCGGATCGCGACCACCCCCCCAGGCGATCCCGACGCGGCCGCTGGAAAGCCAGCGGACCCAACAACTCACGGACTGGTAACTCTTAGGAGAACGGAAAGCACTGTGTGAGAATTTGCCTCTCGGCCTAGTGGCCGAAGAGAAGAGCACGAGCCGCTCCAGCTCATCAGAAAAATCCGGCTCGAGCTGCAGTGCCTGCTGGACCTCCGGCTCCTGGAGGAAGGCGGGCCAGTCGTCTTCATCCTCGACGAAGAACCTGCCGGTGCTGCCCAGCACCTGGACGTCCAGCAGGTCGACGCCGCGCCAAGCCGCCTCGACCAGGCCGATCGACCCATCCGTCGCTGCCGACACGAGCTTCGCTGCGCTCGTGCTCACATTCGCCCCTGCAGTCACGGCCCTTCCCGCCGCGGATCCCACCTCCTCCGCCACGTCCGTCATGACGATGAGGCCCCTGGCGGCGTTGGGGAAGAGGCTGGCGGGGAGGATACTCAGCAGCATGGCGGCCAGCGCGAGCTTGCCCAGAAGAGGTCCTGACGGCGCGCACTTCATCACCCACTGTAGCTGGCCGCCCTTGCCCGCCTTAAGCGATTTGGCAAGAGGCTTGCCCGCTGCCGCCTGCATCTTCGCACTGACCTTGGGCGTGGCCGGCGGCAGCGGCGGCGCCTCCGGGAACGGCGGCGGCGTGGTAGCTCCCCGCGGCGGCACTGGAGGGTAGTAGGCCCCGCCCATGCCCAGGCCCCCTGGGGTCCGAGGAGGCGGCGCGCCCGCGCGGTGCTGCATCGGCGTGGCGGGCGCCCTCGCCGAGCTGGCTCCCGGGCTGCCCACCTCCAGCCACGAGCCCGCCCCCGAGCCCGACTCCACGCCCTCGCCCTTGGCCCGCGCGGCCGCGCCCTTGCGGAGCGCGGCCTTGATGCTGGGCGCCCCGGACCCAACCATCGAAAGCCTGGCGGAACGCAGGGTACCAGTAGCGAGCAGCCCAGTCCAGGGCTGGCTGCAAACCTGCTGCGCGTAGAGCTGTACCTACCTGTGACGCTTGAACCACATCAATATAGATGCGCAGCGAGGAGTCGACCCTCCACCTTCCCATTTCCCTGATGGTCTCGAAAGGGATCCCGAGGGCGGTCGACTCCGAAGCAAACCTGGCGCGGGGGCTGTGCGGCCCCCACCCGACGTCAAGGTTGAACGAGGCTGCGCGGTCTTTATAAGGGTACGGTACTGGGCCAGGGGATACGGGAAAAGCCGCTGGTTCTTGGGAGTATGACGACGAAGAATCCTGAGGCCCTCTGCGAGGCCCGGCTCCAGCTCCTCCAGGAAAGACACAGACTGCGGGCGCTTGGCTTTCGTCATTGCCCTGATCCCCAGACCGATGACGACAGGCCCAGAGCCTCCAGGATAACCCCAGTCCTCCGGAAGGGTGACGTCGTCAGCCTCAACTCCAAGCATTTCACTCGGCCTCATCCCGAACTTGCCCTGGATCACGATGCCGAAACCCAGGCGCGGCACACCCCTGGCACAAAAATGAATACACATCCAGGCACGCACGTTACTGATCATGGGGACGGTATGACGAGGTTGGCGAGCATAGTCCCGGCCCTTGAGGGCCGCCCTAACTCGACACAGCCTCCCCTTCATGCGCGGAAAGCGGAACTCCACCGCCGCGAGGAGCAGGGTGATCTTGGACTTAGTCTGGACCCCCATCCCCACAGCCTCGGAGCCCCCAAACCTCTTGAAGTCCATGATAGCGTCATCCCACTGGACAGGGGTGAACGGCTCCACCCCCTCTCTGACGCACCACTTGACAAAAGGAACCACCGCCTCCTTATACTTGAGGACGGTAGAAGCAGAGACCCCCCCCTCCTCATGCACATCGATCACTTCTGGATCGCCCTGGCCTGCTGGACGCCCTGGACCTGATCCTGCGGGATGCCCTCTAACACCTCCCTCCATGTCCTACTGCGCGAAACCCAGTCAGCAGGCATCCGCCGCGCCTCGACCCAGGGCAGCAGCAGGCGTAGTTCTGCGGCGGCACGCAGGGCGCATCGGCGGCGGAGAAGGAAGTTGAGCGGGCCCGCAGCGGACATCCCCTTGGCAATGGCGCACGAGCAAGGCATGTTGTCCTCGAAAGATAGCACCTTACCCATATAGAAACTTAGAACTTGCACCAACCTTTCCAGCGCCAGAGCGACGGCCCTCATCTCCCCCACCGTGATGCGCTCCTCCCACCTCCACCGACCGGCAGCGACTGGGATCCAGGAGCGAGCCGTATCCCAGATCTCCTTCGGCGAACTGACAGGGAGGTTGGGGTGCAACGAGCGGGGGGCCTTCTCGAGGGCGCGCTTCTCCTGGCCCAGGCGCGCGAGAGCGTATCCAGGTCTAGTCCCGGCTTCCCAAAGCAGGCGGGCCTCGTCGTCCGACATCACGGTGGCGACAATACCGTAGCCCCCGCAGTCTAGACCGTTCGACCCCTCAGCATCCGTAGCCAGAACCACCTCCGAGATGGGGGCCCCCAGGTCCATGTAGAGCCCCATGAGCCCACACCTCATAACCCTCCATGATCTCTGAGCACTGGACCACCATCTGCGGAGCCCTCGACGCCCAGGGAGCCCCTCGTTCTGCTTAGCAAACTGGAAGATATGCTGCGGCGCTGCAAGCCAATGTCGAGCCAGCAGCGCCGCCCAGACCCAGAGTCCCAGTAGTGAAGATACGGCGTCCAGAGACACCCAGGTGCGACGTTCTAGGTAGAGCATGGCCTCGTACAGGGCAGCGGCCTTCGTTGCTGGATCTCATAACCTACAACCTTGTCCATCTCGTCTGATTCACGGCGATCGGAAACTTTAAAACCCAGCTCCACTAGGTCGTCGGCAGCTCGATGCATGAAAACGTTCGAGGCCCCCCTGGAGCCTATGTGGTCCTGGCCATCCGTCATCGCCAGGCCATCGTCAATATGGAGGTAAAAGCCTACATCACCTTTGTCCAAGACAGTGTGTTTCATCTTGACGCTAGTCTCGTTGAGTATGTGGAGCCCCCGCTCGTGCTGGGAACTGCTCGGCCTCGACCATTGCGACAGCCTGGCAGCGCGACGCGGGGCGGGGGGCAACTGCGAGCGGATCTGACCTCTCTCGGCGCTTCCTGACGAAGCTCCGCATGAGGCAAGGAGCCAGAAAGCGGCTTAAGGCCGTCGGGTACGTAGCCAAACGTGTGGTCGCGAAGTTTGGCCGGCCCCCCGTCCCCCGCAATGCGCCCGATGCTCCTGTGGTGTTGGTGTCTTCCATCACATCGGCACTCTCCCTCCCGAAACCCATCGGCCGTGCCCGACAGCGCGGTCGCCTTGCGCTCCTCCATGGCACACATCACCTCCGTGCTGTAAACTGAGGGGTAGGGATCCTCGCCCGGGCCCTCGGGCTGCTCGTGGATGCGCACCCCTCCCTGGGCAGAAACTCCTTCGCAAAGAGACTGGGAGTTCAGGGTCAAGAGATAGGGCTCCCGGACTCGCCCCTGCTCAGCTTCTGCGAGCTCAGAGTCGGGGCGGCCCCAGACGTGCCTGCCTCGAAAACGCAGCGGCCTCTGACCCCCAAGCAACTTGACGAGGCGGGCCCGATACCACGTTGAGCGGGGGGGCCCTCCAACAATCCCATCAATATAACCCTGGGCCACCAAGCCCCACAACTTCTGGAAGGTCTCAGGAATGGCGAGGTCCCAGTAGGGGTCCAGCTCGAGGTCACACGAGAGCACCAAGACCTCAAGGCCGCGCGTGGCCCCCAAGACGTGGAGCCACTCCTCCAGATCCCCTGGCCGCCTCGGGCCCGCGAACAGGTGCATGGCGACAACGACATCCTTCCCCGACGTCTTAACCTCTAGGACCTTCTGAACCCAACCGTCCACGGTGAACCCCTTACCTACGTCCTCGGACTTCTTAACTTTGCTCTCCTGGGCCCAATCCTCCTCGTTCTTACCCAAAAACTGGCCCTCCTCATTGACGTCGAAATCCTCCTCCGAGTAGCCCCGCCGCAGGCGGCAGCTGCGAACAAGCGCGCGGCCCACACTGGTCATATTAATATTCATCAGGATGTGGGCGCTGTGCAAGCCCCCCATGACAAGGCGTTCCCACATGGGATAGATCCAGTCTCCAGGCCTGGCCCGCCCCCGGACGTCCCAAGGAAGAACAGCCCAGATCAGGCCGGCCCGGATAGGGGGCACAGCTTGCCGCGACCACATCCACTCAGGCACCTCCACCGAAGTGAAAGCATTGCTCTCGTCGAAGGCCGACGCGCCGACGAAATCGCTCGGCGCGTGCACACTGGCAAGGGCTGCCCCGCCATGGAGTCCGTGCTCCTCGCGAGGACGTACATCTTGAAACATATAGTTCGAGGCCACCATCCTGATAATCTTACGTTGTTTAGCTGGGTCTTTCTTGGGCACCACTGAGAATCCTGCAATTGCTCGAACGTCCTCACAAAACCCATATTTCCAGAGATTGGGGGCGATGTCCTGCCTCAGGAAATATCTAGCGCACTCCTCCTCAGATCCTCCAAGGAAGCCGTGCTGCTGCTCGAGCTCCCGACAGATCACCTGCGAACGGGCCTCTGGGGCCGCTACTACTTGGGCCCCCCTCGGAGTAGAAGGCCGCTTCCTCTGGACTCAACGCGGACAACGTGGGCGCCGCTCGGGGATCCAGGGGCTTATCTACAGCGTCGGCTCGCAGGGTCTCATGCGCAGTCTTGCGCCTCTGGGCCCCTGTGTATGATGGAGCTGCCGATTTCACCAACTTCTCGATGGCTTGGGCGCCTGTCAGACCGCAGCCCCGGCGCGCCGCTCGAAGACGCGCTGCCTCACGTAGAGCCAGTCGCTGAATTCGTTGGTGGTGGGGGAGCATCTCCTTTAAACGATCATGATCACGGCTCCCCCGCGTGAGCTCTCGGCAGTCTCCCCGATACATGGCGTTCAGAGCCGACAGGTACTCATTAGCCAAAGTCATCAGGGCGAACTTTTTGTGAAAACGCTGGCGGAGGCGATTGGGCGTGCTATGTGGCCGCCCAGGAGCCTCTACCATAGGGATCGGGTACAATTTGGCGCCAGGCGCCGTGTGCAGCTACTCGCGCAGCCCGCGGGTCTCGTCCAGCACCTGCCCCTGGACCCATCGGCCGCGCTCACTGCCTCGGCTGGTAGCTGCTGTCCCAGCCGCGGCGGCCCTCTGTCACTCTGCCTTCTTGGCCCCCCCTGGCGGGGGACCCTTTTTGGTCTTGTCCTTCTCGCCCTTGTCGCCCTTGCCGCCCCGCCGCCTCAGGTCGGCGGCCACCCTCTCGTTCCTCTGGTGCTCTGCTTTGCTGTGGGCGGTGGCCGACTGAACCAGCCAGCTCGGCGCGACGTCGGTCTGGCTGCCTGGAGGTGATACCCCCAACATGTGGAGCGCTCCCGTGCGGTCACCTGACCTGCTCTAATACATATACGCCGCCAGGCGGCGAAGGGCAATCTCCATGAGGTCGTTGGTACTCAGGAACTTCATGAGGTCATCTTCGGTCTTGCAGTCCCGCACGGCAAAGTCCACGGTAGACGCCGCCGTCCATTGATCGGTCCACACGGGCGAAGTGCGGCTTCCGCCGTATCGAGCCGACAACCAATCTCGTGTAGAGGTACATCCTTCTGCTCTCATCGCTCGATGGATCTCCGCGCCGGCCCTCTGCATGTCTGGTGGGAGGCTGGCTCCCCATCTCGTCTCCTGGCTGCCTCCTCCCGCCGTGGCCAAACTTCCGAGGCCCAGCGGGTCGCCCGCCGTCCCGCCGAGGGCAGGTGCAGCACTGGAGGCCAAGGCCTCCAGCCCTCGGGCCAGGTCAGCCACCCTCGGCACCGTGACGGGACTTGCGCCCACGTAGGCGTACCCGCGCAAGAGGTGCACCACGGACATGTCGAGGCGGCCGCCCTGCTCGAGCCTCGCCACTGAGTCCCAAAACTTCGTGGCCCAGTAGGGGTCCGCGTGGGCGGTGGCGCTGGTGGTCATCAAGTAGTCCTTCACGAGGGAGGCGCCCGCCTTGCTGGTAGCTCCGACCTCGGTAGGACGATGGACGGCCTCGCCACCACCCGCGGTCCCAGGGGTCCCCGCCCAGCCCGCCAAGTCGCCAAGGGCGCTGGCCCCCGCAGGTGCATAGCCGCTGGCGGCGGCGCCGCTGGCGCCGAGGGCGGGCGGAAGGGCGGGGGCTCCACCGGGAATCCCGAACGGCACGGCGGCAGCCAGCCCCTCGGTCTCGCCGTCGGGTCCTCCTTCGCCATGGTCACCTCGTGCTGCCATGCCCGATGCCCGCATCAGCTCACGCATCCGCTCGAGCTCGTCCTTGAGTGACTGCATGTCGCTGTCGGGCAGCGCGGGGCCTGTGCGGCGTGGAAGCCACGGCCACGCCAAGCAGGACAGGGCGCCTAGGATCGTGATCATGCCGACTGCTGCCCCTCCGAGCGCCGTTCTCCATGTAGAGGCACCTCGCGCCAGCATGAGGCTCAGGAAGCTCACGCAGGCGAGCGCCCCGCTTACCCTCCCTCATGCGGACGCCCAGGGGCCAGGGCGAGGACGCCCCTGTCTCAGGGGCGGGCGTCATGGCCCGTGACGTCGGGCACAGTAAGGTAAAACGTGATCCCGCGTGCTTGAGCATACGAGGCGGCGGTGCTCTCTATGCTCCCTCCCTATGCCCCAACGTGCTCACCGAAAACTACCATTCACGAGCTCATTAAACCATTTTGCTCAACACATCCTCAACACATTCTCATGCTAGACATCCGCCTGGGCGAACTGGACACGTGAAAACAAGTGGTTCGTTCGAGACATCCTCAACACGTCTTCATGTGAGACGTCCGCCTGGGTGACGTGGGCACGTGAAAACAAGCGTTTCGCTCGAGACGGTTTCAACACCTCCCCATTCTAAACATCCGCCTGGGCGGCAAACGTCTCGCTCGAGACATCCTCAACACAGCTTCATGCCAGGCATCCGCATGGGCGACCTGGACACGTGAAAACAAGCGTATCTCTCGAGACATTCTCAACACATCCTCATGCTAGGCATTCGCCTGGGCAACCTGGACACGTTCAAACAATCATCTCGATCGAGACTTCCTCAACACATCCTCATGCTAGACATCCGCCTGGGCGACGAGGACGCGTGAAACCAAGCGTCTCGCTCGAGACATCCTCAACAAATTCTGGCGCTAGACCTCTGTCTGGGCAACCTGGAGGCGTGAAATCAAGCGTCTCGCTCGAGACATCCCCAAGAGCTGGGCACGTGAAAATAAGCGTTTCACTTGAGAGATCCTCTGAATTCTGGTCCCCAGGAGAAGACAATCTATAACACAAAACAAGCCCTTTGCTCGAGACATCATTTACAGATTCTGAACAACAAGCGTTTCGCTCGAGACATCCTCAAAATTACTTCCGCTGGCCCTAGTCGACCTTGTTATTTATTGCAAATACTTTCGCCGGCCGAGCCGTCGGTTCCGGGGGTAAACAGCTAAAAGGAACCCTGGGCCCCCGCCTTTTCCAGGAAACAAACGTGGTTCCAGGTCGGGATAAACATGTTAGATACTCCACTGGCTTGCCTGGACACGGAACATGATCGACCCACGAACCCAGAAAGGAATATAGAGAAATGTAACGCATGGCAAAATTTTCAAAGACACCTGATTGGGCGACGGGCAAATGCAATGCTGAGTGTATCGATCTTGATGTACCGTGCCGAGGGCTGTGCTGTGCTGCACCGTGATGAATTGCGATGTGCCATGCCGCGATTGTGCTCTATAGCGTTGAGGATCGAGTCCTCCTTTGCATCCGAGTCCTGACCGAACTGATCTGGGTCAGCTCGAGCTGCCTCAGCACATAGCAGCTGCCCCAGAGTTAATTGACAAGGGAACATGCCAGAAAGACGCGCCGCGGAACGTCCCAAGGGACGCGCCGGGCGACGTGCCGAGGGACGTGCCACGGGGACGCACCGCGGGACGTGCCGAGGGGACGCACTTCGGAACGTGCCAGTGGACGTGCCACTGGACGTGCCAGGGGACGCGCCGCGCGACGTGCCAGGGGGACTCGCCACGGGACGCGCCACGGAGCGTGCCAAGTTGCAATGCTGAATGTATCGATCTTGATGTACCGTGCCGAGGGCCGAGGGCTTTGCTGTGCTGCGCTTTGATGGACTGCGATATGCCATGCCGCGATTGTGCTCTATAGCGTTGTGGATCGAGTCCTCCTTTGCATCCGAGTCCTGACCGAACTGATCTGGGTAAGCTCGAGCTGCCTCAGCACATAGCAGCTGCCCCAGAGTTAATTGACAAGGGAACATGCCAGAAGGACGCGCCGCGGAACGTCCCAAGGGACGCGCCGGGCGACGTGCCGAGGGACGTGCCACGGGGACGCACCGCTGGACGTGCCGAGGGGACGCGCTACGGAACATTAAAACGCGTGATCCTTGCTCGGGACAACCATGTTAGATATCCCCCCTGTATGGCCTGGACATTAAAAAAAAACACATGGTGCCAGCTCGGGAAACCATGCTATATACACCCCTGAATAGCCTGGACTCCTTAAAACACGTGGTCTTTGCTCAAAACAATCATGTTAGATACCCCCTGGGTGGCCTGGATACGTAAAAGCACGTGGTTCAAGCTCGGGACAACAATGTTAGATATCACCCTGGGTGGCCTGGACACGTAAAAACAAATTGTTCAAACTCGGGACCACCATGTTACATACCCCCCTGGGTGGCCTGCACACGTAAAAACACAAGGTCCAGCCCACCCAGGGGGATACATATACATATATATATATATATATATATATATATATACATATATATATATATTATAAATATATATGAGAGAGAAAGAGAGAAGCGTGATCCACCGCTGTTTACTGTGGAAAATTCCCCCCCTTCCTCTGAACCCGGGGGTCCCCCCCCCTCCGAAAATCCCCCCCTCCCTGCTGGACCCCCCCCCTCCCCCCTTCCCCGGCAAAGTCCCCCCCCCTCCCCTACCCCCCCCCCCCTACCCCTCGAAACCGGGGGGGGTCACTACCGGTTCGAATCCCCCCCCCCTCGAAAACCGGAGGGGGATCACTACCGGTTCGAACTCCTCCCCACCCCACCCCACTCACCGCCAGCAAACGACTCCCGGTCCCTACCGCCGTCCGCACCACAAACCCCGCTGTTGTTCCCAGCACCACTGTCCTCACCACCACTGTCCCCACTGGTTCCACCACCGTCCCTACTGTCCCCACCAGTGCCCCCACCACTGTCGCACTATCCCCACTGTCCCCACCACTGTTCCCACCACGGTTCCACTCTCCCCACTTTCTCCACGGCCCCAACCACTGCCCGACTATCCCCACTGTCCCCACTGTCCCACTGACTCCTCCGCTGTCCCACTGAGCTGTCCCACTGCTCCCACCACTGTCCCCACCGTCCCCACCACTGTCCCCACTGTACCTCTGTCCCATTGTCCCACCACCGTCCTCGCCACCGCCTTCACCACTGTCCCCACCACCACTGTACCCTCTACTGTCCCACTGTTTCCACCACATTCCCACTGTCCCCACACCACTGTCCCAACCACCACCGTCCCCACCACTGTCCACTGTCCCCACTGTTCCCACCATTGTCCTCACCACTGTCCCCACCACTACCGTCCCCACCACTGTCCCACTGTCCCCACCACTGTCCAGCTGTCCCCTCACCACTGTCCCCGAACCACCGTCCCCACAACTGTCCGCACCCCCCCTGGTTTTTGAGGGGGGGGGTTCGAACCGGTAGTGACCCCCCCCGGTTTTCGAGGGGGGGGGTTCGAACCGGTAGTGACCCCCCCCTTTTCATCATGGACTGGGGGGGGGAGGGGTTCGAACCGGTAGTGACCCTCCCCGGTATTCTGGAGGGGGGGGGTAAGGGGTTCGAACCGGTGGTGAACCCCCCTCGGTTTTCCGCCAGCAGCGGTAGAACACGCTCTTTAATGTATATATATATATATATATATATATATATATATCCCTGGGGGCGAGGCCGGGGGCCCCAGGACAGGTGCCCCCACCCCCCATGGCGGGACGGGGGGGGGCTGGGGCCTCCCTGGAGCAGCCCAGGCGGCCCAAGAGTGCCCCAAGAGCGCTCCGCGGCATGCCCAGCAGGCTCCAAGAGGCCCAGGAGGGCGCCAAGATGCTTAAGATAAGCCCAAGACGGCCAAAGAGGCCCCCAAGACGCTCCAAGGGGCCTCCAAGAGGCACCCCCAGAGGGCCCCAAGATGCCAAATTCGTTAATTTTACGATGATTTTGGACACATTTGTCTTTCCCGCCTTTTCAGCTTACCGACGCTCCACGACGGCTCACAGGCCCCCCGCGGACGCCCCAAGACGGCCCAAGAGGCCTCCAAGAGGGCCTCAAGACGGCTCTGGAGGGCTCCAAGGCGGCCCAAGACGCGCCCAAGATGGGCGAAGAGAGGCCCAAGACGGCCCCAAGAGGGCCCAAAGAGGGGAACCGCGAACCAGAAATTCGAGCCTCCCGCCTCCACTGGGCACCGGGAGGCCCCCAAGAAGCACCCAGGAGGCCCAAATGAAGCTTCAAGAGGCTCCCAAACAGCCCCGAGGAACCCCCCGTGGGAGGACGGGGCGGCCGGGGAGGTCCAAAATAGTCCAGGGGGGCCTCCAGAGGCTCCCAAGACGGAGGCCCCCAAGACGCTCCAAGGGGCCTCCAAGAGGCACCCCCAGAGGGCCCCAAGATGCCAAATTCGTTAATTTTACGATGATTTTGGACACATTTGTCTTTCCCGCCTTTTCAGCTTACCGACGCTCCACGACGGCTCACAGGCCCCCCGCGGACGCCCCAAGACGGCCCAAGAGGCCTCCAAGAGGGCCTCAAGACGGCTCTGGAGGGCTCCAAGGCGGCCCAAGACGCGCCCAAGATGGGCGAAGAGAGGCCCAAGACGGCCCCAAGAGGGCCCAAAGAGGGGAACCGCGAACCAGAAATTCGAGCCTCCCGCCTCCACTGGGCACCGGGAGGCCCCCAAGAAGCACCCAGGAGGCCCAAATGAAGCTTCAAGAGGCTCCCAAACAGCCCCGAGGAACCCCCCGTGGGAGGACGGGGCGGCCGGGGAGGTCCAAAATAGTCCAGGGGGGCCTCCAGAGGCTCCCAAGACGGCCCAAGCGGGCCCCGAGTCGCCGAAAGACCGCTCCAGGACGCCCAAGATAAGCCCAAGACGGCCCGAGAGGCCCCCAAAGGCACTCCACGACGCTTCAAGACGCCTCTCCACAGCGCTTCAAGAGGCCGAAATCGTCAATTTCACTGGTTTTCGAACGATTTTGGCCTTCCAGCCTTTTCGGCTGTCCGACGTTCCAAGACGGCTCAATAGGCCCCCAAGAGCGCCCCAAGACGGCCCAAGAGGGCCCCAAGACGGCCCTAGAGTCGCCCAGAACAGCTCAACAGAGCCGTCTTCAGGCCCTCTTGGAGGCCTCGTGGGCTGTCTTGGGGCGTCCGCGGGGGGCCTGTGAGCCGTCGTGGAGCGTCGCAAAGCTGAAAAGGCGGGAAAGGCAAAATGTGTCCAAAACCTTCGTAACATGAGCGAATTTGGCCTCTTGGGGCCCTCTGGGGGGGCCTCTTGGAGGCCTCTTGGAGCGTCTTGGGGGCCTCTTTGGCCGTCTTGGGCTTATCTTTGGTATCTTGGGGCCCTCTTGGCGCCCTCTTGGAGCCTGCTGGGCATGCCGCGGAGCGCTCTTGGGGCACTCTTGGGCCGCCTGGGCTGCTCCTGGGAGGCGGCCCCCCCCCCGCCCCGCCATGGGGGGTCGAGGCACCTGTCCTGGGGCCCCCGGCCTCGCCCCTCCCGCTTGAAGAGTGCCCCAGGAAGCCCCAAGGAGCCCCCAGGAGGCCCCCAAGAGGCACCCAGGATGCCCAAACGATGCCTAAAGAGGCCAAAACAGCCCCGAGGAGGCCCCACAACGGTCCCAAAACGGCTACCGAGAAGCTGCGAAACTGCCTTCACGACGTCCCCGCCAGGCCAACCACGAGATCCAAACCAACACCCATGAGGCCTCTGACCCACCACCCAGGGCACTGTGGCGGGAGCAGTGACAGCACTTGTACACAGCATGTTCCGGCGGGAGCCTTCCGGAACACGCTGCAGGGGGAGGGGGAAGATCAGGAGGAGAGAGAGCTGGAGTGGGAGGAGGAGGAGGAGGAGGAGGAGGAGGAGGGGGACGAGGAGGAGGAAGAGGCCTCCAAGACAGCTCCAAGATAGCCGAAGAGGCTTCCAAGAGGGCCCTGGGCGGCCCACGAGGGCCCCAAGGCTGTGCCTGAGGCGCCCAGAAGGCCCGAGAGGGCCCCAAGACGGCCCCAAGAGAGGCCCAAGAAGGGAAACACGAACTGAGAATCCGAGCTTTCTACCCCGAGAGGTTCTCGGGAAGTCCCAAGAGGCCCCCCAAGAAGCTCCCAAGAGGGCCGACGAGGTTCCAAGAGATCTCGCAAGGTGGCCCCAAGAGGCACAACTCATTGTTTTACGCTTGGGCGTTGACGGGTTTGAATTTTTTCGGCCTTTTGGCATCCCGATGCTCCAAGACGGCCCAAGAGGCTTCCAATGCCGCTCCAATATAGAGGAAGAGGCCTCCAAGAGGGCCCCAAGACGGCCCGCGAGGGCCCCGAGACGGTGCTGGAGGTGCCCAAGACGGCCCGAGAGGGCCCCAAGAGCCCCAAGAGAGGCCCAAGACGGGGAACGCGACCCAACAGCAGAGCGTTCCCCCCAAAGGGCCCACATGAGGCCGCAAGAGGACCCAAAAAGCTTCCCGAGGGCCCAAAAGGCCCCCAGGAGACGTCCAAGAGGATCCAAAATAGCCCAAGAGTGCCCTCGATGCGTCAAAACTGCTTCCAGGAGGCCCCCGGGAGGCTTCCAGATCGCCTCAAACTGGCCGCAGACGTGCACGACGCCCGGGCGCCCAGGGCGGCTGCCCCGAGGGGGCATGGGAGTACTGGGGCTAATTTTCCAAGTGTTTTTAAAGGGTTTCCACGTCCTGGGCCTCGGAGGCCGCCGCCTCCGACCCCCCGTGGGAGGATGGGGCGGCCGGGGAGGTCCAAAATAGTTCAGGAGGGCCTCCAGAGGCTCCCAAGACGGCCCAAGCGGGCCCCGAGTCGCCGAAAGACCGCTCCAGGACGCCCAAGATAAGCCCAAGACGGCCCGAGAGGCCCCCCAAGGCACTCCACGACGCTTCAAGACGCCTCTCCACAGCGCTTCAAGAGGCCGAAATCGTCAATTTCACGGATGTTGGCCTTCCAGCCTTTTCGGCTGTCCGACGTTCCAAGACGGCTCAATAGGCCCCCAAGAGCGTCCCAAGACGGCCCAAGAGGGCCCCAAGACGGCCCTAGAGTCGCCCAAAACAGCCCAACAGAGCCCCAAGACAGCCCCAAGATGTGCCCAAGAGGGGGACCACGACTCCAACATTCGACCCTCCCGCTTGAAGAGTGCCCCAGGAGGCCCCAAGGAGCCCCCAAGAGGCCCCAGGAGGCCCCCAAGAGGCACCCAGGAGGCCCAAACGAGGCCTAAAGAGGCCACAAAACAGCCCCGAGGAGGCCCCACAACGGTCCCAAAACGGCTACCGAGAAGCTGCGAAACTGCCTTCACGACGTCCCCGACAGGCCAACCACGAGATCCAAACCAACACCCATGAGGCCTCTGACCCACCACCCAGGGCACTGTGGCGGCGGAAGCAGTGACAGCATTTGTTCACAGCATGTTGCCGCGGGATCCTTCCCTGACCCGCTGCAAAGAAGGGGGGATATCAGGAGGAGAGAGAGCTGGAGTGGAGGAGGAGGAGGAGGGGGACGAGGAGGAGGAAGAGGCCTCCAGACAGCTCCAAGATAGCCGAAGAGGCTTCCAAGAGGGCCCTGGGCGGCCCACGAGGGCCCCAAGGCGGTGCCTGAGGCGCCCAAGAAGGCCCGAGAGGGCCCCAAGACGGCCCCAAGAGAGGCCCAAGAAGGGAAACACGAACTGAGAATCCGAGCTTTCTACCCCGAGAGGTTCTCGGGAAGTCCCAAGAGGCCCCCCAAGAAGCTCCCAAAAGGGCCGACAAGGTTCCAAGAGATCTCCCAAGGTGGCCCCAAGAGGCACAACTCTTTGTTTTACGATTGGGTTTTGAAGGGTTTGAATTTTTGTCGGCCTTTTGGCATCCCGATGCTCCAAGACGGCCAAAGAGGCTTCTAATGCCGCTCCAGTATAAAGGAAGAGGCCTCCAAGAGGGCCCCAAGACGGCCCGCGAGGGCCCCAAGACGGTGCTGGAGGCGCCCAAAACGGCCCGAGAGGGCCCCAAGAGCCCCAAGAGAGGCCCAAGAAGGGGAACGCGACCCAACGGCAGAGCGTTCCCCCCAAAAGGCCCACATGAGGCCGCAAGAGGACCCCAAAAACTTCCCGAGGGCCCCAAAGGCCCTTAGGAGACGTCCAAGAGGTTTCAAAATAGCCCAAGAGTGCCCTCGATGCGTCAAAACTGCTTCCAGGAGGCCCCCGGGAGGCTTCCGGATCGCCTCAATCTGGCCGCAGGTGGCCTCAAGTCGGGCTTCCACGCAGCAAGGACGGCCAATGCCGGCTTCAGATTACAGAACCGATGCCCCCAAGGGACCCTCAGACGCCCCCCCCAAGAGGCACCCAAGAGGTGCCTCCAACAGACAGTTGACCAAGCATGCGGACACCCCAGAAGCTCCTCAGATGCCGTCGCGCGCCTGTGCTTGATAGCGCTGTCCAAGATCGTCCAGCGCCCCCCCGGCCTGGGCTAGAACCTGAGCGCGCGCGAAGCGCGCGCGATGGTTCTAGTGTATATTTATTCATTTATTTCGACTCGGCTATGCCCCAAGAGCTGCCTTACCGTCACTGTGTTTGCCCGCCCTGGAACCTAATGCAAGTACTTCGCGCACACATTGCCATGATAGATACAACAGTGAAACATGCTACGCAACTGTGTCAGGCTAAACTTGAGATGAGGATCGTGTAAGACAGAGAAGATCAAGATAATTGTGCGCAAAGCCTCCACTTCTGCTTCCCAACTGTCGGCGAGAAGCGGCCGCCATAAGCAGCCGAAAGCCAACAATTGCCACGTACAGTGAGCAGCCGTACGAACTCGAAGCACGAAGCCGATCCCTGCCTGGCCACGCTTCCGCCAGCCACCGTCCGAGTGCATGAGACAGTGATGGGGAGTACCGACGAGGGAAGACCAAAAAGGACTAAGGCAGAAAAAAAAATCCTGGCTATCCATGGTGAGATTGCACAGCCAACCAGCCTCGGTATTCACATCCCGACGCCTCCATACCAGAGGGGAGTCCACCACGTGAGGCGCCCTCCACCCGTTCATAAATGCATGCAGCAACAAATCAGCAGTCGGGGGCAACATGTCGATGTGTTCGAACCTGCAGAAAGAAGATCCGTTCAATGCCCCAGCCAGAGGCTTGTTATCTACAACGCACTGGAAGAATTTGGTCGCCTCCTCGGGCGGGGTCCAGGAGCAATCGCACGGAAGAGGCGAGAAGCCGAGGGCCGATCTGTAGACCAATGCGACGCGGTCGAATCAAAATAAATATGTTTCCATTCCCGATCTTCTGGACCGAGGGCCACGTCCACAATTGCAGGTTCAGCCGGCCCTTGACGGGCATTTTTTCCATCAGCGCTGACGGAATCATCGTGGTCACGTTTTCGTTTGGCAGGGCGGAGGCTGCTGGCCCCCTCCACCGGCATCCTTCGAGCGACGTCCGTCTGGAGAGCCAAGTCGCGACTCCAGCGCGGAAGTTGCCACTGGATGCACAAGCTGTTTACGAACTGGTCCTCCGTAGTTTTCCAAACAGTAGCCCCGGCCTCTATCAACTCCTCCCACTCCTTGAAATATTTATCCCAAAAATCCTCCACCTGGAACACAAGGGCCCCTGGACGACGATACCTCCAATCCCCAGCAGAATCCTCTCGAACCCTAGTGTCAGTGCAGTTGTTTTAGCTCAGACCGCGCGGCAGTCCAACTGCGGGTGCAGTCCCAGGGCCCTAGGACTAGGGCCAAAACGGTGGCGGGCAGCGTGCACGCCACAAACATGAAAAGCATGTACATCATGCGTACACGGTGGCACGGGCGGCAGAGGGGCAGGGGAGTGCACTCTTCACACTGGGTGAGTACAATGCTGCCCCGATGCCGCTCCCTACAAGCGTGAAACGCTGCACGCAGTCATCGCCTATACCGGCCCACAGGCCGATACACCTCAAGCAAAGTGCGGCCTGAGGCTCAAAAATATACAGTATGAAATATGAATGTCTAGACTCACTAGTCCAGACTGTCGTCTCAATGTACGTGCACACATCACCGTAGCCCTCACTAGGTCCATGCAGCGGCTGCAACAGGACCTCACGGGCTCGCAGGCCCTGGAACGGCGGCCCGACGCTGGGCCTTCCGCTCCTTGGCTCTCTCACGCTGTCCGCGGCGCAGCCGCAGACGGTGTGCCTCCTCATCCTCCTGTTCAGCAGTAGGCACCATGCTGAACAGTCCGTGGCGGAGGAACTGCGATAGCACCTCGTTAGGCTGCACGGCCTTTGTCAGCACGTCCGCCAGCATGTGGCTATTGGGCAGCCACTTGAACTTGATGGCCTCCTGCTCGATCAAATCCTTGGCCACCAACAAGTCGATGAGGGTCTGCCGAGACACCGAGCATCCGTCACCAGCGCCCCCGGAACCTTCAGCCAGCCTCCATCTTGCAAGACTGCCTCAATCAGCAGCCTGAGGTAGAGCTGCCGATCCAAAGCCACGGACATAGCTGCAGACTGCGGCCATCGTAGATCCAACAACTCGTGTAATAGTACTACTCTGGAACTCCACTAGACAACACACAGCTAGCTCCTTCAACACTCGGGTATCCGTAATCATACTCATGAACCCCATCTGGCTCTTACAGCCGGGTTCCTTCGCAAACGAAGCGCCCATAAGCGTGAGCACCTGCAAGCGCTCGATGTCCACACGGCGGATCCGGAGAGTCGCAAGACCTCTCTTGTCGTAGTCCTGAAGCCGGTCGATGATGTCATTGAGCACTCGCAGGTGCAGTAACCTCCGACCTTTCGGATCCTTCTGTGCGAGCGCCGACACACTGTACGCGAGTTGTGGCACCACACGTGCGACAGGCCAGCGCACCTTCTGGAGCAAGCTCCGGAAGTCGTGGTGCTCTTCGGGAGTCATCTCCCGCTCCTCGTCGTCACCCCTTGCAAGGGGGTGCTTTGTCAGCTTGCCGATGTATTCGTGCATGCTGATCTCGATGTGATCGGGGTGGCGCCACCACTCCTCACCGAGATAGGCGACTGCCTCCTTGTCATTGCCCTCCTTCCAGTGCTTGATGTTGAAACGCCTGTTGATATTCGCCTTCACCTCCTGGTACTGGGGGTCGCGCGGGTCCCCAAACAGCATGCCGTCGTCGACGTGCAAGGTCAACATAGCAATCAACTTGCCGGTCGCCCGATAAACGAAGACAGCTCGAGCACAGCGCAGCTCCACAAAGCCGACCTCGTCCGTCAGCACCTGGCGGGCTCGGAGGGAGACCACAACCGAGGCGCCTCCGTCAAACCGCGCGCCCCTTTCAGCAGACGAAGCAACGCATAAGGCCGCACAGCCGGCCATCCAGCGCCGTCGACGGCCGGAAGCCCGTCCTTAGGAGCCCTCACGTACAGCTCCCGCTCCAGCTTCAGCCCGGACAGGAACGCAGTCGCTACGTCGAAGCACTCGAATGTCCAATCCATCGCCATTGTGATAGACGCACACACCAGCACGGCCAAAGGGGAAGTAGTAGGCGAATCCGTCCTGAATAGACCAAGCTGCGGGTCGAGGTGGCCAGGGATGATCAAGCGCGACTTCGCCTCCAACTCCGGCCCTCGCCCCCGGTTTGTGCGAACCGAACGCATGGGCACCGAGATGATCTTATCCTTTGGAATGCTCTTCTCCTCCTCCTCGGTGACCAGCTCGACCGTGTTGTTGGCGATCCATTGCCGCCACTCGGCGGCATCGGCCTCGTCGAACTTAGCCTTCTCGTGCTGGTCGAAGTGACGTGGGTCTAGCTCCTTCGCGTTCTGCTTCATCACGAGTGCGAACACGTCGTGCTCGTACCGCGCCTCCTGCAGCCATGCGTCATACACAGATGACACGTTGATCCACTCCTCGTAAGTCATCGGCTGCCGTACAAGACCCTCCGGAGTGTCCAAATAGTACACCCCCTGTGCCTGAGCGTCCGGCTTGTCGTGGTAGAAGAGCGTGAGACCAACCCAGCTGTCCTCCATGCGCTCGTTGGTACGGCTCGCGCCGTCGTCTTTGTAGGCACACTGGCCCGTGGCGGAGAGCATCACCGACAGACGATTGCACTCCCGGTGGCGGTCGTGATCATAGAGTCTCCGCCGTGGCTCTCGATGCACACGTACTCCTCGTACGACCTTCTGAACGAGCGTGGAGACGCCATCCAAGGCATTCTGGTCGAACCACTCCTGGGGCCCCGAGTGCACCACAGCGTTCATGGCCACCTCGCGGAGGGCCGGCAAGCCACTCGTATGGGCAGCCTGCAGACGCGACCTCTTAATGCAACTCGGCACGTCATCTACCAGGAACTTCCGCTTCCGCTCGAGCTCGAAATCGTCTCTGGGAATCGGCGGCACCGAAGGGCCGCCAGAGCCCGTTGCTCCCGGAGAAGCTTCCGGGTACATTCCAGAGGACATCCGGCCTGGAGGGGAACGAGACCGGGCCCTCCTCGGAGGCGGAAGCTGCGGGAACTGCTCCTGCTCAGGTGGCTCCTCCTCCTTAGCCTGTGCCTCAATGGCGTCCAGGGCCCTCAGATCCACACGAGGCTGCCTGGACCCCTCGAGCTCACTATGTCGGTCACGCTCCTTCTTCAGGAATGTCTTCTTCACCTTCTGAACCTTCACCTTGGGCGTGACGTCCACGATGTCGTGGTAGGCGCGATCATCTCGCTGCTGTGTCAGCCGCACGTCCGTCTGGATGGACTCCGCAGCCGCGGCCTCCTGGGAGGAGGCGTGCCGGAGCTGCTCACGAGCAACAAGTAGCACGTGACCACGCCAGGATACGTAATACCGGCTGTTGGATTCCTTCGCGATCACAGTCGCAGGACCCCGCCATCTTTCAGGATCTTGCCGACGACGTCCCTTGAACGGATTCGGTGCCCAGAAATACACCCGCGATCCTGGGCACAGATCGCCGACGACCGTCGGCGCCTGTCGCAGCAGCGCCCTCCGCACCTTGTCCGTCGCGTCGCGCTCCAGCAACATCATCTTGGCTGCGGTGCGGATTTGAGACGAACGCCAAGCTATGCCCTTAGCGCCGAGAACCGACATGAGAACCTCATCGTCGTCCCTGTTAGTCACCTCCGTAAAATTCAAGATCCGCCCGAAGACAGCCTGCTCCGGGGTCAACCCATTGCGGCTGATCGTCGAATTCTTCGCATTGACGATGGCAGCCAGGGCCACAGTAGACATCGACTTGCCCTGGACGTGGAACTCGTGCACCACCTTGCCCCAGATAGTGCCGAGCAATCCTCCGTGGCGCTCTGCCAGGCCATGCTGCCATGCTGCATGAGCTCCCGTCGTCTTCGTATTAATACCGAACTGCTCCATCAGCGCGTTGAAGTAGCCCTCGAACTCGCCGCCCTGGTCGATCACGATGTTCTCTGGCACGCCGTAATGCTTGAACCACTCGTTCATGATCTGGCGCGCTACGTGCTTGGCCTTCCTATTCTTGAGAAGGCATGCACAGTGCCATCCCGTACCAGCGTCCACCATGCTGAGGACCACCAGCTGCTCCTTGGCCGCGTCCCGTAGGTACTTCACGTCGATCACAACCGTCACATTGAAGCCGAATGGTCGCACGTCCGCCGTCCCCTGCACTGGACGGGGCGGCGCCTCCGACTCAGCACAAGTCGGACACTGCCAATGCTTCGCGTATGCCAACGCGTTGGGCGTTGCACCGCCGAGACGCAGCATCTTGATGAACGTCGGTCGGCTGGGGTGTCCAAGACCGCGATGGGCCTTCCGCACGGCACGTCGCGTACTCCGGGGAATCTTCGTCATGATGTCCTGCCGCACCACCTCTGGAAGCTCCATCTCTGACCAGGAGGCTGCAACCTCCTCCTCCTCCGCAGGGTGCTGCATGGACTCCTCCTTCACCGTCTTCTGCAATGCCTCGCGAATCTCGGCTCGAATCTCCTGCGGTGTCTTGCCCCACTCAGGTTTCTCCGAAACGTTTCCGGGAGCCTCTCCAGGACCATGCTCCGCGGGCTCGGGTCCATAACTCCTGGGCTCCTCTGTGGGGTGCGGGAGGTGCGCCGCAGGGAAACTCGAGTTCTCGAACTGCCGGACCAAATGGTCCGTGGCACCGGTCATCACAGCCTTGGCGAACTCCTCCGCGCAGCTTCCGCGCGCAGCCGTGCAAACCTCAGGGTTCGCCAACGCCCTCGTGGTGTCCTGGAGGCAGATCGCGTCCTCGAATGCTGGGTTCGACTTCGTTGCATTCACGGGTGGCTGGCTCCAGACTGTCGATTGCGCGTGGTCCATTACCATGGCTGCGCGTCCCCTTGCAGCTTGCCACTGCATCACCTCGTCCGTGAACGAGAGCAACATGCGGTACTCGGTCCGCTCTCGGCGTTGCCGGCGCACTCGCATAGGCCTTCGCTGGTCGACACTCTGCAGTCGACTCCATGCCGTAGGAGGCGGGGACAAAGCCACGAAGTCTGGGTCAACTGCAACCAGGTACGCCCGTGCCTCGTTCCTGCCCTGGACCGTCAGGAGGTCGAACTCTGGCGCTGTGATGGGCTGGTGGGCGTCCCATCCCATGCTCGCCGCCAGGATCGTGAGTTGGCAAGCCCATGCGAAGATCTCCACGATCCTCCAGGGCCCCGGTCGCCGCCGGGTCTCCCGCCGAAGAGGTAGTACACGTTCCTCCTGGTAGTGCTTGAAAACGTCCTGCTCCTGCCGATCAGCCCGAAGCTTCCTGTTCGCCTTTTCCTCGATCATCAAAACCTCCAGCTCCTTCAGGTTGCTCCGGACATGCTTGCGAGCACCTTTCGTCATAAAAACCTCGTTGTCCGCGTTCTCCATGAAAACCTCCTCGTCACTCGATGCCGTCTCCGCGGACTCCGGGTCGCTGGTGTGATAGTGGGATGTACTCAGCTCTGACTCGCCTGCGTCCTGGCCATCGTTGCTATCAGAATCGTGCGTGTCCTCCTCCTCGACGGTCTCAGCGACGCTGCGCTCATCCTTCTCCTCGTGGCTCGCCGTTCCGCTGAACATCTCGTCGGCGAGCTCGTCCTGCCCTTCAGGCTGTCCGACGGGGAAGGCACTCGCGACCGGTGCCGGGAAATCCAGCAATGACACGCACGGATGCCCGGACGCAGCCGAGACCAACGGCTTGGTCACACCGTTCACCGTGAAAGTACCGTTCCTGAAGCTGATTGCTGCGTCCCACTCTGCCATCTCGTCAGGGCCGATGAGACCTGGCACCTCGGCATCGACCTCGGAGATCACAACCTTGCACTGCGTACCATTGATGCCAACTGTGTAGCACCACGCACGCTCTGACAAGAGCGGCACGCCTGGGCCGAACTTGAAGTACTCGCGCTGGTTGATGCTGTGGTACGGCACGCCCATGGCATCCAAAGTCTTCTGCAGCTCAACGTGCCACGGACGTCCACCGACAGCCCGCTTGCAGCCAGTGTCAATCATAGCCAGCCCCGCGGGCAAGACAACAAGCATGACGGACTGCTCGTCTATCACCTTGCGGGGGCACTCCTCTCGGGTAGTGACCATGTGGGCCGCAGATCCCCCTTTTGCTGCCCAAGGGTCCGCGCCCTTTACTGCCCAGGGGTCCGCGCCCTTTGCTGCTCCAGGGTCCGCGCGCTGCAGTGAGTCCTCCTCATCCGCCTTGGGCTTTTCCAGCTTGTAATGGATCACCGACTTCAACGAACACTTCTTGCACTTCGCGAAGATCACGGTGCCGTTTGACTGCCACTTCAGCTCGTCCGCCGGATGAGAACACGCAGCCTGCTGCTGCATGAGCTCTGGGTCGAACTTCGCCTTCGGACCTGGGACCAGCCTCTCGCCGTCGAACTGCGAGTCGTACATGGCTCGGTGCATCTGCTGCTTCTCCAGGTCGCTCTGCGTGGCACCGGCACTCATGACGTAGCTCCGTCCAGAGGCAGTGACTACGCGCGGGGCTCCAGATGCGGCTGAAGATGCCGTCGCAGCGGCAGGCGCACCTGAGCTCGCGGCTCCTGGAGGCGCTGGAAGATGAGCACGTCGTCGAACTCCTTCCATGTTCTTCCACACGCTTCCGACCCCCTGCTGCTCAGGAGATGTAGGCAGTGCACGCTCTGGCAGAGGTGCCTGCTCACGTCGCTTCTGCAGGCCGTCGTAGACCTCGCCTGGGTTCAATCGGGTATGCATCTCCGACCCCTGCTTCTCTATCAGCGCGAGGCGGTCCAGCAACTCAGCTTTGTCACGCTGCAAGACCTCCAGTCGTTTCTTCTCCTCGCTCTTCCTCACGTCCTCGGAGGCCCCTGCCATGACCCAGTCCTCGTCCTTAGGAGCGGCGGCGGCCTCCCCAGTCGGAGCGGCGGACGTTAGTCCTGGCACAGCTCCGTCTGGGATGTTCCCGGGAGGTTCCCCCGGAACATTCGAACCTTTAGTCTTCGATGCCCCCTTCGCCGACGCCGCCGCTGCGGTATCCACCACGAATACAGGATGGGCCCTCGCAGGGCCACTGGTTGGAGAGAAGTCCGGCTTCTCGCAGCAGCGCGTGTAGAGGTTGAGGCGCATGATGCGGTCGTTCTTCGTGATGAAGTGGATGGTTGCCGGCGGCGTCAAGTAATCCCTAAAGATATCTTGACGCGGATACCAGCTGCAGAAGATCTCATCCATCTCCTCCGGCGTGAACGGCAGCTCCTTATCCTCCCGCCGCTGATCATTATCGTCCTCGCTGGCCTCATCCTCCTCGCTGGCCTCATCCTCCTTCTTCACCTCGGCCTCCTTCTTCACTTCCTTGCTGCTTCTCGCCTTCTTCCTCTCCTTCTTCTCTTCTTTGCTGCTCCTCGCCTTCTTCTTCTTCTTCTCTTTCTTCTCTTCCTTCTCTTCCTTCTCACCGCGGCCTTCCGGTGTACTCCGCGACCTCGAACGTGATGAGGCCCCCGCATCGGGCGGGGGAGGGGCGCGATGCTCACGGAGAACAGCTCCCCGATCGCGGTGGCGGTCGTCACGACGATCTCGATGATGATCTTCACGATGCTTGGTGTCACGATTCCCGCCTTCACCGCGCCGATCATCGCGGTGCTTAGTATCACGATTTCCGCCCATCACGATCTTGAACATAGTTGCCGTGATCTCATCGAGATCCACCTCAGCCGCCGTACAAGGCTTCGACGTGGTCAGCTGCAGCCGCATGAGGCGACCCTGGACGAAGTCGAGAGCCTCGAAGCGGCCTTGCTTGAAGAAGATGGGCTTCTTGTTCGTCACACGCTCCACGATGTGATGGACCGTGGCAAGGTCAGGAAACTCCAACTCCACGCTGTGCCCCTTTGGGTGGGTGTTGGCCAGGATGCGATGGCAACGCACGCATGCATCCTCGTCCTCCTGATCCTCCCCGCGCCTGGCAAGGGCGCGCGCACGTTCATCACTGCCCTGTCCGGGCCCGGGGCCATCGTCGGCGTCCCGGCGTAGACTTGGCGCAGGCATACTCTTGGGTCGAGGATTCATGACGATCCGCCCTGGAGCATCGGCTCGGACCTCCACCGGATGCCTCTGGGCAGGCACCGACTGGGGAGCGCGGCGCCATGGGCGCGGCCACGACGCTCCTCGGCACTGCCTGCCATGCCAACCCAGTGGATGACCGGCCCATGCACCTGCCTTGGAACCGGCGGCTTCGCAGAGCTCCGCTGGTTGGGCGACGCTGGCTGGCCACTCTTAGGCCCGGTCTTGTTGTACGGCTCACGCTCGCCACTCTTCACCTTGGGGCACTCCGGGTCGCCACGCCAGTGGCCGGGCTGATCACAGTCAGCACACCGGCTGTTAGCCTTGCGCTGGTCCGTCGGCTTGCGACCAGCCTGGAAGGAGCCGCTGGCGTTGATCTTCTTGGGGTCCCGCTGCCGAGGGGCAACGAACCCACGCTTCTGACGCTGTACTGCCGTCTTCTGCTTGGCCCTCCAGCCGGCCAAGAACGCCTCCTGAAGATCCTCCGGTGCCTCGTACTCGTCGTCGTCAGGCCCATCGTTGTCCGACGCCAGCTCCTCGTCGACCTCAGCGCCGTCCTCGAAGAGGGTGCCCTCGGCCCCTCCGGGGTCTCCGTCGTCCTGGTCGTCTGCTTCCTCTTCGTCGTGCTGCGCCTCCTCCAGGTCGCCGTCGTGTTCATCGTAGTCTTCACCGTTCTCCACCTCGTGCACATGCTGGCCAGAGCGTCCTCGAAGCACGTACGGCCTACGAGCCAAGGGAGGGTGCGGGTAGCGACCGCCCGAACTCCCAGAGGAGCGCCCGTGCTCACGCTGCGCCGCCACAAACGGCGAGCGGCGAGGGAGCACCGAGCGCTTCTCGGTGTCGTGCACCTTCGAGTAGGCTGCCTTCAGCACGACCTCCATCCGCTTCGAGTCGTAAATGCCGCCGCAATTGAAGAGCACCTGCGCTCGCTCTCTTTGCGACAGCCCAGCACCACAGAGCATCTTGCTCGCCAGCGCGCGATCACTGATCGCTGAAGTGGGATCCTCGAGCTGCAACTCCATGCGCTTCTTGCGCAAGTACGTTGTCCAGTCCATGATGGGCTGACCTGCCCGACGGTGAGCACGCTCCCACTCCTGATGCACCTGATCCAGGCGCTCGTGGTCCATCTTCTCGAAGGCGTCATCGTAGATAGCGAAGATGGTCTCGAGCGTGTCCTCACGCCGGAGGTCCGACGCGTCCAGCACCTCGATGAGCTCCTTGGCCCGACCTGTCACCTGACTGTAGATGATCAGGCCCAGCTCCACGTCGGAGAGCTGGTTGAGGTTGCGGATGACCTCCACAGCCTTGCGCCACTCTCGGTATTTCTTGGTGCTAGTGCCGACGGCACCGTCGAAGTCCGGGAGCTTCACCTGTGACAGCAGTAGGCGTGCACGCCTGGGACCGCTGTCGCCACGATCCCGCTGCATGGCCTGGATCTCCCTCTGGGTCTCGGCCATCACGCGCAGGACCGCGTGCAGGTCCGGAGAACCTGCGCCGGCGGAGGACATCGCCTCCGCGTCCGAGCCGCCGTCCTGGCTGCCGGCCATGGCGGCGCGCGCGGGTGGTCGCAGCCACCCAAGCAGAGCACGCAGTGCGTCCGCTGGAGCTTACCAGCTCCGCTACCAATGTCAGTGCAGTTGTTTTAGCTCAGACCGCGCGGCAGTCCAACTGCGGGTGCAGTCCCAGGGCCCTAGGACTAGGGCCAAAACGGCGGCGGGCAGCGTGCACGCCACAAACATGAAAAGCATGTACATCATGCGTACACGGTGGCACGGGCGGCAGAGGGGCAGGGGAGTGCACTCTTCACAGTTGTTGTCGTGGTCGCTGTCGTCGTCGTCGTCGTCGTCGTTGTCGTCGCCGTCGGTCGTCAACGATCGTCGTCCGTCGTCCTCTTCGTCGTGGTCGCCGTTGTCCTGGTCGTCGTCGTCGTGTTTCGTCATCAGCGTCGTCGTTGTCGTCGTCGTCGTCGTAGTCGTCGTCGTCGTCGTCGTTCGTGTCGTCGTCGTTTGCCTGCGGTGAGGACGGGTGGGGGGGTTATGACTCCCTCCTCCCCCTCCTGCGCAGAAGGGAGTGGGGAGGGGCTTTCGTTAACTCCCCTCCCAGCTTGCGCGGGGAGGGAGGGGGTGGGGTCCAATTTTCCTGGTTCTGGGGGTGGGGATAGGGGGAGGGGATGGTTCGGGGGGATCCCTGGTTTCTGAGACCCCTCCTTCTGATTGGTTTCAGGTGGCGGGGGGTCCTCCAGTTTCTGAGACCCCCCTTGCAAAATTTGCTCAGGCCAGCGACGGCGGATCACGCCCTGTGGTTCACTTTGAACAGAGCTTGCTGGCGGTGTCGCCGCGGACGCTGTCCATCGAAAACAGAGGACCGCCTGCCCAACAGCGGGTGCTGTTTTAGATGGCATGTCTTGTTGGGCATCGTCTCCATTTTTCCGTTCCCATTGCGGCGTCCAACGAGGGGGGGGCACCGCAATTCGTCATCGAACAACCAGGTGATCCGACGATGGGATGTTTTCGAGCCGGGCGGACCGTCCAGAGACGGCCTAGGATGAAACGCTCGTCCCGGGGAAGGGGTCCAGCGCAAGGTCCAGCCCTCTCTCGGAGCCCGCAGCCCTGGCCGCCGCGCAGGGGTGATCGGCATGAGGGAGCGGTGTCGTGAGGGAAAGGGCTGAACGCAGGGCCCGGCCCGTGGAAGCCAGTGTAGCCGGTCAGAGTTGTCCAGCGCCGAGTGGTGCACGTTGGTTGTTGTCGCCCGAATGGGAGTGTAAAGTAAGTCAGCTTTGGGGCGAGGACGAAATCGAATCCGAAGAAGCGGGAGACAAGGAAGAGGACGACGAAGGTCAGGGCGAGGAAGAGGGCGAGGCGAGGACCAGGGGGAGAGGAGATGACGGCGGCAGCGAGGATGAGGGATAATGATAGGGCGAGAAGAAGGACGCTGACGTTGGCGAGGGGGAGGAAGTGGAGGAGTGGCCCCAGGGGGCCCCGCATCCCCACGAGAGAGAGGGGGACCACGCCTGGGGTCTTCTCACCTGGCACGCAGGGCCCCACGTAATGCCCACGGACCTGCGCGCGCGCTCAGCGTGCGCGTATTTTTCTGGTCCACACGCGCGCCTCTCCGCGCGCGGAGCTCTTCGGGACCTCGTCGCCAGCGCGCCGCACAGGGCCTTCACCGGGGCAAGGCTTGCAGTCTTTTTCAAGAGGCTTACGCCCTTCCGCTGGACCCCCAGAAGAGGGATGATGTTCACGGGGGAGGCCGTTTGGGGCCCCTGGGGGGCCCTCTGGGGGCCTCTTTGGGGCCGCTTGGGGGCCTCCTGGGGCGTCTTCGGGCCTCTTGAGAGTTTTTGTTCGGTCCCGTGGGTCCTCTGAAGGCCATAGGGCGCGCCGCACAGGGCCTTGACCGGGGGCAGGGCTGGCGTTTTCATCTCCTCCACGGCCCACTCCGCGTTTCCGCAGCTCCGTGGTCCCCCGAGCTGTGGTACTCGAGCCGTCGGGGAAGAGCGTTTGCCCCCAGCAGGGTGAAGCAGACCCATCCGTGCCCCACTTGCCTTTCCGCGAGCTCCGCCGGGAGCACCAGGAGCACTGGGCAGGAGGAGGAGGAGGAGGAGGAGGTCCGAGGCAAGCATTTCTGCATATCCACCGCCTGGGGGATCGATCTTCGGGGACCCAGACAGGCGGTGGAGCTGGATATGTTCGCCCCCCGGGCAAGTATGTATATATATATATATATATGGATAACTACATTTACATTTGTCTATAAAGACATCTGCACACGTACACATACAAATGGTTATTAGTCGATTATGGAGTTGCAGTACATATATTGGTCCCTGCGCCGGCACCCTACATTAATATATAGATAGTCAATGGTTCGATTCCTACTTTCTGGATGCTCTTTCAGTAAGTATAGATATACTTATTGTATTCGGGGACCTGATACGTATCAATTGAATAGCTATTCCACTGAACTGTTCGACAAATACGCGCCGGGGTGGCGAACATAACCACCAACGTTTGCCTGAACTGTATGCTCGAGAACTTGAACGGCGATCCGTTTGGATGTTCTTACCGCTATGCATGGACACGTTAACACACGTATTCGGAAGACAACATTTTATGGCCTGCAAACACACGTCAGCTCTGGGCAAATGTCACTCAGTTCCGTTAAGCGGGTTGCTCATTCTTTGATAGATTTGCGTGGCACATCCCCCCTGCTCAAACAATTCTGGCGCGCTCCAATTGTTCGTCATACGACGGTTGAGGTATCTGCTAAACTTGTTTGTGCTTGCACTGCCTTGACAAATGTTGTTGGCACTCGCCCACTTTCAGCAAACATGTATTGCCTGATGCTGTCGCAACTCAAAGCGCCCCCCAAAAAACAATCAGTCGACGCACTTGCATTGAACGACAATCTCTGTGACAACGTTCTTGAAATAGTTAGGAGGATTCGCTTCTGCTGGCATCGTCGGCCCCTCTGATTGCTCATCTTCTGGGTCTCGCATCATTTCTGACCTTTTTGTTTGTGTGTTTGGTTTGTTGTGGAATTTGCCTGCGCCAGGCTTTGAAGTCGATGGTCTCTCTTTTTGTACGGTGCTTGGACATCTTCTGTATTCCATGTTGTGATCAATTGAGCATGTTCAGTGTAGCCTGCTCCCTGAGCGAAATCACGATGGGAATCGACCGTATATTTCGTTGGTGACGTACATTGCCTTGATTTTGTGCCGTAAGTATATGTGGTTTTTTACGCGGTACAATTTGCCAAGTTCAGATTTTGTTTCAACATGTGTCTCATTCGTTGCTCGTGCGAACGCTAGAACGCATTGCCAATCTTTTGTATATTCCAAACCACATGCAGTTTGCATTTTGGCCAAGAATGAATGTATTTGATTTGCTCTCCATTCAATGGCAGCATCGACCAAGCCTCTGCACTATGTGTTCTTCTGCGTGTGAATGTAATCGGCCCCAGAGAAACAATTGAGTTTCGATTGAATCGGAACCGATTGCCTCTGACTTACATATGCATATCTCTACTGATGTTCTGACCGTCGCCGTACTAATGCAGAGTGATGGACCCTCTCCGGGGGTTTTTGAAGCCGTTTTCAGGCAGTCGTGAGGGCTTCCTGGGCCGTCTTGGGGTCTTGGGGCTGTTCTGGGGCGGTCTGGGGGCGTCTGACTTGTCGGCGACAGCGCCCAGGCCGCTCTCGAATATGCACTCTCGCCGCTTCTGCACACGACCAGCACGCTGCAAGCCCCGGCGCTCAGAGCCTGGCCAGCACCAGAAGGCCCGCCACGCTGGGCAGGCGGGCCAGAGGGAACCCGCCCGCGCCGCCTCCCCGCGCGCCGCGCTCAGCGCCAGTGGCAGCAGCCGGCGGCCTTCGGCACGGCGTCCCCGAGGGGCATCGGCGCGCCTGCCGGGCAGGAGGGGCGGGGGCATTGGGCAGAGAAGCGTGAGACTCGAGTTCGCTCGGGGCCCTCTTGGGGCACCCTTGGGAGCCTTGGGGGCCATCTTTGGGCCATCTTGGGTGAGATCGATCACAGGAGGGGGGGTGCCCAATTTGCGTCCCCCCCCCCCAGGAGGCCAAAATGGAGCCACAACCCTGGCAAAACCAATGACTTTGGCTTCCTCGCCGAGGCCGTTTTGGACGCTCCGACACCTCGCGAAACCCTTTGTTCTCGGTTTTCGGAGGCCTAGAGGTTGGCACCAACACCAAGATCGGCAGTGTGCCTACATCGAGGGAAGACGACCCAGATCTCGGTGATGGTGGTAATGTGGGGGCTTCCCAGGTGGTCGACAGATTTCCACCAGCATCAACATCCAGGATCATGGCAACCCCCTGCCTTTGTGTTGGTGCTGCTTTCCAGAGTTTTCGAGAGCGCCAGCGGGAGCTCGCGTCCAATTTCAGATTGGGTCTCGTCATGTTCCTGACAGCCCCGTCGTGCCACCCTATTCCCCCGTACCCGAGTCCTACGTCTCCCCGAGCACGAGGACCGGGCGCCAACGCGGGGAGTTTCCTGTAGTTTTGAGACGTGTTTGGGTGTTGACGAGAGGAAGGAAAAGTAAGATGGGTTCGCGTCCTGTCGACCGGCGGCGATTCCGCCGCTGGCGTTCAACGTCTAGCGCCGCCAGCGATCCAGAATCGGTCGATGTAGAACGATCTGAGATTTCGGAAACGACCAATCGTTCAAGGTTGACCGATGCCCGGAGTGTCAGGAGCCAGCGCTGAAGTCGACATGGCACGAATCCGCGGCACCGATACCGCTGCTTTTGCCATGTTTTCGCCTTTTTGGGGGGCCTCCTTGGAGGCCCCGTCGCCACGGCTGGATTCGCCTCGGAATTCTTCACGCTTCGCGTATCCCCACCAGCCCATCTCAAAACAGCAACTCTAGCGAAGCATGCCGACAGTCGTGTTTTTCAGGCGTGTTTCCGCCTGCCCCCGCATATCTCCCCTGTTCCTCCTTCCTCCCGCCTACTTGTACATCCTCCTTGTGGTGGGAGCGGGAGAAGGACGAGGCGGAGGAGGAGGGAGAGAAAGCGCTCCTCGTGGTTTGAGTCGTTCGGGCTTCTCGTCCTGGTGTGAGTCGTTCGGGCCCTTCTTCCTGGTGTGAGTCGTTCGGGCTCTTCGTGGTGTGAGTCGTTCGGGCTCTTCGTCTGGTGTGAGTCGTTCGGGCTTCTCGTGGTGTGAGTTGTTCGGGCCCCTCGTCCTGGTGTGAGTCGTTCGGGCCCCTCCTCCTGCCCGTCCAGAAACGACGCCCAGGCGAGTAGAGGGTCGTCCTGATGGGCTTTTCGGCGTCTTGGGTGCCTCGGGGGGGCCTCTTTGGGCCGTTTGGGATCCTCTTGGGGGCCTCCTGGGGGCCTCTTGGGGCCATCTTGGGGCCTCTTGGTGCCTCCTGGGCGCTTCTTGGGGCCATCTTGGAGGAAATGGATCAAAGAAGAGGGGAGCTTTAATTAGCGCTGCCCCCTCAGAGGGCTAAAATGTGGCCAAAACCTTAGTAAAATCAATGATCTTGGCTTGAAAGAAGAGGGGAGCTTTAATTAGCGCTGCCCCCTCAGAAGGCCAAAATGGGGCCAAAACCGTAGTAAAATCAATGATTTTGGCTTCAAAGAAGAAGGGAGCACTTTTCTCCTCCCCCCCGTCTGGGCCAGAATCCTCGTGAGTGGTGTCGTTTTTTAGCCCTCCCAGGAGTCGAAAAAGACCCCTCCAACGACCCGCGAAACCCCCTCTCCAGGTCCAGGGGGGGGGGGGTAGGGGGAGGGGTAAACCCTTCCCCGAAGGGGAAGAAGGGGGGGTGAGAACAGAGAGAGCTCGCTAAACCACTCACGCCCAAAGGGCTGGTGGGATTCTGGTCGGAACGGCCTCCAGGAGGGGTCCTGGGGAGCAGCGGCAGCAGTACATGTGTGGTTTTCCTGGTCGGGCCTATGTCCGAACACACGAGCCATGGCGTTGCAGCAGCTCCGAGGCGGGGATTCATCCAGAACCACCACTAGGGGCCTCTGCAGGCGGTGGATATGGCTAGACTCCGGCCCTGTAGGGGGAGGGCCACATGCATCCATCTCCACCGCTTGCCCAGATCACATGTGTTGAACCAGACCTCCGGCGCATCGAGAAGTCACGGCCGTTCTTCTTGCCACGCTTCCGACGTCCAGGGGTTGGGCGCTGGGACTGTCGGAGAGCGGGCCGGGACAGGAAAAGTTGGTCTTGTGGCCATGGTCACCAGGTCGAGAGTTTTTGGGCCCGCGTGTTGGGAAACAGCACACCGTCGGAGGTTTGGGGACTGTTCGCTCCCGCCCTTGAGTCAATTGGCTTCAAAAGCGGCTGGCTGGGTCGAGGCTTCGGATCTGGGGAAGGCTAAGCGGCCGAATTGTTGCTCAGCTCGTCACCCTGGGGGTCACCCCCACCACCCCTTTGGCGTTCGGATGGCAGGCGGACCTGAGGTGTGGGGTCGGGGGGCGGTTCGATGATCCCTCAGCATGCGTGGCGTATAGGGGTCGCTGGCTGCATTCGAGAGCGTCTGCAGTGTTAGCAGGGGCGACGCTGTCAGCACAGTGCCAGCCTGGGACTGCGCTACCCAGGCCTGCGATGTCTTGTGTTGTTCAACACGCGGTGCCCCGATCCCGACCTGTTCCCCGCCCTGTCCTCCCGAATATTCATTAGTTGACGGTCCCGAGGCCCAGGGAGGGTTTCGGAAGGTTGACAATTGTTAAATGTTTTCCGTCGTGATTCAAGCAGTGGCGAAGCGTGTTGGGCTGCCTAGAGGCCCATCAAATAATGTCCCAAGATCCTTTGAAGGTGTGCGCCAGATGTTCTTAGAAGATTTCTGGTTGAGACCGCCTTGATGTAATGTATCGTTTATCTTGTTCCAAGAACACAGGTTTTGTTGTTTGAGAGTTCTCTTGTTCTGGGGATATGCCGGGCTAGGCCCACAGGAATGCCGGGACGGTCGGTCCCTTCTCAAGTGATGAGTTCGCAACGCGGGCATGTCTGGGTAGGACTCGCTGCGCTCGAAAGTTCTGTGTGGGTGCAGGCGCAGTGGTGCCCTGGGTGCCGAATCCCCCGCGTCCGCGGGTTGCCCAGGCGCGGCCGTGTCTCGGGCGGCGGAGGCCCGTCGGGTGGGGTGTTGCCAGAGAAGCGACACTGGCCCAGGGCGCCCCCAGGATCTCCCGAGTGAGAAGTTTGGAGCACCCTACTTTAAGCAAAGCGAACACTGTTCCAGACTTTGTGATTGATGGTTATTCACTTCCTGGATCTGGATCTCAAGCATCAGTAAATATTCAAGTTTCTGTTCTTTCTTTCTTAGACTTCCCTTGAATGGGCCAGGGGCATCTGTAGGAACCCCCGATCGGGGGATGGGGTGAGCGAGAGGCTGATCTTGCGAAGCGGTCGCTGCACGGGCTGGGCCCCCCCCCCCCCCCCCCCGACGATCGTGCGGGCTTTGGGGGGGTGGCCCATGGCTCGGTGATCGCAGGCGCCCCGTCGGAGCTCGGAGCTGGCAGGCTTCGCGCAGGTGCCGCACCCCGCCCAATCGTTACGGGCACTTCGGGTCCCCAACCCAGGGGTGGACCTGAACGGTGTTTGGGCGGTTTCGTGGGCCGCTTTCGTTTCGATTTCGTTTTGCGTCAAAGGCGGATTGAAGACAAAACTAGGGAAAACGAAAGCGAAACGAAAACGAAAAGCACCGTTTAGGTTCAGCCCTGCCCCAACTCACCACTCACCAAACCACCCCAACCCAACCCGAAGGCTTCAATTTGCCCTCCATTTCCAGTTGGGGGGGCGGAGAACACTGAAAACACACATGGAACCCGTACCCTCCCCAACCCGAAATCCGGGTCAAATTCGGGTCTTCGGGTTGGGTTGGGGTGGTCTGGTAGGTAGTCACCAAGCCCCTCCCCCCCCGGTCAACGATCGTCACGGGGAAATAACACAGAAAACAATCTCGCAGAGGGGTGAGCGAGGCCACAGGATCGCGAAGTTCTGTGCCCTGAGATCCGGGCGTTGCAGTTTTTTCCCACGGTGCAATTTCTTCACAGCCCCGGGCCCCAGGACCATCACAGATCGCTCCAGAGCGAAACATGCAGGAGAAGGATGTTCCCTCCTGTGTTGACGATGGCCAGGCGTCGCGTGCAGTTGACGCGCCAGTTGGTGATGTATTGTGATAGTGCTGTTGGGTCGCTGCTTCGGCCTGGGCAGTACTGCGCGCAGCATCGGCCTTCGCCCCTCTCGATGGGGGTTGCACCCATCAGATGGTTTCTCTCTTCCTCCCGTGCAAAGTACCTGGTGTCAATGGCAAGCGCGCCATTAGAGGATGGAGGAAGATTTTGCGCCTCATGTGATATGGGCGAAGGTTGCGACCACAGTGGTTGCGGCTGAGTAGTGTAGTGGCGCACTCGAAGGGGTCTTTCATTTGGCGTGCGATTCTGCTGGACGTCCACGTGCAAGTTCACCTTCACAGTGAGAGCAGTCAGTCTGGTCGTCCGAGTCCTCCGCGATATTGTTCTCGACGCATTCTCCTGCTGAAGCCAGCTCGTGCACATTGCGCATGCGTTGTGCTGGTCCACACCAGAGTGTATCCAGTTGCCTCGGAGTGCCAGGAAACCAGAAGGAATGCCGTGCAGCTCGTTGTTCTCGAACAGTTCGACTGCCGGCAAGAGGGGCAGCACGTGCATTCTCGGGAGCCTTGAGACGGGGGTCAATGCAAACGGGGATCAGCCAGAGCGCCCGATTTTGCAGGACCCTGCAGGGCCAGGGTCGCATTGACCCGGGCTTGGGTGCATGATCCTGCAGGATCTCTCAGGATCCTTCGCATTGACCCAGGCTAGGGTGCAGGATCTTGCAGGATATTGCAGGATTCTGCAAGGCCTGACTGACCCGGGTCTGGATTTGCTCCGGGTCAGAAGATCCCATACATTCGCCAGCAGTGGCAGGGGAGGGGGCACGGACGTGGACGCCAACGCGACGAGATGGGAGCGTGTTCATTCTGCAGCCGCAGCCACGGGAGGGGGCGGGGAAGCTTTGGCCAGCCATGCGGGCAGCTCGAGGGCTTCACAGCAGCACAGGTGGCCTCGAGGGTTCGGCCGCCTTGCTCCCCCTCGCCCTGCTCCCGGAAGAGCGTCCCTGCGCCTGCTTCGGTTCCCTGCTTTCTCTGACCGAGTGCGGCAGCAGGAGAAAGCGGATGGGGACAAAGTGGACGATGAGGACGGCGAGAAGGGAGGGCCAGGGGGCGGGGAGAGAAGTGGTCGGCTGCGGGGCTCTTGTCCATCTGTCCACGAACAGCTAGGGGCACGTGCCCCTCGTCTTCTTCCTCCTCTTGTTCCTCGGTCCTCCGCCTCCGAGTCACATTGCCGGCGTGTCCTCATGAGCCAGGGACGCGACTTGTGCATTAGGGAGTTTCTCATGTTTGCGTTTTCGTTTCGCGAGTGAGAGTGGAGCTTTGGTATCGTGTGGTGGCATGCATCTTGCCGAGGAGCGGGATGGGAGAAGAAGGATGAGGAGGAGGAGGAGGAGAAGGAGGAGGAGGAGGAGGGGAGGGGGCCAGTGCAATCCCAAGACGTATGAACGATTTTGCATCCGTGCCAGAACGCCGTTTCTGATTTTTTTTTCTGCCATGCGAATCCTTGACATTGCTGCCAGCTTTTAGACGAAAGTCCGCGGCGTTAAGTCGAAATCCACTTCTTGAAAACGAGCCGCCCTGCATCATTGAAACAGTTGCAAGTTTTTAGGACGAATGTTCGCGGCGCCTCAAGCGAGAGCCAAATTTTGACAAGGAACCACCCTCCATCCGCAAAGCTGCTGCAAACTGTTCAGAAGACTGGACACGGCGCTGAGGCGAGATCACATTTTGACAACGAAACGCCCTCATGATTAGAATCTGCTGCAGACTTTTCAGACGAATGTGCGCGGCGCTGTGGCGAGAGCCACATTTTTTGAAACAAAACCGCCTTCCATCCGTGAAACTTGAGGTCACGGTCATAAATGATGAGCAAGTCTCAGGCTAAACGCCCAGCCCGCTCAACCGACATGTCTCGGGGAGCGACAGGGAGGAGTCAATCATCAGGAAGAGGGGAAGAGGATGAGAAGGAGGAGGAGGATCCTCTTGGCTGTGGACCACTGCCAGTCAAGCTTCCGAAGAGATTGCCGACCAGGTGAGAAACAGGTACTTATAACTAAAGGTTGCCGCCTCTGCCGCCGACCCCAAAGAAGGGCTGGGGTTTCTTTCGGGGGCCTCTTGGGCCCCAGTTGTAGTTTTCGCGGCGTGTCACGCTGAGGGGGGCTTGCGTCTTCGGGGCGACCAGCCTTAGCCCTCCACCAGGCTTCGCTAATCGCACCATCCCGCTTTAGATGCGATCCGAGGGGGTGCGCGCGCCTCGCATACCATGAACATCGCCGCAAGATCTCCCAGCGCTTCGTCACTTAGGTGCTCCATAGGTGTCGGTGTGATCTCCCGGCGCACTGCGCCACGAATCTCTGCCAGCGTGATGGGTGGCGGGTCATCCCAGCCGCTGGCGTCGGAGGGTAGTTGGACATCGGGGAGGTCATGGGCGGTCCAGACCTTGGTCCAAGTTTCCAAGATAGAGGTGGCCAGCGCGTGCGGTTGAGGATCATTTTGGAAAACCGGCGGCCTCTTGCCGAACTCTTACTTTAGAGGCAGCGCGTGCACGAATGGCTCCTGGATGCGCCAGCGGTAGATCGCCCGAACAAGTTTCCTTTGTCGTCTTCGCTTGTGCGTGCGCCGGCGCCACCGATTTTCGCACCGCCGCCACTTCCCAGGGCGATGTCGCCCATGGCCAATTCTTTCCCAGAGACGCGTAGTCGTCCCGCACTCGTGGACGCTCCAGGCCATTCGCTCGCTTCCAACTCGCTCGCGTTCGCGTCTTCCCCGCCCACGCACAGTTATTTTCTTGCGTGGGCGCCGTGAATATTGCTCTTCTGCGTTCCCCCCACGCCTGAGTCCTTCATATGGCACCGAGGAGTGTTGGAAATCATGCGCTGCAAATTCGAATTAACAAGTCCACAGTGGTACAAAGCCCCGCGCGAGTATGTTTCCATTCAGGTTTTTTACCTAACAGCTCTTGCTGATAGGTTTCTAGTGGTCTCAAAAGAGAGCATCATGACTCCTCAGGGGGGTCTAGGCGGGACCCGGGGAGGCTGCCGTCGAAGCCGAAATCATTTTGGACATCCTCGCAAAATCGCTCTTGGTGCTCCCAAAACTCCATTCCCAGGCCACATTTTGGATGCCCGGAGCCAACTGTAGGCCACTTCGTGCTCTTCGACTTCCCAGAACTCCACTCCCGGGCCACATTTTGGATGCCCGGGGCCAACTGTAGGCCATTTCGTGCTCTTCGATTTCCCAGAACTCCATTCCTGGGCCACATTTTGGATGCCCGGAGCCAACTGTAGGCCACTTCGTGCTCTTCAAATTCCCAGAACTCCATTCCTGGCAATGATTTTGAATGCCCGGAGCCAACTGTAGGCCACTTCGTGTTATTCTAGTTCCCAGAACTCAATTCCTGGGCCACATTTTGAATGCTGAGGCAGGCTGATGCTGCGGCCGAGGCAGGCTGAGGCTGAGGCAGGCTGAGGCTGAGGCCGAGGCTGAAGGCAGACTGAGGCTGAGGCTGAAGCAGACTGAGGCTGAGGCTGAGGCAGGCTGAGGCTGAGGCTGAAGCAGGCTGATGCTGAGGCAGGCTGAGGCTGAGGCTGAGGCTGATGCAGGTTGAGGCTGAGGCAGGCTGAGGCTGAGGCCGAGGCTGAAGGCAGACTGAGGCTGAGGCTGAAGCAGGCTGAGGCTGAGGCTGAGGCAGGCTGAGGCTGAGGCAGGCTGAGGCTGTGACTGCGACTGCCGTTGCCGCTGCGAGTGTCATCGCGAATGCGACTACGACTGCGAGAACAGCAGAATTCGACAACTGGATTTTCATCTGAATCTGAAGGGGAATGCTTTCAGATATGCCTCTACACATCGCTGTTAGGTTGCTTTGCCGGGATAGTTTCTGGCTTTGGCCCATCCCCAGCACCAATATTCAAGGGGAGCCCGGAGCCGTGGAGCCACGCAGGTGATTTGGGTCGTGCGACGCACAGCGCAGGCGAACTTCACGACATGCCGCACCTGCCAACAACACGCCACAGCGCCATTGCATCTGTCTGCGTGGTATTAAACCTGCATTCGGTGTTTGGGTACCAGCAACGCCGACGCATCCACCATGGAAAACCTACGCGCCGCATAGTGTGGACAGTTGTGGTCGGACCCAGATTTGTGGACCACGTGTCCACGCTTCTTCTCAGAATGGACAAGATTTCGCCCAGCATCTACTTACTCCCACACATTAAGTCGTTCCTGGCGGCCCCGCGTATTCACCCGCTTCAACTTTTTGCGGCGGTCTGGCATGGTCTTGCTTTGTCGCTTTGTGGGGCACGCGCGCGAGAGGGCCAGGGTTCGTTGTCGCTTTCGAGCGACGCGCGGTGTCGCCCCCGCAATGTGTACCAACATGGCGATCTCTTGCGCTGGGGGAAGCCTAGAAGGGCTTCCGTCTGCCCGATCCTCCCTGCACTTGCTTCTCCTCCCTTCTCTCATCGACGTAACCCCGTCGGCCCCCTTATGACGTCCTCCATTGGTCTGGGTGGCCCAATCAGGTCGCGGGGTGGGGGCGGGGTAGGGGGGGTTAGGGTATTCTTTTCCTTAAGCAACTTGCGCCTCGTCGCCAGCTGGGTGGGGGGGGGGCGCCGTTCCCTCCGATGGGCGCGCCCCCCCCTCCGCGAGGTTTCGACCCCATCCCGCGTTTTTCTCTTTCCTTTCCCTCTCCCCCCCCTCCGTATTCAAACGCTTTCGGCATGTCCGCCGACGGCGTCCTTGGCGTGGTCCGCGAGTTGGGCTGGCAGCGCGTTGTTTTGTGGTGGCCCCGATGCGGTTCCCCGGAGCGCGCGCGGCCCACTGCCGGCCGGCGGGCCCAATGCGGTTGCCTGGGGTGCGAGCGCCCCGACGGCGCGCGGCAGGCCCGATGCGGTTGCCGAAATGCACGCATCCTGCTGCGCAACCGCTCCGCTCGCAACCGCTCGGCTGTTCGCCAGGGATGCCGACCGTGTTCTTTCAGCCTGCTATCCGTTCTCTAGCCTGACCGCAGGCGTTGGCCCCTCGCCCGGTGGAGGGCGCCCAGGGCGACGCCAGCCGCGTGGCCATGCGGCGCGCGTCATGTTCCGTTTCCCTCGGGGGCGCCGGCGCGGTTTTTCCCGGGTGGCCCCGAATGAGTTGAACCCAGAAATTCGAAGGGGTTGGCGGTGCCAGGGGTGTTGGGAGGGGGGCCGCCGCGGTTTTTGCTGGGTGGGTGGCCTTGAAGAACTTGTGCTCAGAGGCTGCAGGATGCTGGCGGTGTCAGGGGTGGCGGGGGGGTGCCGGCGCGGTTTTTGCTTGGCGGGTGGCCCGCAAGAACCTGTGTCCAGAGGCTCCAGGAGGCTGGCGGTGCAATGGGCGGTGGGGGGAGTGCCGGCGCGGTTTTTGCTGGGTGGATGGCCCCGAAGAACCTGTGCCCGGAGGCTCCAAGAGGCAGTGTCAGGGGTGGCGGGGGGTGCCGGCGCGGTTTCTGCTGGGCGGGTGGCCCTTGAGAGCCTGTTCCCAGAGGCTCCGGGAGGCTTGCCTTTGCAGGGGTGGTGGGGAGGGTGCCGGCGCGGTCTTTGCGTGGCGGGCTGCCGCGAAGAACTTGTGCCCAGAGGCTCCAGGAGGCTGGCGGTGTCAGGGGTGGTGGAGCGGTGCCGGCGCGGTTTTTGCTGGGCGGGTGGCCCCGCAGATTTTGTGCCTGGAGGCTCCAGGAGGCTGGCGGTGTCAGGGGTGGTGGGGGGGGTGCCGGCGCTGTTTTTGCTGGGTGGATGGCTTAAGACTTAAGAACCTGTGCCCAGAGTCTCCAGTAGGCTGGCGGTGTCAGGCGTGGAGGGAGGTTGCTTGCGCGGTTTTTGCTGAGCGTGTGGCCCCGAAGAACGCGCGCCCAGAGGCTCCAGGAGGATGGGGGCGTCAGGGGTGGTAGGCCGGTGGCGGCGCGGTTTTTGTTGGCGGGTGGCCTTAAGAACTTGTGCCCAGAGGCTCCAGGAGGCTGTGTCAGGGGTGGTGGGGGTGTGCCGGCGCGGTTTTGGCTGGGCGGGTGGTCCCTGAGAAGCTGTGTCCAGAGGCTCCAGGAGGTTGGCGGCGTCAGAGGTGGCGGGGGGGGGGGCTGACCGCGGGTTGCCGGGTTTGATTCCATCATCGAGCGCGTTCGTGCAATCGCATTCATTATCGATATCACTATTCCCTACCTAGCCTCTGCCTATAAGGGTTCTTACGCTCTAGCTTAAAGGGGCCGGGCAGTGGAAAGCGCCCTGGGCGGTTCCCCCAGTCCCCGCCCCGCGGTTCCCCCAGTCCCCTGGGGGCTTTAGTTTTAGCTTTCGCTTCCGCTTTAGCTTTAGCTTAGCTTTAGCTTAGCTTTAGCTTAGCGTTATCCTAGCTTTAGCTTAGCTGTAGCTTAGCTTTAGGTTTAGTGTTAGCTTAGCTTTAGCTTAGCTTTAGCTTAGCTTTAGCGTAGCTTGAGCTTAGCTTTAGCTTAGCTTTAGCTTAGCTGTAGCTTAGCTTCAGCTTAGCTTCAGCTTAGCTTCAGCTTAGCTTCAGCTTAGCTTGAGCTTAGCTTGAGCTTAGCTTCAGCTTAGCTTCAGCTTAACTTTAGGTTAGCTTCAGCTTAGCTTCAGCTTAGCTTCATATTAGTTTTAGCTTAGCTTTAGTTTAGCTTCAGCTCAGCTTTAGCTTAGCTTTAGCTTAGCTTCAGCTTAGCTTCAGCTTAGCTTCAGCTTAGCTTTAGCTTTAGCTTAGCTTCAGCTTAGCTTTAGCTTAGCTTCAGCGTAGCTTTAGCTTAGCTTTACTGTTGCTACCAATGCTGCTTTCCTAGGGGCTCCAACTCCTAGGTAGGGTCGCACTGGGATAATCGATGTTATGTTCGATCTCATGTTCGATCTCATCAATGTCGCCATCGATTGCACGATCGATGTCGCGATCGATTTTTGGGCTGGTCTCGCTACCGGCAGTGCTATCGCTGCCACTATCGATGCCATTCAATCGATATTATCACACCTATCACGATGGTGTTCCCTATTCATGTCACCCTCGATGGCACTAGCGACCTCGTGATCGATTTCACCCAATGGATTTCATGATCGCTCTCGTCATCGAACACGATCAATCTCGCGAGCCATGTCATTATCGATCCCACTCAGTGGAAATCACTATCGATATCACAATCGATAACAGTATCGCTGTTGCGACCGATTGCACTATCGCTACCTCTTTCGATTTCATTCAACCGGCCTTATTACCAATTCCACAGTCGATTTTATTATCGCTCTCACGATCGATCTGAATTTCGATATCGCCCAGTGGATCTTACTATCGATATCACTATCGATCTCGCGATCGCCATCATACTATTACATCGCATGTAGCATAGCACGGCACACCCTCGCGCCACGAGACAACGGGACACCGCGGAATACCATGGGCAAATCATCGGGACACCATCGGGACGACGTCGGGACACTACCGGGACTCCGCACGGCTACTGCTTCGCCAACCCCGGGGTCACCAGCGTTTAGTTTGGCTTCGCCCAAGCAGCGGCGGAAGCATTTCACTCGCCCGACCACGCAGCTTGGCCTCGCCCGCACGCGCGGTAGGAACGCGAAGCCGACATCGATCTCCCGGTGGGGGGGTATCCGTGTCATTGCGAGATCACCCCGTAATTTCCGATATGTATGTTTTAGAAAGCAATGGAAAGAGAGAGAGAGAGAGTAACCAAACAACTATGACAAACAACGAAACACGAAAGTGGTCGGTCGGATATATCTATCTCTATATATATAGAGAGAGAGAGAGAGAGAGGGACTGGCATACACATAGATATGTCAGTGTATATATACATTTGTATTATATACATATGTATCGAGTAGTATAAATGTATTTGTTCTGTTGCAACTGAAGGTATATGGAATGATACGTGCTTACACATAGACACAAATATATACACAGAGATACACAACGCGATAGAGAAACAGTGACAAACTAGCACATACCTGCTAGACTGGACGATAACGCACGTCCGAATTAGACCTGGTCGGGGGGAAGGCCGAGTGAGGGGGGTGTCGGTCGGTTTGGTGCGGGAAATCGTGGGTTGGGGGTCCTAAGAACAGAGGTTCCGTGGGGTAGGGGTGTCGGGGTGAGGAGGGGGGGTCGGTCGGTTTTGGGCGATCGAAATCGTAGGGTGGGGGCCCCGAAACCAGAGGTTCCGTGGGGTAGGGGTGGCGGGGCGAAGAGGGGGGCTCGGTCGGTTTTGGGCTATCGAAATCGTAGGGTGGGGGGTCCCAAGAACAGAGGTTCCGTGGGGTAGAGTGCCGGGGCGGGGAGGGGGATGTCGGTCGGTTTTGGGTGAATCGTAGGGTGGGGGGTCCCAAGAACAGAGGTTCCGTGGTTCCGTGGGGTAGAGTGCCGGGGTGAGGAGGGGGGTGTCGGTCGGGTTTTGGGCGATCGAAATCGTACGGTGGGGGGTCCCAAAAACAGAGGTTCCGTGGAGTAGGGGTGGCCGGGTGAGGGGGGGGGT
>CAUYUJ010014238.1:544504-612004 GCA_963575745.1 Prorocentrum cordatum | reverse complement strand
TCATCCTTATCCTCATCCTAGTCCTCTTCCCTGGCCTCCCCCTCCCTCCCTTCCCCCTTCTTCCCCCCATCTCCTGTATTCCTCTACCTCAAAAACATCGATCTTTCACGCGAGGCCAGCTGGATGGGCGGGCCGGGCGTTCCGCCTGAGATTTCCATATGTGATCTTGAAGCTTAGATTTTAGCAGCACTTTCACAAGTTGAAGGCGGTTGGTTTTCAAAATGTGTCCATCGCCTTAGCGCCGCGCACACCCGTCTAAAGAAGTTGCAATACTTTCGCGGAGTTAGGGCGGGTCGTTCTCAAAATGTTATTTTCGTTTTGGCGAACCAGTTGCAAGTTTCTCGCACATGAAGGGCGGGCCGTTTTCGAAATGCGGTTATCGCCTGAGCACCGCGTACATGTAACAGTTGCATGAGCTTCACGGGCCGTTCTCATGGTTAACGCGTCAGAAATGGCGTGTGCGAATGATTCAGAACTGTCAGGGCACAACTGTTACTTCAATTCGCGGTGTTGAAGTCCCAGGAAGTGTGTTCTTGCACGGCTCAGGATCGTCAATACGCAACAGTCAGGTAAATTCGTAGCCTTGATGTTTCGAACATGGTTTTTTGGCACGCTTCAGGATTTCCAAACGGTTGATTCCCAACGGGGCACTTCCATTAGTGGATATCAATCTTTGTAGGGGCTTATGGAGAGGTAGCTCGGAGGGATGGTCGATTCCAACATCGTCGAGGAGTTGGGTTTGCGCTTGTCCTGTTCGTCTTCCTCCTCCTCGCCCCGCGCCCCCCCCCGGCGGCGCCGCCGACGACTCAGCGCCGGTCGCGGCGGCACGGCGGCGCCGAGCAGGCCTCCAGTCTGCGCGTTCAGAGTGGAGAGCAAGTATGGGCACGATGCCCACTAGCCGTGCCTGTTTGTCTGGAGCAAGATTTGTTGCCATTCGCGGCCTATCGGACAACGAGTCTTGTCACTTTAACAGCAAATCCTGACTATGTATTCAATCGCTTCGCTCATTCCGCAGGCCCATTTTTGGGCACTCCTGCGTCGACTGGCCGAGTGGTCGTTAGCGGTGTTGAGCTGCAGGGGCGTCGGCTATTTTCTGAGGCGTTGCGTGGGGCATGATGCTGGGGCGATTCGTCTGGATTTCTTGGGAGTTGCCAGGGGAGTCGGTCGCTGTTCATGGGGCGGCTAGTTGTGTGGTGCTCTGTTGGACTTCGGGTGCCTTCGTGGGGGTTTGCTGGTCGTGGATGCTCACTCTGGGGCTTGTCGATTGGGCGCAGGGGACATTGGATGCGATGATGGAACCCTCTTGACTGAGGGTGGCGGGCCGTCTTGGAGCAATCTTTCGGCGACTCGGGGCGCCTTAGACCGTCTCGGGGGCGTCTCGGAGCCTTCTTGGCGCGTTCCTGGAGCGCTCTGGGAGGCCTGGGAGGTAGCCCTCTTGGTCCGTCTTGGAGCCCTCTTGGGCCCTTTTGGGCGCATCTTGGGGGCATGTTGAGCCATCTTGGGGCGATCTTGGGGGGCTCTTGGGCAGTCTTGGACGCTGTGAACCTCGGAACGTCGCCTATGCCAGGAATGCATGTTTTCCGAAGGAACTGGGACGATTGTTGCTTGTTGGGGCCCTCTTGGAGGTCCTCTTGAGGCTCTCTTGGAGCTTCTCGGCGGCGTCTAGGGCCGTCTGGAGACCAGCATGGGCGTCTTGGAGCAATCTTTCGGCGACTCGGGGCCCCTCGGGCCGTCTCGGGGGCGTCTCGGGGCCTTCTTGGCGCGTTCCTGGAGCGCGCTGGGAGGCCTGGAAGGCAGCCCTCTTGGGCCGTCTTGGAGCCCTCTTGGGCCCTTTTGGGCGCATCTTGGGGGCATGTTGGGCCATCTTGGGGGGCTCTTGGGCGTTCTTGGACGCTGTGAATCTCCGAACGTCGCCTATGCCAGGAATACATATTTTCCGAAGGAACTGGGACGATTGTTGCTTGTTGGGGCCCTCTTGGAGGGCCTCTTGAGGCTCTCTTGGAGCTTCTCGGCGGCGTCTAGGGCCGTCTGGAGACCAGCATGGGCGTCTTGGAGCAATCTTTCGGCGACTCGGGGCGCCTTAGACCGTCTCGGGGGCGTCTCGGAGCCTTCTTGGCGCGTTCCTGGAGCGCTCTGGGAGGCCTGGAAGGCAGCGCCGAGGAGGAAAACCATCTCTCAACCGAACTGGCCGGGACCTGCTCGGGGTTCTTTTCGTCCTGGAGCCTCCAGAAGCCGCCCCGCGCGCGCGAACTAGAATCTATTCTTAATCAGTTACCGGAGATTTAGCACGCCTCTGGCCCGGTGGGCCGGCGAATTTGACAGCGTTTACTATCCATATGGATAACATGGGCCTTCCCACCGGGGTGGAGCTCCCTGTGGCGCCACGAAACGTGTAAGGGGTGTGCCGAAATGAGGCGGGGAGACGCATTTTGACATTTCCATTGGGGCCTTCGGTGAAGCTCCCTATGGGGCCACACATCGTGTGAGGGTGTGCCCAAATGGGGCGGGGAAACGCATGTAGACCCTTCCACTGGAGCGTTTGATGGAGTTCCCTAAGGGGCAACGAAGCGTGTAAGGGGTGCGCCGACATGGGGCGGGTAGACGCACGTGGACCCTCACATTGGGGCCTTCGGTGGAGTTCCTATGTGGACGCGAAACGAGTGAGTGTGTCAGAGTGTCAAAAGCTGTTCTCAGAAGGGTTCCGAAGGACAGCTACTCTGGTTCCACATGCACAAGCATTTTTGATCGGCATTGTACCATATTTTCCGTCCCAATTCCGAGCGTTCAAATCCGGGCGTGCAATCAACAGGGTGATTTTTTTTTTTTTTTTTTCTGCCTTTAGTGGTCTTCGTCCGGCCCCCGGGCCCAGGACATTTGGGGAGCAGTCGAGACTTCGGGGGGCTCTGAGATCCGACGTTGCAAAAAAAATAGCATGACGAAGGACCCAACCATACGCAGCTGCGAGTACCGCCTTGTGGGTACCGCTTTCGGTGGAGCTCCCTGTGGGGCCACGAACCGCGTGAGGGGTGTGTGTGTGTGTGCCAAAACGGGTGGCAGTCCCCGCATGCGGCTTCCCCGCATGCGGCCTGTGCCACTGGGGCCTTCGGTGAAGCTCCCTGTGGGGCCACGAACCGCGTGAGGGGTGTGCCAAAATGGGTGACAGTCCCCGCATGCGGCCTGTGTCGCTGGGGCCTTCGGTGGAGCTCCGCCACGAACCGCGTGAGGGGTGTGCCAAAATGGGTGGCAGTCCCCGCATGCGGCCTGTGCCGCTGGGGCCTTCGGTGGAGCTCCCCGTGGGGCCACGAACCGCGTGAGGGGCGTGCCAGAATGGGTGGCGGTCCCCGCATGCGGCCTGTGCCGCTGGAGCCTTCGGTGGAGCTGCCTGTGGGGCCACGAACCCCGCATGCGGCCTGTGCCGCTGGAGCCTTCGGTGGAGCTGCCTGTGGGGCCACGAACCGCGTGAGGGGCGTGCCAGAATGAGTGACAGTCCCCGCATGCTGCCTGTGCCGCTGGGGCCTTCGGTGGAGCTCCCTGTGGGGCCACGAACTGCGTGAGGGGCGTGCAAAAGTGGGTGGCAGTCCCCGCATGCGGCCTGTGGCGCTGGGGCCTTCGGTGGAGCTCCCTGTGGGGCCACGAACCGCGTGAGGGGTGTGCCAAAATGGTTGGCGGTCCCCGCATGCGGCCTGTGCCGCTGGGGCCTTCGGTGGAGCTCCCCGTGGGGCCACGAACAGTGTGAGGGGTGTGCCAAAATGTGTGATTATCCCCGCATGCGGCCTGTGCCGTTGGGGCCTTCGGTGGAGCTCCTTGTGGGGACACGAACCGCGTGATGGGGTGAGCCACAATTGGTGGCAGTCCCCGCATGCTGCCTGTGCCGCTGGGGCTTTCGGTGGAGCTCCCAGTGGGGCCACGCACCGCGTGAGGGATGTGCGAAAATGTGTGGCAGTCCCCGCATGCTGCCTGTGCCGCTGGGGCCTTCGGTGGAGCTCCCTGTGGGGCCACGAACCGCGTGAGGGGTGTGCCAACATGTGTGGCAGTCTCCGCATGCTGCTTGTGCCGCTGAGGCCTTCGGTTGAGCTCCCTGTGGGGCCACGAGCCGCGTGAGGGGTGCGCCAAAATGGGCGGCAGTCCCCGCATGCGGCCTGTGCCGCTGGGGCCTTCGGTGGAGCTGCCTGTGGGGCCACGAACCGCGTGAGGGGTGTGCCAGAATGGGTGGCAGTCCCCTCATGCGGCTTGTGCCGATGGGGCCTTCGGTGGAGTTCCCCGTGGGGCCACGAACCGCGTGAGGGGTGTGCCAAAATGGGTGGCAGTCCCCGCATACTGCCTGTGCCGCTGGAGCCTTCGGTTGAGTTCCTTGTAGGTCCACGAACCGTGTGACTGGTGTGCCAAAATGGGTGGCAGTCCCCGCATGTTGTTTGTGCCGCTGGGGCCTTCGGTGGAGCTCCCCGTGGGGCCACGAACCGCGTGAGGTGTGTATATGTGTGTGCGCGCGTGTGTGTGTGTGAGTGTGCGTGTGTGTGTGTGTGTGTGTGTGTGCTTGTGTGTGTGTGTGTGTGTTTGTGTTTGTGTGTGTGTGTGTTTTTGTGTGTTGTGTGTGTTTGTGTGTGTGTTTGTGTTTGTGTGTGTGTGGGTGCGTGTGTGTGTGTGTGTGTGTGTGTGTGTGTGTGTCTGTGTGTGTGTGTGAGTGTGCGTGCGTGCGTGCGTGCGTGTGCGTGTGTGTGCGCGCCCAAATGGGTGGCTGTCCCCGCATACGGCATGTGCCGCTGGGGCCTTCGGTGGAGTTCCCCGTGGGGCCACGAATCGCGTGAGGGGCGTGCCAGAATGGGTGGCGGTCCCCGCATGCGGCCTCTGCCGCTGGATCCTTCGGTGGAGCTCTTTGTGGGGCCACGAACCGTGTGAGGGGTGTGCCAAAATGGGTGGCAGTCCCCGCATGCGGCTTGTGCCGCTGGGGCCTTCGGCGGGGTTGCTTGTGGGGCCACGAACCGTGTCAGGGGTGTGCCAAAATGGGTGGCTCGCATGCGGCCTGTGCCGCTGGGGCCTTCGGTGAAACTCGTTGTGGGACCACGAGCCGCGTGAGGGGTGTGCCAAACTGGGTGGCAGTCCCCGCATGCAGCTTGTGCCGCTGGGGCCTTCGGTGGAGCTCCCTGTGGGGCCACGAACCGAGTGAGGGGTTCGCCAAAATGGGTGGCAGTCTCCGCATGCTGCCTGTGCCGCTGGTGCCTTCGGTGGAGCTGCCTGTGGGGCCGCGAACCGCGTGAGGGGTGTGCCAAAATGGGTGGCAGTCCCCGCATGCGGCCTGTGCCGCTGGAGCCTTCGTTGGAGCTCCATGTGTGACCACGCGTGCGCGGTGTGCCAAAATGAGCGGCAGTCCCCGCATGCGGCTTGTGCCGCTGAGGCCTTCGGTGGAGCTCCCTGTGGGGCCACGAACCGCGCGAGGGGTGTGCCAAAATGAGTGGCTGCCCCCGCATGCGGCCTGTGCCGCTGGGGCTTTCGGTGGAGCTCCCTGTGGGGCCACGAACCGCGTGAGGGGTGTGTGCCAAAATGCGTGGCAGTCCACGCGTGCGGCTTGTGCCGCTGGGGCCTGCGGTGGAGCTCCCCGTGGGGCCACGACCCGTGTGAGGGGTGTGCCAAAATGGGTGGCAGTCGCATGCGGCCTGTGCCGCTGGGGCCTTCGGTGGAGCTGCCTGTGGGGCCACGAGCCGAGTGAGGGGTGTGCCAAAATGAGTGGCTGTCCCCACATGCGGCTTGTGCCGCTGGGGCCTTCGGTGGAGTTCCCTGTGGGTCCTTGTGGGGCCATGAACCGCTTGAGGGGTGTGCCAGAATGGGTGGCTGTCACCGCATGCGGCCTGTGCCGCTGGGGCCTTCGGTGGAGCTCCCTGCGGGGCCACGAACTGCGTGAGGGGTGTGCTGAATTAGTGGGTGGCTGTCCCCGCATGCGGCCTGTGCCGCTGGGGCCTTCGGTGGAGCTGCCTGTGGGGCCACGAGCCGCGTGAGGGGTGTGCCAAAATGGGTGGCAGTCGCATGCTGCCTGTGCCGCTGGGGCCTTCGGTGGAGCTGCCCGTGGGGCCACGAGCCGCGTGAGGGGTGTGCCAAAATGGGTGGCTGTCCCCGCATGCGGCTTGTGACGATGAGGCCTTCGGTGGAGTTCCTTGTGGGGCCACGAGCCGCGTGAGGGTTATGCCAAAATGGGTGGCGGTCACCGCATGCGGCCTGTGCCGCTGGGGCCCTCGTTGGGGCTCCCAGTGGGGCCACGCACCGTGTGAGGGGTGTGCCAAAATGGGTGGCGGTCCCCGCATGCGGCCTCTGCCGCTGAGGCCTTCGGTGGAGCTCCTTGTGGTGCCACGAACCGCGCGCGGGGTGTGCCAAAATGAGTGGCAGTCCCCGCATGCGGCCTGTGCCGCTGGGGCCTTCGGTGGAGCTCTTTGTGGGGCCACGAACCGAGTGAGGGGTGTGCCAAAATGGGTGGCAGTCCCCGCATGCGGCCTGTGGCGCTGGGGCCTTCGGTGGAGCTGCCTGTGGGGCCACGAGCCGCGTGAGGGGTGTCCCAGAATGGGTGGCTGTCCCCGAATGCTGCACGTGCCGCAAGGGCCTTCGGTGGAGCTCCCTGCGGGGCGACGAACCGCGTGAGGGGTGTGCCCAAATGGGTGGAAGTCCCCGCATGCGGCCTGTGGCGCTGGGGCCTTCGGTGGAGCTGCCTGTGGGGCCACGAACCGCGTGAGGGGTGTGCCAAAATGCGTGGCAGTCACCGCATGCGGCCTGTGCCGCTGGGGCCTTCGGTGGAGCTCCCTGTGGGGCCACGAACCGCAGAAGGTTGTGCCAAAATGGGTGGCAGTCCCCGCGTGCGGCTTGTGCCGCTGGGGCCTTCGGTGGAACTCCTTGTGGGGCCACGAACCGCGTGAGGGGTGTGCCAGAATGGATGGGTGTCACGGCATGCGGCCTGTGCCGCTGAGGCCTTCGGTGGAGCTCCTTGTGGGGCCACGAGGGGTATGCCAAAATGGGTGGCAGTCCCCGCGTCCTGTCCCACTGGGGTCTTCGGTGGAGCTCTTTGTGGGGCCACGAACCGTGTGAGGGGTGTGCCAAAATGAGCGGCAGTCCCCGCATGCGGCCTGTGCCGCTGGGGCCATCGGTGGAGCTCCCCGTGGGGCCACGAACCGCGTGAGGCGTGTCCCAAAATGAGTGGCAGCATGCGGCCTGTGCCGCTGAGGCGTTCGGTGGAGCTTCTTGTCGGGCCACGAACCGTGTGAGGGGTGTGCCAAAATGGTTGGCGGTCCCCCCATGCGGCTTGTGTCACTTGGGCCTTCGGTGGAGCTCCGTTTGGGGCCACGAGCCGCGTGAGGGGTGTGCCAAAATGGGTACTGTCCCCGCATGCGGAATGTACCACTAGGGCCTTCGGTGCAGTGGAGCTCCCAGTGGGGCCACGCACCGTGTGAGGGGTGTGCCAAAATGGGTGGCGGTCCCCGCATGCGGCCTCTGCCGCTGGGGCCTTCGGTGGAGCTCCTTGTGGGGTCACGAACTGTGTGAGGGGTGTGCCCAAATGGGGGCTGTCCCCGCATGCGGCTTGTGCCACTGGGGCCTTCGGTGGAGCTGCCTGTGGGGCCACGAGCCGCGTGAGGGGTGTGCCAAAATGGGCGCGGTCCCGCATGCGCCTTTGCCAGTGGGACCTTCGGTGGAGCTCCCTGTGGGGTCACGAACCGTGTTAGGGATGTGCCAAAATGGGCGCAGTCCCCGCATGCGGCCTGTGCCGCTGGGGCCTTCGGTGGAGCTCCTTGTTGGGCCACGAACCGTGTGAGGGTTGTGCCAAAATGAGCGGCGGTCACCGCATGCGGCCTGTGCCGCTGGGGCCTTCGGTGGAGCACCCCTGTGGAGCCACGAACCGCGTGAGGGGTGTGCCAAAATGGGCGCGGTCCCCGCATGCGGCCTGTGCCACTGGGGCCTTCGGTGGAGCTCCTTGTGGGGCCACGAACCGTGTGAGGGGTGTGCCAAAATGGGTGGCGGTCCCCGCATGCGGCCTGTTCCACTGGGGCCTTCGGTGGAGCTCCCTGTGGGGCCACGATCCGTGTGACTGGTGTGCCAAAATGGGCAGGGCGCTGTCTCTTCAAAACGAGGACCCAACACCACAGGATGGTTGGAAACGACAAATCGCGCAAAAATAACAACCGGAGCCCTAGACTCCATCTCCCTTGCAGTTCCCGAGCCGGATCTATCTGTCAGGGTCCCAGGGCTCGGCGCCAGGCGAAAATGCCCAGCGTGAAAAGTTGCAACGCCTCGATTTCAGGTGCCCACATTGTCAATCGCTTGGCGTTTCGCGTATCCGCCTCTACGGTTTCGGCGTTTTCGACCTGTTTTTCGGCGTCTTTCTCGCCCCCTGAGCCGCAGCGTAGCTCGCTCCTGCGTGCTCAGTGCCTAATTTAGAGCCTGGCGCGGCTGACTTGTTTCTGTTCGGCGCGCGGTCGTACCGTTAGCGCTCGCGATGAAACAAATATCCCCACCAGCCCATTCAGAGGCAGATCGCCAGGCAAGGTGAAGCGTTGTTGTGCGAGGTGTTCGGGGGCCTCTTGGAGCCAGTTTGGGCTCTCTTGGGGCCGTCGTGGCCCCCGTAGTTCAAAAGGAGGGGGGGTCCGCGATTCAGGCCCCCCTCCGAGGCTCAAAAATTACCTCGTGGGTTTTTTTGGGGCGCTCTTGGAAGCAGAGAGGCGAGAACGCCATAAATCATAGATGTTCCTCCGTTTTGGGAGCCATTTTGGCTGCTTGCGGTGTCTTTGGAGGGCTCGGAAGGCACTTGAAACCATCTTGGGGCCGTTTGGGGGCGTCTTTGATGCAGGGGGGGCTACCTTGAGCCATCTTCAGCTGTCCTGAGCCATCTTGAAGGCAATCTTGGGCTTTCTGATGGCCTCTTGGAACCATCTTGGCGCTCTAGTGCCTCGCGCCCACCCCCCCTTCCAGGCCCAGGGGAGGGGGCAGGGGGAGGGGTCAAGCGGAAGAGCGCCGCAGACCCCACGGGTTCCAGATGCACCAGACCTTGGAGGGTCAAGCGTGCCAGGCGCGCCAGGTGCGGCCCGTGCCAGGGGCGCCAGCAAGGCCGGTTGAAACCTTGGTTTTGCTGGCGCCCTTGGAGTCCAGGAACCGTTTTTCGGGGGTCCCTTTTGTTTCGCGCGAACACATTCATCGGATTTCGACGCTGCGGCCTCGTGGTCTGAGGTTCTGGTCGTCTCTTGGGCCATCACTCTTGGGGCCCTCGCGGGAACCGCGGAGAGCCTCTGAGGGCCATTTTGGAGGCAATCGATCAAACACAATGGGGGGGTCGTTCAGCCCTCCCCCTATTTGGGGGGCTAGCCCCCCCTTATCGAGGCCCTCTTTGGGTCATCTTGGGGCCGTCTTGGAGGCCTCATGGGCCCGGCTTGGAGCTCCCTTGGGCCATCCGCTTGGAGGCCTCCCCCTTCTTGGGCCCTCAAAGCCGCATTTCGGCGCCCTCCTTGCGCCAAGTTGGGGCGTTCTTGGGGCTGGTTTGAAAGCCTCTTGGGCCCAACTTTGAGCTTTGTTGGCCACTGTTGGAGCCATGTGGCAAGTTTTGACAGCCCATCGGAAACGATATGGCGAAGATGCAGCAGCCACTGATGTGTCAAAGCAGTCGGTCGACCACCTGGGCCCAGAAGGCGGGTGGGATCTGCTGGCGCTCCAGCCGTCCTTGTAAAATACCAATTCAAAATGGTCGGCCGCGCATGCTCCAAATGTGGAGGCAGAGTGCTGTTTCAATGTTTAGGGGGCACGGATGGCGGAGGGGGGGGGCTTTCATGGGGTTCTCATTGTTCCAGGTTGGCTGCCGGCCGGACGGGGGAGGGGGTGTGTATTAATATAACAAAATGATGAGCCCTTCCCCCGGGCACAGGAAGAATTGGAAGTATGAAGAGAGGTGACAAAACTCGTTAAACAACCCACGGCCAGGGGGTTAGCGATGGGCACAACCACATGCAGTTGTGAGTATCGCCGTTGTGGGTATCGCCTTCGGTGGAGCACCCTATGGGTCCACGAAACTTCCAGAGGGTGTACCGAAAATGGGCGGGGACGCATGCGGGCGCAGTCGTTGTGGCCTTCGGTGGCGCTCCATACGGGGCCACGAAGCGTGTGAGGGGTGTGCCTAATTGGAACGGGGCCGCCGTGCGAACGTCGCCACTCGGGCCCTTCGGTGGAGCTCCTATGGGGCGACGTACACCACTTGGTGGGGCTACGCATGCGAGCACCGCCGCAGGCCTTTGGTGGAGCTCCATATGGGGCCACGAAGCACTGTATAGTATTGTGTGGGGGAGACGCATGCGAGCACCGCATCTGGGGCCTTCGGTGGAGCTCCCTATGGGGCCACACAGCATTGTCTTGGGGGAGGAACGCATCCGGACACCGCCACTGGGGCCTTCGGTGGAGCTCCCTACGGGGCCACGACACCCTGTCTGGGTGGGGGGAAAGCGCATGCGGACACCGCGACTGGGGCACTTCTGTGGGGCTTCATCATGTGGGGCCACGACGCGCTTTATTGGGTTGGGGAAACGCATGCGGACACCGCCATAGGGCCTTCGGTGGAGCTCCCTATGGGTCCACGAAGCGCTGCACTGGGTGGGGGAAACGCATGCAGACACCGCCGCTGGGGCCTTCGGTGGAGCTCACTGTGGGGCCACGACGCATTGCGTTGAGTTGGGGAAGCGCATGCGGACATCGCCGCTGGGGCTTTCGGAGGAGCTTCGTATGGGTACACGAAGCGCTGTCCTGGGTGTGGGAACTGTTTCAGACTGCCAGCGGCAGCGGTGTCTGCTGGCGCCAGGGGCTCCTGGTCTCGGTGGCGCCCTGCGGCGCGGCCCCCGGCACGGGCCCGCTCGCGGGCGCCGCTGGGGGCCCGCAGGCGGGATGCTGCGCCCCCCCCCCCCCTCTCCCCCCCGCCCCCCTCCTCCCCCCCCCCTCCCCCCTCCTCCCCGCCCCCCCTCCCCCGCCCCCCCTTTCCCCGCCCCCGCCCCCCCTCCGCCCCGCCCTCCCTCCTTCCCCCCCCCCCCCTCCTCCCCGCCCCCTCCCTCCCCCCCCGCCCCCCCATCCACAATTACTCAATATGAAATACTCTCCCTCTTCCCCCGATGGCGGCCTGAAAGTAGCCGACCCCCCCCCCCGCGTATTGTTTTTTTACACACAGGATTCCCGGGAGTTGGGTTTTCGCCTGCGTTTTTTTCAAAATGCTGCTCTCGCTGAGGCGCCGGCCTCATTTCTGCTCCCGAATCGTTCCGAATCGTGCTCCCGCTGCAGCGTGGGCCTCATTTTCGGATCGGTGTTTGGCCTCCGTCGTTCAGGATGGCGTTCTCGCCCCAGCGCGGGCCTCTTTCTCGCGCGCCCATCCGCCCGCCACCACCGCGCCGCACCACCACCACCACCACCACCACCACCACCACCACCACCACCACCACCACCACCACCACCACCACCACCACCACCACCACCACCCACCACCACCACACCACCACCACCACCACCGCACCACACGCACACACGCACGCACGCACGCACGCGCACCACCACCCACTACGCACGCGCGCGCGGAGCCACAGGTCCGCTACGACACGCGTCCGCGGATAGAGAAAATCAGCGCCATGGTAAGGGATGGGAGGGAGGGGTAGGACGTCAGATATGACGCGAGCGCACCTAGCTTGTCCCCCCCCCCCCCCTCCCCCCTCCTCCCGCCCCCCCTCCTCCCCCCCCCCTCCTCCCCCCCCCCCTCCTCCCCGCCGCCCCGCTCCTCCCTGCCCCCCCCCCCCCTCCTCCACGCTCCCCCCCCCCGCTTCGATACCTTAGGTTCGCGTCGTGTCGTCCGTCGGCGACCCCGCCGCGGGCGTTCAAGGTGGAACGCTGCCAGTGGCCCAGAATTGGCCTACATGGAGCGATCGGGCGATCGAAAAAGCCGCCGATCGTTCAGGGCTGAACGATCCACGCGGTGTCAGAAACCAACGCCGATGTCGGCACGACACGAAGCTGTCGCAGTTGTTCCCAGGAGTTGTGGGCGGCGACGTGGAGATCAGTTGTTCCTGCGTTTGGGCCTCATTTGGGCCACTTGTGACCCTTCCTCATGCTCCTCCTCGCCCTTCCTGTTCCCCCTCCCCCTCTTCGTTCTTGTAGTCTCTCTCTCGTGAAGGGACGGATCCTGTCCAAATCTGGTCCCACATTTGTTCCAAGTTCTGTCCAGGTCAGGCCTAAATTGGACACCGCCTGGGGCCGCGCAGGCGCCCACGCAACGGACACCAAACCCCCAAGATGCCAGACGCACAATCGGAGGAACATCGAGAAAGAGAACATTGCGTAAACATGAATTTTCGGAGGTCCGCGCGGATTTCTTGGATCGGCATTGGCGCCCCCCTGGCGGCGCCTCTGGCGCCGCCCCTGGCGCGCGGAGCGCGCCAGAGGGGGGATCCAGCGCCGGTGCAAGACATCCGCGCGGACCTCTGAGAATTAATGTTTATGCAGTTCGATCCTTAGTGCGGACGGATTGACATGTCGCTGACTTGTCTAAAAGGGTTCGCCCTCTGCCAGCGGCCGCCCCCTCTGATTGCCTGCATGGTCGGGTCGATTAGGCTGGTTGGTTGAGTGGTTGGCAGGATGGCAACTCGGCTGGCTGTCTGGTTGTCTGTCAAGGTTGAAAGAAGGTACCGATACCGCTACCCTTCTGCATTTTCGCATTTTTGGGCCTCTTGGGAGGCCATCGTCGCCACCACTGGATTCGCTTCGAAATTCTGGTCAGGACGCACTCCAGAAGAGGTCCGGGGAGTAGCAGCATCGGTGTCGGTATCTAGTGGTTTCCCCCAGTCTGGTCGGATGCTCGGCAGGTTGGCTGGCTCACTCGTTGGTTAGCTGAAGGGCTGGTTGGCAGGAGTCCTGGCTGTTTGGAGGGCTGGGTGGGTGGCCAGCGGGTCCAGAGCGAGCATCAATAGTTCCTTGTTCGAAAGATCTTGGCCTCGTAGTCGCAGCAGATCCAGTGCTTTCTGCTCGGGATCATGGCTTCGAGGGCTCGGGCCTACAGTTCCTGCGTAAGATATCCTGGCCCTGCAGTGGCGGACCATTATTTTGTTGCAAGGATCGTTGCCCTGAAGGCGCCAATCCATTGATTTTTGTTTCCGAGATTTTGACCTCCGGACCATGGTGTTTGCACGAGGTCCTGCTTGCTGAGTATTTGCGTCGACGGACTTACACGTGATCCTGTGTGTGGGCGCATTTTCAATTTGCGTTTGGTTTGGGTGATTGACATTTCGAGGAGGGGTTGAAGTGAAGTAGAGCAAAGCAGTTGAGAAATGGGATTTATGAGGAGAGGGCGGGCCGTTGAGGTAGTGTGTTCAGGCGGGGTGCGACAACACGCGTACACCTAAACATGTACATAAGTATGCATGTTCACACGAGCGTACATGCATACATAGAGAGAGAGGCCTTCGGCTCATCTTCGCCTGCACCCAAACAGTCACGCGCTTTGAGTCCTGTGAAGGGTACCACAATCATCAACGCAGAGAACTCCACTGCACCATGGACCTGGGGACATTCTGCTGAGTGCCTACACAGTGGCGGGGAGATGTATTCTAGACGCTTCGCGTTACCCCACCAGCCCATTCAGGAACGATGCCCAGACGAGTTGCCCTGACCGTTGAGGAGCATGCAGTGGAAGACAGGACAGGGTAAGACGTCATATCCCAAGAGGGTGAGGGAATCGCTGGAGCAGGACGAGGAGAATGAGGGAGAGGCAGGAATAGGCGGATGAGGAGGAAGAGGAGGAGGAGGAGGAGAAGCAGAAAGGCCAGAAGCCTCTTGGATGCTCCCCCGGAGTCTCTTCGTACTTCTTCCGGGAGCTTCTTGGAGTCTCCTCGGGGTGTCTTGGGGGGCTCTTTGCAGTCCCGGGAGCCTCTTGGGGCGTCTTGTGTGCCTGTGGGGGAGCTTCTTGAGAGTCTCTTGTGAGCAATCTTAGGAGCCTCTTTGGGGCCTCTTGGGGCATCCTGGGCACCTCTCGGGGCCGCCTTGGGGCATCCCAGGGAGTCTCGGGGGCCATCTTGGAGGAGATCGATCAAAGGAGGGACCGTAGTACATGAGGGTCCCTCCCCAGGAGGCCAACATGTTGCAAAAACCTTCATGCAAAATCAATGATATTGGTCTTCTCGCCGAGGCCTCTTTGGGCTTCTTGAGTGCTTCTGATGGGGTTTCTTGGGAGCCTCTTGGGCGCCTCTTGGGGGGCCTCTGGGGGGCCTCTGGGCGGCCTCTGGGGTCGTCTTGGAGCACCTTTGCGAGCCTCGGGGGCCATCCGTGGACCATCTTGGAGAAGATCGATCAAAGATGGGGATGGGTGGCTCCTTGATTTGGGTCCCCCCAGGAAGCCCAAACATCGCCAACATCTGTGTAAAGTCAATGATTCTGGCCTTCTCGCCGAGGCCTCTCGTGAATGCTTGAAGCAACTGTGGTATTGGTACAGCTGTTCTTTCGAGCTCGATCTGAGGTGTCCAGAGCTCTACGCTGCCTTCCATATGTGGGCGGGGTGCATGTCAACGACCACGCGAAGTACTTGGGATTCGTTCTAGGGCTTGGACGTGGACAGAGAGCTTTCGATCGATAAGGCTCTGCGCAAGTACCTTGAACGAGCGGCCGCTTGGGGCGCGGTCGAAGGTGGCTTATGTTTGACTGCAGCAGCGTACTCCGTCTGAATGTTTCCCGTGGTTTCTTGCCCATTGCAACTGGACTCGCTCCCGGACGCTTGGGGGGAGACCGAAGCAATTGCGATGCGCCGCTTGGGGCCCAGTCCCGAGTCTTGGTGTTCGCCCAGCGATCTCCGTGCCTTGCAAGCTGTGGGCTTGCCTCGGGAGTTCACCGCTGCAGAAAGAATGTCATTTGCGACCCGTTTGCGGGTGGCGAACCAGGAAACTTCGCCGCGGGGATTGGCAGTAGCCCAGCGGGCGCGACGCCTGCGCCGATGGTTGGCGGACACCGAGCACGTTGTTCGCAGCGGCACGTGGGCCCACTGGTTCCAGAAGACGTTTTGCTGCAGCTAGAGGGCGCTGTGGACCACTTCGCCAGAGCCGGCGTGACGCCCGCTGACGTTGAGAGGCATCTGGCCTCGGGCGAGATGCGGCCGTTCCGACACTGCACGGCGCTGAGAGTCCGCCGAGGGTTTCAACGCGCTGTCTACGCGGTCATTCACCAGACGACCGACGCGCAGCTCGAGGTTCGGGCGCGCCACAGGCTTGAGCGTTGGGAGGTCCCACATTTCCCACGAATGCCAGCGCCTACGCCGGCACCAGCGCCAGCGCTTATACCACAACCCTCGTCAAAACTAACCTCAAAAATGTCTGACGTCGTTGAACTGCTTGTCGGGAGATCTGGGGCCCAGTATCGATGAGTGCGGGGTACTTGCACGCGCCGCCCCTCCAATGTCGGTCGACGTCAAATTTTCGAGTCAACTTCGGTCAGACTATTTTTGCCCTCGCCCCGACATTGAAGGGGCGGCGTGTCGACATTGACGGGCGCGCCGAAATCGAAATGACGTGCCAGCAACTGTTGAGGTTAATTTTGACGAGGGTAGCAGCGCCGACGCCAGCACAATATCTGGATCTCAGGTCATCAGGGTGGGAAAAGTGGGTGAGCAGCTACGAGGTGGCTATCACGCAGGATGGCCGTTCTTGGATTATTGTAGACAGCAGTTTCAAGCGTAGTTCCGAACTGGACACCAAGTTGCAGGGCTTTCACCAGCCCGTGCAGAAGGCGCGCTACGCCCAGAGCGATCCGATGTCATATCTTGGTTGGCCGTCTACGAGAGCTTCGGTCCTCAACTTCTCCTGCCCAGTTCCCACGGCAATGCTCACACCGCGTGCTTGCACAGCCGCCGACAATGGAACCGAAATTGTGCCGAGTGCTCGTCCTTCCCCTCGAGGTGCCCGCAGTGACGTGAGTGGATTGATCAAGCTTCCACTGTGTCGGACATGTGCTGTGCTTGCAGAGGGGGCTAGACGGCTTTCGAAGACAGCGACCACGCAGCCACTGATGCGAAAGGTCAGGAAGGTAAATGTTCGGCACGTGTTCGTGACGATCCTTATTTCACAGCATGGGACATGTGATATGCTTGCGGAGGGAGACAGAGATTTTGCGCAGGCACTGACCAAGGCGCCACATATCTACATGATATTGGCTGCGCCGGCTATGCGTCCGATTCCTTGTTGAGCTCAACGTTCGACGGTCGTTGGAACGATACAGTATTCACATCGCCGGACACGTGTTGCGTTTGCGGAAGCGTTTTCTTAGGCAGCGACAGCAAAACCACATATGTATGGTATCAATCGATGGCGGCTCTTCAGGAGGTCCCGGAAGGTCCCGGTTCGCGACCACAATTTGCTTTGAGGGCATGTGGGCGAGTGTGCGTCCCTCCCTCCCTGTGCCTTTCCTCTTCGGCACTGCGTGTGGCCCCTTTGGTGCTCTCTGATGGCCGACCCTGGATATGATCCAGGCTCCCACTCTTGCCAGCCGTCGAGGTTGCCGCACGCGCTGCCGGAGGAGCGCCCGCCCGCTCTCTCCAGGTTAGATTTCTCGTATTGCGATGGCGAACGTTTATTTACACCCAGCAGGTATTGTGTTTCTCTCATCGCCCCGCTCCCCGCTGTTCCTCGTTTATTTCCCCCTCTTGTCTCCCTCGATTGTGCTCGCAAGGGCTGCTGTGCGAGCGCCGTCGTGTTCGACCGGCTTACGCACGCGCGAGCTTACAGTTTGTGTTCGCCGTTGGCCGTTGGTTCTTCGTCTCCCTGCCCAGCCAGAGCCCGGGGCAACTGATAGTTTCCCAGCTTCTGCTTTTAGTGCGCAACTTTCGACTGGGACCGTTTAGATCGCCGTATCTTGGCAATGGTTGTTCAATGTCCTCCTCCCCTCTCCCTCTTTCGCCCGCGGCTTTTCGCATCTGGCCCTCGGCTTGGTTTCAAGCAGCGTTGATCGTGGCAGCTTGTTTGGCAAGCGCCCTGCCGACTCTCCCTCTTCTTGCACAGTCTCACCAGCCAGTTTTAGTATGGTGGAGCCCTTGCCCATCAGTTAGGATGCTGGCAGTTTTCATCATCGTGCATTCTTTCATGCAAGGATTGCCTACGTACCAATGTGCGAGTGACGACGTCGAGCAAATTCGTGAAGCAAAGGGGCTCGAACCGATGTGAGCACGGCGCAGGCTGGGAATAGGTAGGTGGGAACCCGTTAAACACACGATCGTAAAGCATTACACAGAAAAAGGGGATAGTACGCTCACAACCATTGGAGGCACAATGGCGTTTCAGGAATCATGTGGAACAGGCTTGAGCATCACTGTGTATTCAAGTGTGTAGAAGAACCAAGCAGCGATTGGACCGTGACGCCGCGATTTCCTTGGTGGGGTGCAATGGCAAGCCAAGATCACACCGACAGCGGCCACCGGTGCTGAGCTTCACTCTTCGTGAGTGGCGCACATGGCAAAATTATTCGTCGCGCTTCTCATCCTCGCCTTCCCCTCCCTCTCCCCCCCCCGCCCAGGCAGCCCGTGTGCCCGGGCCCGGCGCCGCTGCGCTGACGCCAGTGCCGCCGCCGGGCGCGGTCGCATTGGCGCTCGCGTGTTTGCCGAACGTTCTTGTTGGCATGTTGCCATAAGGCCCTCCTGCGCTTGAGTTCGCCAGGAGCTCAAGGATGATCGCGCAATTTTGTTTTTGGTGGGCGGCCGTGGAGCCACTACGTGCGCGCGAATTACGCCAATGCATGAGGGAGGGGGTAGGGGACGGGTGGCCGCGAGAGTGGAGGAGGGAGGACGGAGGAGAAGGGAGACCAGAATACAGCCAAGATGCAACAACGACGCTGCATTACACCTTTGCGCCCCAAACCCCCGCCTCATGAGTTCCTACATGCCATTCGTTGCACTGCAAGAACAACACCCAATGAAAGACGAACACCCTATGTGTTTGCCATTCAGGCGAGAGCACCGTTGCGACAAGGACATGCTACGCATTATTTCAGCGAAGAGCAAGGACGCCGACAATGTAGGATCACAAGATTCAACCAGGTGTCCAGCGGGAGCCACGCTATGAAACATAACCGCCCCCAATCCGTGCAACAGCCTCACAAGCTCTCTGCCCTGGGCATCTTCTTGAGGAAGTGTCACGCGACAGCCCCATGTGGTCAAACCGCCGCCCTGCACCCGTGCAGCTGTCACGCTTGTGCAAGTTAGTAGCCACTCTTTTGGGGGACGCTCGGGCAAGAGCCCCATTTCGGACAGGATCTGTCGAACATCGCTGGAAGTTGCTGCAACATGTTGAGACGTGTGTGCGCGGCGCTAAGGCGATGTGCCCAGTTTGAAGCAATGGCAAGCCTGTGAAGCGGTCGCGCGCGGCGCGGAGGCGAGAGCTCCAGTTGGAAGGCGTACCGCCTTCCATCCACTTGTAAGCTTTGAAGGCGAATGTGCGCGGCGCTGAGGAGAGAGAGCCCGGGTTTGAAAAGATACCGCCCTCGGTCCGTGCAGCTACAGTCGGGGCGTTGAAGAAGGAACCCTGTTCGGTGGGGAGGGGCGCAGTGTTGCTTAACTGAGTTGCAGCGTGTTCCGTATGTGTTACTTAGGCTCTCTGTTGGACATCGAAGTTTCACGTATGGCATAAAACAGGGGCTTCGTTTCTTACTTCAGGGTTCTCTTGTGGCAGCGCTTCGACCGTACGACACATTGGTCAGACGAACGTGTGCGGTGCCAGGGCCAGTTCACTTAGTCCAGCAGCGCAGTTGACAAGTTTACACGTGTAGTAACATGTGTCGAGGAAGTCTCGTGCGATAGCCCCACTGTTTTGAATGACTCTGCCAAACGAGCCCAATTTTGAAAAGGAATCCGCACGATGTGTATAACTGCTAGGGTTCTACTTTCGAAGTTGTGGGGCGTCAAGGCGAGCCCCCATTTGAGAAGGGCCAGGCCACCACCCATCTAATTGTTAGAGGATCCGAAGCACATCGAAGCATAATGATTGATTTGTTGGTTGTAGCTCGGGCTTCACGGTTGGAGGCCTCCTGGGTAGGAGGGAAGAGGAAAAGGAGACGGAAGAGGAGGAGGAGGAGGACAAGCATAAGTAGGGGAAGGGAGGAGGAGGAGGAGGAGGAAGAGGAGGAGGAGGAGGAGGAGGAGGAGGTAGGTGGGAGGGGATAGTGGGAGGGGGAGGGGAGGGGGGGGGGAGGAGGGAGGAGGAGGAGGAGGGAGGAGGAGGAGGAGGAGGAGGAGGAGGAGGAGGTCCGTAGCCATTTTGGCTCAAGGCTAAACGTTGTGAAGGGCTATAGACGCCCGAGAATCAGCGATTAGCTTTCGGCCCGTCCGTAGCCTGTCTGGCTCCGACGGCTTGGGGCTTTGCCCGCGGTCATCACTGTACACTCTTGTTTCGCGACGGGCTGTCCGCTCGCAGACCTCTGGTCTGTAAGGACGACGCGATGCCAGGGCATGCGCAGATGGTTGCCGTTCCTGAGCATGGTGGTTCTTCTCATCATCCTGAGGCACCCGCCCACAAATGGCCGAAGGGAGGCAAGGATGGCAAAGGAAATGGTACTATCGACTCGTACGACGAAGCTGAGGGCGCATTCTGGGAGCCTCCGACATTTCCACCAGGTGAAGAAGCTCACGAACTCAAGAACTATATTGATGAGGTTCAGAAGTCTCTCATGTATTCCATTGGCGCCATCCGCGCACTGGTATCTTCGCTTGCATCTACGGTGCAGACGGCGTGTACAAGTTTTGGGTCTCAGGTTGAACGCAGAATGGGAACGGTCGAAGTTAGACAAAATAAGATTGAGCAGTACACGAACTCCTTGGAGGCGAGGATCAAACAGCTGGAGGATACCCTCGGCATTATGCGAAATGAGAAACCGAAGATTGAGACTGACACGAACTTCGACAGAGAACCCAATCCCACCATTGTGGTGGCTAGATGCCGCACGCTGGTTACTAAAGAGCAGGTCAATTTCGCTATTCAAGAATGGATGGAAACTGCCAGCTGTACGCCATCAGAGTATGAGATTGTCGGAGAGCCCGCGGCGAAGCGCTTCGACATCCAATTCAGAGGACAAGCAGGTTTGGCGGCCCGCCGTACCTCTAAGGAGCTCATGTGTCTCAAGCGTGGGCCCAACGACTGGCGCAGGTTCGTGGTGGCTGACACGGCTGGAATTCAGCAGGGGTTGCACATTGGCCCTGACAAGTCGCAGGCGCAGGTGCGAACGGAGATCGCTCTCAAGGCCGTCAAGCGTGCTTTCATCCAAACTTTCCCGCAGAAGGAAGTCTTCATCAACAAGCATCGAGGAGAACTCAGCCATCAGTGGAAGCCAATACTTCGGGTGGTGGTGCACAAAGAGCAACCAACTACCGCGGAGTGGGCTGTCGAGAACATTGCAGCGCTGGGACTTAATCGAGCGGAGATCGAGAATGCGATCCTGCCCGCGATCCAGCAGCAGACAACGTCTACACAGTGGAGCCTCTAGCGCGGCGATGCGAGCATGGGCGGGGGCGTCCACGTCCCGTCCCCCAGCTCCGGTGGCAAGCAGCTCTGGGCGTGTCCCCCCGCCTGCCCTCTCTGGTTCTTCCTCGACGTCGAGCTCTTCGGGATCCTCCTCTCCTTCCTCCCGTTATCCGTCCCCTTCTGCGTCGACTGGAGCGACCTTCTCTCAATCCTCGTGTGCTACCAGAGCCTCTGGGTCTTCTGGCTCGTCTGCTGCTCCGAGGGCTCCGTCAGGACCCCCGAGGTCTCCTTCTGGGTCGTCTGGCTCGTCATCTAAGACTGCCAGGCTTGGGGCCTTCTCGGGTTCACCTCCAAAGTCTTCGGGTCCGTCAGGTTCTTCTGGGACGTCCTCTGGGACTGCCAGGCCGTCATCCTTCCCTGGGACGTTTGGGTCGATTTCGGCTACTCCGATGCCTCATTCCTCTATATCCTGGAATGCCCGTGCGTTATTCCACCATGATCTCCCTACCCGCTCTAGAAAGCTTACTTATCTTCGGGATCTCCTGGTTCCTGGTGCTATCGTGGGGGTCCAAGAGGCTCATGGGTCAATGCACGAGGTCAACGATGTCCTTTGCAATGCTCGCAAAACTTTTAAGGCGTTCGGCCCGTTTCTCCCTGCTGTTCCAGGTCACCCTGCAGGAGGTGCGGTGACCCTTTGTCCAGACTTCGGGAACCTTGGCCATCGGTTCCCGCCTGTTGAGGATCGGCAGATTTTGGCTAGAGGAAGAGCTTTGCGTTTACATCTAACGTTTGGGGAGAATGTCCAGGTCATTCACTATAACATACACAACTTCGGTTTGACGATTCAGATCCGGGGTGAAATTATCAGGTCCATTCTTGCCGATCAGCAGGCTGCAGCGACCCGACCAGGCGAGTGCCTAGTCATCGTGCGTGGAGATTTCAACCTTGCCAGCGAACCCCCTGCCGCGCGTCGCGCTGGCGGGCCGTCTGCGGGGGGCGATCAGATTAGGCAAGAGGTGGAGCGAGATCAACAATGGAGGAGGGAGAGGAGCACGGGGTGGGCGAGAGTCTTCTCTGCCATGGTGGAGGTGGAAGGAGAGGACCACACGCATTTCTGTGCTGCACAATGTACGCTTTCGAAGATTGACAGAGCCTTTGTCAGTTTGCCTGGGTGGGCTACTGTGCAGGCGGCAGTCTCGAGTCAGGTCCGCGGCCTTTCCGAGGTCCTTCATCGAAAAGCGATTTCTGATCATGCTGCACATATCCTGGCCATATGTCCCCGCAAACCACTGGACCCTGAGGACCGCCCGATCCACCCAGAAGTATTTGAGCGTCCCGAGCATCAGGCTTTTATATCGCAGGTTCTTCGGCAGGTCGACTGCGCCGAGATGACGCAGCCAGAGATTCTCGCCTTTCACAAGTCTGCGATGAAAGAAGCTGCAAGAGTTGCCAGGGACACCATCGTTTTCCGTAAACCTCAAAGTCTTCTTGCCCAGTTGTTTGTCTCCAGGTCTATCGTCTATCGGGAGGGCGGCTTGGAAGCAGGGCCGTGGGCTCGCGGGAAAAAAACTCCAACGTTCTCACTCTCTGGCCAGACGTTTCATTCGAGTGCAGCCTCTTTCTGGTGCCGTCGAGATCACAGATCCCGATGCCTTCGCGATCTTTACCAATGAGCTGCACTTCAGGCTCAACCAAGCGGCTGTCCAGCGTGCCCGTCAGCAAGCAGGAGAGTCGCCCCCCAGCAAAGGTGCAAGCAATACTGAGACGTAAACTTAGAGGCCTCGAGCGGCGAGGACGACTCTGGCTTCTTCTCGGGGGGCAGCTTTGTCTGCAAGGCGCCCATCTTCCAGGGGGTGGAATCACATCTGACCCGCAGGAGTGTCTGAACCAGCTTGCGCACCATTGGGGGGGAAGCCTTTAGTAAGAAGCCCATCGAGCAGCCCCAGGCCACATTGTATGTCGAGCGTTTCGGGATCAAGCATGACTTTTCCAACATCAAGCCCCCTGATCTCGAACAAGTCCAGAAGGCCCTTCGCAGACTTCCCGAGAGCGCTCCTGGCCCAGATGGGCTTCCGTACGCTGCCTGGGCTCATCATCCCGCTGGAGCGCCTGTTCTAGCTGATGCCCTAGCTTGGATCTTGCAGGGGAACTCGACGCCGTTCGACTTTAACAATGTTCGAGGAGTCTTTATCGCCAAGGGTGAGGCCCCTGAAGACGCCACGCGCGTCGCCCTCTGGGTCTGAAAAACGCCGACTGCAACATCATCACGAACGTAGCTGTGAGGAGCCTCACCCTGGCAGCCGCAGACGCTGTCGACCCTATACAACGAGGGTTTGTGGTGGGCCGCAACTTCGGCCTGCACATCCTCGAGCTTGACGTGGAAGCCAGAGCCGCAGGATTGAGCGAAGACGCCATGAGCCGCCTCCCCCTCCATGCCTCCTTTGACTACTCCCAAGCGTTCCCCTCCATCGCTCACGAATGGTTGGCATTGGTCCTAGGAGCTATTAAGATCCCTGGCCCCCTTGGGCACCTCCTAGCCGTGATTTATCAACATGTCTGCTGCTTCGGTATGTTAGGTACTTCCTCTCAGGTCCTGTTTTATATTCTTGCAGGGATCATTCAGGGCTGCCCAGCCTCGGGGGTGATTTATAGTCTAGCGTCGCATCCCTTTATGGTCCACTTTAGGTCCCTCATTATCACCCCGCGTAAGGGGATTGTCAGAGCCTGTGCGGACGATGCTGGCGCGGTGTTTTACTCGATTCAATCCCTTCGGCGGCTCCACAAAGTCTTTCAAGCCTCGGCGCGCGTGGCAGGCCTGCATCTGAAGCCGCCGAAATGCTTCTTAGTGCCGTTGTCTGGCCCCTGCACGCCTGAATTGCGCGAGCAGGTCTTATCTTGGACTCGGGAAAACCCCCCGGCCTTGTTTGAGTTTCGGGTCGAGGGCTCCCTTGTTTATCTTGGGCTCAAGCTTGGGCCTTCGGTTCTGGGCGATTCCTGGAATGGCCCGCTGATGAAATATCAGATGAGGACGGCCCTTCTGGCGGAAGCTCGTGCGCCGCCGTCGGTCACCGCCTTATCGTACAATCGCCGCGCGCTCACCACTCTCTCATCTGTCAGTCAATTTAACATGTTGCCTCAATGGCATCGCAGGCGTGAGCGCGCCAATCTTGCCTCCATTGAAGCCGTGCCTCATTGCTGCCTCAGCTTTGCTGGCTTCCTCGCCCTGGAGAAATGGGGAGGGCCAATATTCAGGATCGCGGAGGTCGTGAACCGCGCCTCCCTCATCCGATGTGCAATGGTGACGTTTCCCGAATGGCGGTCGCTACTTGATCGCTTGCAAGCCGTGGCAGAGGAATACCTCCCCGCAGTACAGATCGCGGAGGGACAGCTCTCGCCAGCTTTCTGGCAGGCACCGCCGCTGGTCAGTCTTCTATGCGAAGCCGCTTCGGGCTCCCAGAACTCCCAGAAGTGGAGACGCGCGGGTCGCCTGGCGGTGGCCGAAGCCAATCTAGCCATCGCCGAGGGAGACCGAAAGGTGCAGCGGCGTGCAGGCAGAGTCCTGCAAGAAATGATGTACCCTGACCCTCTTGAGCAGCTCTTCCAGAAACGATAACTCGCTTATTTCCCCGAGGCTCGGCACCAAATTTTGAAGATCCCCTGGGGCCAAGTACAGAGCACGTTGCTTAAGCTCCCGAAGAGTTGAACCAATGCCATACTTAAAACCCTATGTGGGGTGTGGACTACAGTTACCCGTCTGCGCGAACCCCAAACTGGTGCAGGATATAACTACTGTTGTTTAGGCTGTCAAGCTAGAGATAATGTAGCCCACTATTTACAGCGTAAGCGATTCCAGGATTTGATTGCCTCTGTCCTTGGTCGTCTGATCCCGTCGCGTCCTGTCGCCCTTCTCGGTCTCGATCCTCCCAGTCCTGAATCGCTTGTTATAGTTGTGGCCGCTTTCCACCTGTATAATCATATCAGCCGATTACCGCACGGAATCAATCAAGGCATCGATCCGTATGTCGTACAGGCGGTGCTGCCGCAGGTGCGCGCCGAGGTTTGGCGCGCGGCGAGCGGTTCGACCTGATGCAGGACCCAGGCCGCTTGAGCTACGCGCCAGGAGGAGGAGGAGGAGGAGGAGGAGGAGGAGGAGGAGGAGGAGGAGGAGGAGGAGGAGGAGGAGGAGGAGGAGGAGGAGGAGGAGGAGGAGGAGGAGGAGGAGGAGGAGGAGGAGGAGAGGAGGAGGAGGAGGAGGAGGAGGAGGAGGAGGAGGAGGAGGAGGAGGAGGAGGGAGGGGAGGGAAGAGGAGGAGGAGGACGAGAGGAGGAGGAGGAGGATAGGAGAGAATGAAGGAGGCGGAGGAGTGGGAGGAGGAGGAGGAGGGGTAGGTGGGAGCGGATATGGGAGGGGGAAGGACAGGAGGAGGAGGGAGGAGGGGAGGAGGAGGAGGAGGGAGGAGGAGGAGGAGGAGGAGGAGGAGGGAGGAGGAAGGAGGAGGAGGAGGAGGAGGAGGAGGACGGAGGAGAGGAGGGCGAGGAGTTGGAGGAGGAGGACGAGGAGGAGGAGCAGGAGGAGAGAATGAAGGAGGCGGAGGAGGAGGAGGAGGAGGAGTTGGAGGAGGAGGAGGCGGAGGAGAAGGAGGAGGAGGGAGGGCGAGGAGGAGGAGGACGAGGAGGAGGAGGAGGAGGCCGAAGGAGGAGGAAGAGGAGCAGGAGGGAGGTGGAGAAAGTTGAGGAGGAGGAAGAGGAGGAGAGAATGGAAGAGGAGGAGGACAAGGAGGAGGAAGAGGGGGAAGGGGGAGGGAGAGGCAGCGAGGAGGAGGAGGAGTGACAGAACAGGTGGGTGGCGAATGATTATACCAACGCTCGATGAATTGACTACGGGAGGCTGACCTTGAAATGCCAAGACAAGTAACCGCGCAGCTGATCGAGTGGGCCTTTTTAGCGGCACGGCAGTGGATGTTACGTGGCGTGTCTATTGTTCAGGTTTCGGTGCTGGTTCCGTCGCCGATTGTTTTCCGATTCCGTCATCGTTTTTTGTTCGGTTCCGGTTCGGGGGCTGTTTGTCCAGATTGCCAGAAATTGTAACAGCGGCCTTGCCGGTTCCAGACCCTCTAAGGCGTACGTTGCGCACATCGTTGTGCAGCAGGAGGTCGGCGCAAGTTGCTTCGGCCTCCTGTTGAGTGGCCGCGCCAGCTGGTGTGGTGCACTTCCACCAAGCAGTGGCACATCGTCATGGGCGGCCTACAAGCCCACCAGCAGATGTTTCCCGTTTGTGCGAACGTTCTTGAAACATCGTGCCGAGGCAGTTTTGTTTTTGTGTTGATGCTTTCGTTGGTTGGAAGTTGGTGGCTCTTAGAAAAGATTGAGTGCTTGTGGAAGGTATCTCAAAAAACTTGGACGGTCGGTCCCTGCTCAATTCCAGTTGTCTCATGCATTGCGCTCCTCGGACGAGTTATGCACCACCGTTCCGTGTCGGAATCCGAAATGCTGGAGTTTTCCGAGTTGTTTCTTCCCTTCTCCGAAGGCCAAAATAGCAGGTTCCAGGAGCTTTGCTGGACATTTTCCGGCAATTGTGGTGTGTACGAAGGAGTCCCATAATACAGCCAGACACAGTGTATTTTGCATTCACGGGTACGCGTGGTGTTTTCTCTACGGCGGAAACAGGGAGGTCGTTCGTGACAGCGTCGGCCTGCCCCGTGTGGTTGGTTGTGGCAGGTCCTGAAGAGGATGGCCAACCACACGCCGAAACGCTGAGGGCGAACTTGACCAGGGGTGCCCGAATAGTTGGGCATACTCAGTCCGAGACCAAAGGAGGACCCCAAGGCAACCGCCTCCTGCATCCACCGGCCAAGCCGGGTGGCATCCACCGGCCAAGCCGGATGGGTGCGGAGGCGGGTTTACAGATAATGCTTTGCACGTTGCATTTGTTGTGATATGACAAGCAAATTACGGGTTGTCAGCCGAAGCTCTCCAGGAGCTCGCCGTCGGCGGCGCAGCCTTTTTTCCCCATCAGTCAGAGAGATTCCGGCATGCCTGCGCGTGTTGCAAAGAGATTCCGGCATGCCTGCTGTGAAATCGGCTCCGCCGTCCCGTGCTCCAGTCAGTGCTCTGGTCACGGGGGCGGGGGGTCAGACACTCAAGGAAAAAAGGGGCACCCGCGGCCAGTCCGCCAGGTGCCGGCGGTGTCACGAAAGAGGGGGCAGTTGTTTCTTCCTTTCTCCGAAGGCCAAAATAGCAGGTTCCAAGAGCTTTGCTGGACATCCTTTGGCAATTGTGGTGTGTACGAAGGAGTCCCATAATACAGCCAGACACAGTGTATCTTGCATTCAAGAGGTACGCGTGGTGTTTTCTCTACGGCGAAAACAGGGATGTCGTTCGTGACGGCGTCGGCCTGCCCGGTGTGGTTGGTTGTGGCAGGTCCTGAAGAGGATGGCCAACCACACGCCGAAACGCTGAGTGCGAACTGGACCAGGGGTGCCCGAATAGTTGGGCATACTCAGTCCGAGACCAAATGAGGACCCCAAGGCAACCGCCTCTGCATCCACCGGCCGAGCCGGGTGGCATCCACCGGTCAAGCCGGCTGTGTGCGGAGGCGGGTGTACAGATAATGTTTTGTACGCTGGATTTGTTGTGATATGACAGGCAAATTACGCTCCGAGGAGGAACACCAGAGGGGCCTGGAGCAGGTAGGCACCGGCCTGCCAATCCAGCGATTCGTTGACACTCCTGGGGCTTGGCAGCGGCCCCCAAACGCGGGAAATCAAAGGCCGACTTATTGCCACCGCGTTTGCGCGCATCTTGTGCGCAAGACCAGCCTGTTTGTCGCGGTTGTATACAAGCATCGTGCCCCCATGGGATGCTATGTTTTACATAGCCCCCGCCCCAATATCTTGTGCCGACCCCGATTGTTTCTGGGAGTGGTGTAGACAAAGGTAAGTCCCCATGAATATTCAGATATTCGTATACGACCATATTTCGGGTGATACGCGGGTTCGGGGGGTGGAGGAACCAACGTTTCCATGAGCCGATCACACTACCGACCTCACTATTGATCTCACTATTGATCTCACTGTCGATCTCACGACCGATCGCACAGTCGATGCCATTATAGATCGCACAATCAATCTCACGATCCCTCTCACTATCGATCTCACTACCCCACGGGACACCGCGGGACACCGCAGGACACCACCACGGGATACCGCGGGACACCGCGGGACACCACGGGACACCATCGGGACACCACGGCGGGACACAACGGCGGGACACCGCGGGACACCATCGACACACCACCAGGACACCATCGGGACACCAATCGAGACACCGCGGGACGCCACGGGACGACGTCTCGGGACACGAGAGTAGACCATCGGGACCCCACTGCGGGAGACCCCCGGCACCCGCCTGCCACGCGGCCGCGGGGGGGCGGAGTTCTGTCTTCGCCACGCCCTAGCCAGAGGAAGGTTCATTTCTTTCGCCCGCCCGCAGCTTCGCCTCGCCCGCACGCACGACACAAATCCGACACCGAAACCGATTTCGATGTGGGGGGCTTTCCGTTCCACTTCGACCTCACCCCTTCACCTCCGATCTCCGACGCGGTGGTTTCTCTACTCGCCATAGGTCCACGGGAAAGACAGGGCAGCGCTACTCTTCCGTTATGGCGGCTGGCCCACCGCGAGCAGGTGTCGCCTGCGCCGCGCAGCTCGACGCCCCAGCCGATGATCGCAGGCGGGGATATGGGTTGTCGGGCTACAGATCCCTGTCGTTCGGCACGTAGTCTCAGCAGATCCCCGCCGATTTGACAGCTTGAGAAAAACGATGCCGATGTGTGCCGCCCCACCCGACGGGCTGAGGCCATTGGATTGAAGAGACGAGCTCCGGGCCCGCCTCGCGCACACCCTGGATACCCTGGCCGCCAGATCCAAAGTGCGCGGGTGGAATGTTCCCTCGGGGTGCCGCGTCGCGTCTTCGACGAAGGTCGACTGCGTACCGCGGGCGCCATGCCCCAAGGGGCCGTGCTCCCTGAGGATCCCGGCTCGCAGTCTCGGATGGAGACCGCTCGAAGCAAACAAATGATCCCCCATATCCGGAGTGGCGTTCTAGTTTTCTTGGAACTCTTTTGCCTTCTCCTTCTCGCTCTCCCGCCTCCTCCTCGTCCTCCTCCGCCTCCTACTCGTTCCTATCCGTTTGATCCTCTTTGATCCTTCTCTCTGTTTCCTTCGTCCTCCTCCTTCGTTTCCCCCTCCTGGGAGAGTGTTTCCCCCTCCAGGGAGGCCGTGTCGGACCGAGAAACTAGCGAAGACGGCGTTTTTTTAAGAAGGGATCTTGCGTTCCCCACCTTCCCGGCCTTCCCACTGCCACGTTTCCCCCTCATGCGAGGCTGTTTCCCCCTCAAGGGAGGCCGTGTCGGACCGAGCGGGCTATGCGCAGACCGTGTTATTTGTCAGGGATCGTGCCTTCCCCACCTCCACAGAAACACGTTTGCCCCTCCAGGGAGGCCTTGTCGGACCGAGTGGGCTATGCGCAAAGCGTGCTATTTGTCAGGGGTTGTGCCCTCCCCACCTATCCAGCCTTCCCGTGTCCTCCTGACCTAGCGATGCCAATATTTTGCTATGTACTGGATTTCGTGCCTTCCCCACACTTCAGCCTTCTCATTACCGCGCTGCCCCTCAGGGGAGGCGGCGTCGGACGGAACGGGCTATACGGATACCGCATCATTCTTCGTCCTCTTTGATGTTTCCTCTCATTGCATTCGTCTCCCCTTCACGCGTATATATGATTGTTATGGGCCTTACACTCATGGTGCTGCTGTAATGCCCCGTTGATCGCGCCCTGAACATCCTTATGTGGGGAGCTCCGATGACATAAATTTTCTATGTTTACACACGCCCACACATATATATGTGTATATATATATATATATATATATATATATACGAGTAGGCCGGGGGGGGGCAAAATCGGTGCCGTCATCCCTCATGGCCGCCCCCCCGAACCTTTGGTGGGTCACAGACCCCCCGGGACTGCCCCAGGCCGCTTCCAAATTGACCACGACAGGCCACGCGGGCCGTACAAATGGTCCAGCCTGAAGAGGCCCCGAAGACGCCCAAGAGCGGCCCAAGAGGGCTCGTGAGGGCCCCAAGAGGGCCTTCAAGAGGCAAACATCTGCCCATTGCCTTTGTAAAACGTACATTTTCAGCATACTCGCTGGCTTCGTCTTCACAGTGCCCCAGACGCCCCCGCAGAGCCCCAAGACAGCCAAAGAGAGACCCAAGAGGGCCCCTGACGGCCCAAAAGGGTCGTCCTGTGGGGCTCACGGAACCCCCCAAAGCCGGCCCAGGAGGCCCCCAAGACGGCCTCATGGAGGCTCAAGAGGACCCCGCTCGAAATCATGTTCCCGGAAGCCTCTCCGGGAACATGACTTCCGAGTTCCGAGGACGCCCAAGAGGGCCCGAGATGGCTTGAAGGTGACCGAAGAGGGCCCCGAGAGGGCCTTCAAGAGACAAACATCGGCCCGTTTCCCTATCAAAACGTACATTTCAGCATTCTCGCTGGCTTCGTTTTCACAGTGCCCCAGACGCCCCCGCGGAGCCCCAAGGCAGCCCAAGAGAGACCCAAGAGGGCCCCAGACGGCCCAAAAGGGTCGTCCTGTGGGGCTCACGGAACCCCCCGAGACGGCCCAAGAGGCCCCAAAGCCGGCCCAGGAGGCCCCCAAGACGGCCTCAGGGAGGCCCAAGAGGACCCCATTCGAAATCATGTTCCCGGAAGCCTCTCCGGGAACATGATTTCTGGATTCCCAGGGCCACCTAGAGGGCCCCAGGACAGCTTCAGCGAGGCCCAGAGGGCCCGAGATGGCTTGAAGATGGCCGAAGAGGGCCCCAAGAGGGCGGCCTTCAAGAGGCAAACATCGGCCCATTTCCAAATTAAAACGTACATTTTCAGCATGCTCGCTGGCTTCGTTTTCACAGTGTCTCAGACGCCCCCGCGGAGCCCCAAGACAGCCCAAGAGAGACCCAAGACGGCCCAAGACGGCCCAAAAGGGTCGGCCCGTGGTCCGTAGGCATTTTGGCTCAAGGAGACTCCTCTCGGCTCGGGCTCGGCGCCAGCGCTTGCGGCGCCCGGCCCGCGTGCGTTGCCGGCGGGCCGCGGGCGCCCAGCGGCATGTCGCCGCCGGCTGGGCGCGATGATGGCGCGAGCTCAGCCAGTCCAGACCGCATGGCCGTTGAACTGTCCCTCCGGGATGCTCCGCTCCTGAAGGCAATCGCCGTGGCCCACGAGCAGCTCGAGATGCGCATAGCGGCGAATTTAGAGGATCAGCGCGTGTCCATACTGAACGGCCTGGCGCAGGCTTCCGGCCGCCCGCGGGAGGCCAACGCGCAACTTCAGGAGCGGCCTGCCGCGGACCTCTGGGGCCCCTTCGGCCCGGGGGCCCGGCTGCCCAGGGGCAGCGCGGCCGCCCTGGACGGCCCGGCCGGCGCGGGAGGCGCGGCCAGCAGCGCGTTCGGAGGCGTGCCGCCGCGCCGGGGGGGCCTCGGCGGCAAGGCGGCGGCGCCGGCGTTGGGCGGCGCGGCGGTCGCTGCGCAGGTTGACTTCCCCTCATCTGAGGACTCCGCCGCTGCCCTGGACGAGCTGGCCTCGGAGGCAGGGACGCTGCACAGCGCTGGCGATGCGGAGTCGAACACAAGGGCGAGCTCGGCTCGCACAGGTATAGACGCGGGGCGGGTGCGGAGCTCGCGGAGCACATCGAGCAGAATCGGCGAGGTGTTCTCTTTCCGCTATCTCACTGGCAAGATGGCCAGCAAGAACAAGGGGCTGGCGAATTCGTTGAGCGGCGAGTTGGCACACATACAGCAAGGCAGGCAGATGGTTTTGGACGGGGCCTCGGGCCGCACAGTAAGCTCAAGGTCCTGCACAGGCATGCTGAACCGGGTACTGGCGAGGCCCGAGATAGAGATGCTCGTCGCTTGCGCTATCATACTAAATGCGGCCAGCATCGGTTCACACGTGGACTGGAGGATAAAGAATGCGGCCGAGGAAGCTCCAGTGGAGTACAGGGTCGTCGACGTCACTTTTGTCGTCGTGTTCGCAGTAGAGCTGCTGCTTCGCATCATTGCCGCGGGGGGCACCCCGTTTTTCCAGTGGACAAACAAGCAGCTCGGATGGAACGTCTTCGATTGCATTCTTGTATGTGTCACCTTGCTAAATGAGTTCAACCCCTTCAGCCTCAACTTGTCAGTGGTCCGCGTCTTCCGTGTATTTCGCCTGGCTCACGTCGTGCGCATGATCCGGCTGTTAAAGGGTTTCCGAGAGCTCAGGCTAATGGTCACAGGCATTCTGAATTGTGGCAAGACGTTGCTGTGGTCGTTCATCATCCTGTTCACGCTCACTTACATATACGCAGTGTTCTGCCTTCAGATCATTGCAGAGTGGCAGACACATGAGGAAATGACATCGGAGAACGCACTGTCGGTGAAGGACAATTTCCGATCGTTGTCATGGAGCATGTACGTCTTGACCCAAGCTGTACTTGGAGGTGTCAGTTGGGGTGAAGTGTCCACCCCGATGGAAGAGGTTAGCACGTTATTGCGCATTTCATTTCCGCTATACGTTATTGTGATCGTGCTCTGCGTCTTGAACATTATTGTAGTGGCCTTCGGCCAGTGCCGCCGATCCGGGTCGCTCGGGGTTATTCTCCAGACGCAGAAATTATGGGCGCACACTCAAACGCACACACACAGTCACACCACTTAACCTGCGCCGCAGACATGCGCACACAGCATCACCCACACACACATACTAGTTGGGAAACGCACCTGTAGTACTAGTAGTAGTATTAGTAGTAGTAGTAGTAGTAGTAGTAGCAGTAGTAGTAGTAGTAGTAGTAGTAGTAGTGGTAGTAGTAGTAGTAGTAGTGGTTGTGGTAGTAGTGGTAGTAGTAGTAGAGGCCTCGTTCCGCGGCTTCTCTCGACTTCCCGCGGTCTCTCTCAAGTTTCGAGCACGCGGTGAGTTTCACGATATATGTGTGTGTATGTACGCGTGCATGCATGTATGCATGCATTGATCATGTGTGCCTGTGTGTAGGTACGTATGTATGTATGTATGCTTGTGCGCGTATGTATGTATTTAGTTTGTATGTATGTTTGTATGTGTGTATGATAATATGTGTGTATGTGTGTGAATGTAAGTATGTATGTCTGGAAGATTGTTTTTCTATGTATGCAAATGTGTTTAAATGTAGGTATGTATGCATGTGTGTATGGATGTGCGTTTGAAGAGCGAGGATGTTTCAAAGAAGAGGCACTCGGTGACGCGATCGTTGAGGGATAGGAGTGAGGTCGCAGAGGAGGAGGAGGAGAATGAGGAAGAGGCGATAACTTGAAGGAAAACGATGAGACGGAGGACATCCTGCCGGTGGCGCCCTGGGCGGTGCCGCGGAAGAAACCGGGGGCCTGCCGGAGGCAGTCTGGAGGCCTCTGGGGAGCTGTTTTGGGGCCTCTTGGAACCTCTTTTGGGCCTCTTGTGGGCTTCTTGGGGCCCCTTGGGGGTCTCTTGGGGCCTCCTGGGGGCCTCTTGGGGCGGAAAGCTCGGTTCTTTCGGTTCGTGGTCCCCCTCTTGGGCCCCTCTTGGGGCTCTCTTGGGGCCTTCTTGGGCTGTCCAGAGGCCCTCTTGGGCCGTCTTGGGGCCCTCTTGGGCCGTCTTGGGGCTCTCTTGGGCCGTGTTGGAAGCATCGTGGGCCGTCTTGGGACGGACTTGGGGGCCTCTTGGGCCGTCTTCGAGCGTCGGACGCCCGAAAAGGCAAGAACGCTAAAAACCCTGAGAAAACCAATGAAAATCAACGATTCTGGCCTCTTGGGGCCCTCTTGGGAGGCCTCTTGGAAGCTTCTTGGGGCGTCTTGGAGACACCTTGGGCCGTCTGGAGGCCATCTCGGGCGTCTTGGAGCGATTTTTCGGCGACTCGGGGCCCTCTTGGAACCCCTTGGGGGTCTCTTGGGCCCCCCCCCTCCTCCAAAGCGCCGGAAAAAGCGGAGCATGGCGCCCCCCCCCCCCCTATCTTCCACTCCCCCGGAGCGGCCCCGGGGTTCGCCGGAAACTCGCACCCCCCCCCCCCCCCCCTACCCCCCCTTCCCCGGCAGAGCCACCCCGGCGACCCCCCCAGAGGCTGAAGCTCAGCCTCGAGGCTGTAGCTGAGACTCCTTGAAACTCACACGCCGGATCGGCGGATTACCGCCTCCTTTGTTGAAGCTGCTCAGCGTACGTCGCAGGACGAGGATACCAAGTTCATCGAGCACATCGACGGACGACAGATTTGGATTCAGAAGTTGCAGGACGTCTTCGCAACGCACGACTCCGAAGGTGACCAAATGCTTGACTGGAACGAGTTCCAAGACGTGATGGGACCGAACAATTGGCGTGCCCAGACTCTGTTCCGGGAGATTGGGCTGGACCTCGACTACCAGGACATCAAGACCTTATTCGATTTGTTCGACGTGGACGGCAATCGCAGGATCGACGTCAACGAGTTTACCCAGAGCATCTTCCACTACCGTGGCAACGCGCGGAGCGTGGACATGGTCCGCCACTTCCGCCAGCTCGAGAAGGCCGTGGAGCAAAACATCGACCGCGCAGTCGAGAAGATCGTCGACCGCGCCTTCAGCCACGTCGGAGCCCACTACCCCGCGCGGCGCGAACCCCGCACCACCGCCCGCTGCGATCACTGAGAGCTCGGACGACGACGACGGCAAGCTGTCCCCCTGTGGAAGGATACTGTTTGAGCCTGAATAATATGTCATCTACCTCCTGTTCTCCTCCTCCCCCCATTTCCTTCCTTTTCTCTGCAGCGGCAAGCCCGCGAATGTGAGCCAAAGTGTTCGCGCGTGATTTCTCCTGCCGACGCGCATGCATGCGCATGGCTTCTGGACTGTACCGCGCTCCGCCGTCTCCGCCTCACGGGGCAGGCGCAGATGCCGGCCAGATTCGGGAGACTTTCTCGTGCACCCGCCGCCATCCCACAACGGCGTCGACGCCGAGAACGTATTCTCGCACTCCCTGTATTCTGACAATCGCCCGGCGGCGCATGGCCTGACGAGGCCGAGTCTTCGACGCCGTGCTATTTCTTGATGTGACTGGCGGAGATGTCACAGCCCGGTCTTTAACAGCACCGTGCCCGGGCCATGGCCGTCTCCGTCCTCGCAGGCGCTGGACTAGCAGACCAGCACGGCAGGAGCTCCAGCAGTCCCCGCTTCGAGGCGCGCCGGCCGCCGAGCTCGGCCCGGGCGTGTCACGCCAGTGTGGCCCCAACGACTTGCGCGCTGCTCGGCCCAAGCAGGAAATGCAGCCTGTGTTTGCCAGTGCCCGTCTCGCGTCGGGGTCCGCGAGAGTTGGTTCCCGTCCGTCTCCCGTCTCGCCTCTGCCAGGAGTCGAAAAAGACCCCCTTGATCCCACTCGGGACGCCCTCTCCAGGTCCAGGGGAGGGGGTTGGGGGAGGGGTAAACCCCTCCCCGAAGGGGAAGATAGGGGGTTAGGGAGTTGAGAACAGAGAGAGCTCGCTAAACCACTCACGCCCAAAGGGCTGGTGGGATTTCCCAATAGTTTTTGAAGCATTCTTGCGCTCTCCCATGTTCCGCCTCCCCACGGTCCCGGACCGCATCAGAGGCCCTTCAGATCGCTCCAAGACGGCCGAAGAGGCTCCCAAGAAAGCCCAGAGACGGCCCAGGAGGCCCCCCAGATAACTCAAGAGGGCCTCGAGAGCGCCCCAAGAGAGCCCCAAGAGCGACCCAAGAGGGCCCGAAGAGCGCAACATTTCGAGGTCTCTGGCCTGAGAGGCTGCTAGGACGCCCCCAGAGGCCATCAAGAGGCTCCCACGAAGCCCCGTGAGGCTCCCAAGAGGCCCCGCGGAAGCCCCAATAGGCCCCCAAGGGGCCCCCAGGGAAGCCCCCTGCGGGCCCCTAAGACACTTCGGTAAATCGTATTTCCCAGATAGCTTTCCGGGAACATGATTCCTTGGGCTTCCGCCCACCGCCCCAACCATGTTTCTAACTTGCCGACAAGGGCAAAAGGCGCCCCTCGGTAAGCCCCCAGAGGCCCCCTTGTTAGAGAGCCGAACAAATCATGCTCCCCGAAAGCTTCCCGGGAACATGATTCTCTATCTCGGAGTAGGCCCGGGGGGGGGGCGGCGGGCAGCTGCTTGTTCCCCCCATCGGTGCCCAGCGGGAGTTGCGGAGGGGGTCCAGAGCTCCCGAGGCGGCCCGAGCCTGCCCCGAAGCAGGCCACGACAGGCTAGTTGGCGACGTCGTGCGTCCCCAAGCGCAAGCATGTGCAGCCCCTGAGTCAGCCTCGCGCGCAAGGGGGGGCAGGGGGAGGGGGGAAGGCTTCTTGGAAACACCTCTTCTTCTACGAAGCCTTCCCCCCTCCCCCTGCCCCCCTTGTGCGCGCCGCCAAGCAAGAATGTGCAGCCCGATTTCGTCGTCGCCGTATCCACCCGAAGTCTCATCGTCCTCTTGGCCTGTGCCCTCCCCCCCCCGTCCTTCCCAGGGAGGAGGGCGGGAGGACGAAGGCCAACAGGGAGGGAGGGAGGGAGGGAGGGAGGGAGGGAGGGGGGAGAAGGGGACGGATGAAGGGAGGGAGGCAGGACCTCCCGCCCTCCCTCTTCTTCTCCACCTCGCCCTCCTCCGCCCCAGCGTCTCTGGCGGGATCTGCTTTCGGGCCGCAGCGGCCCGGCGGCTCCTGATTCAGAAGCCGCCTTCACTCGCAATCCGCGAGGCCAAGGTCGCCGGAAGACCCCTGGAGCTCTCTGGTGGTATCCTGCGCCACGTGAATTACGGCGCCCAGGACAGTCCAGGTCATCCCCCTCCTCCGCCCTCCCCACCTCCTCGGTTGTCGAAATTGTGCATTTCTGTGTTTTCAGATTCCGATCTAGGCGCCCTCCTGCTTCAAGAGCCGAGCTGTGTTCCTTTTCCCTCCTTTTGAGGAAGCGGGCGCAAACCCAATATCCAATATATGTTCAACGCCTTCCCATTTCAGAGTTTCACCGAATTCTTCCGATCGATAGATATTATTTTCCTCCTGTCCTCCTGCTCCAGTGGGCGCCGAGTACTCCCCCCCTCGAGCGATTTCCTTAGCTCCCGCCTGCGCCCGGGGTATCACGCGATCACCCCGCGGTGCTCAGTTGTGGGGGGAGCGGGGGATGCCAGGGAGGGGAGGGGAGGAGAACCCCGACACGCACGCGTCGTGTGGGAACCACACCGGGAGTGTTTTTGTCTTTGCTCTGAAGTTTTCTGTCTTTGGGGGCCCTCGCCGGGCCTCGGAACCGTCAAGCAATGATTCGGGATAGCCGGCCCTGAGGAGAAAGGTCGGCGTTTCCGCAATCAGCGCATCGCATGTCTGGAGAGGGCAAGGGGGAGGGAGGGAATTGCGCAGAGATGTGGGCCCACGACGCAGCGCAGTGTGACCCAGCGGGAGCTTTTTGGTCGCCGGGCGCGCATGGCTTCCCTGCTTGCCCGCCGGCTCAGAGTCCTGGGGAGCGCCGATCCGGCGCCTTGGGGGCACCTCCAGCCGTACGACTCCTCTGCGCTTCGGCGCACCATCCGCCGGCTGGCTCCGGCGGCGTCGAGAGAGGCCGGCCGGGCAGGTGCGCCTCCCGCCCCGCCGTACGAGGCCGCCGTGCGGGCGGCCACGCCGGTGCTTGTGCCGCCAGTGCCGGTGCTCCCGGGAGGGGTGGGGGGGCTGGTCTTGATCGGCTACGCGGGAGGGGAGGGGTCCCGCCGTCAGAGAGGGGGAGAGGCACCGCTGTAATTACACAGGTGTCGTTCCCCCCCCGCGGGCCGCTTTCTCCACATGCCGACTGCCGAATTGACCTCCGTTCCTTTCCTGACTGGTTTTGCTGTTTTACTGGTGGCCATCCAGAGCAGACCCCCAGCAGCCTCCCAAGAGAGGCGAGCGGGCTCGCAGGGCGCCCCCCCCCCACCCCGCACAGGCTTGCGCGTTTGGGTTTGGCCCCGTCGCAGCCTGCCAAGGCCGCGCATCGAAGGTGATTCTCTCCGAGGCCCCCGTGTGCGCATGTAGCCAATCTCATCCCGGGACGGGGCTCCCCGAGAACCATGTCTTCGTCGGTGTAAGGACTTAGCTACTTTTGGGCCTCCCGCGGCGCCCTCGCCGCGACGGCAGAAGAGGCCCTCCAAGGAGGGACTACAGTAACTAACTCAAGCGATTGAAAAAAAAGCGACGGGCGTTGTTCTACGTTCTCGGCTTAGGGGGTCCACAAGTAGCCCTGGGACCATCCAAGACCAGTCCCGGGGGTGGGCTCGAGAGTTCTGGGGCACGCGAAAAGACAATCACGACGTCGGAGGTCCGGGCACCCCACAGGAGGGAGAGGAGGAGGAGGGAGAAGAGGAGGAGGAGGAGGAGGAGGAGGAGGAGGAGGGAAGGGGTCCACTATCACCAGCCCCAGCGTCCATGGAATTTCGGCCATGGGCTGAGGCTGACATGTGGAATTTGGTTCTGGGGCTCGCTTTGATGCGCTCATTAGCGGGGGCAGATGAGCAGTAGCACCGGCAGGAGCAGCAGTAGCAGCAGCAGAAGGAAAATGGGAAGAGGAGCAAGAGGAGGTGGAGAGGGAGTGAGAGATGGCTCTTGCTCTTCATCCTCAATGTATTCTCGCTTACAGGCCCAGATGTGCGATAGACGATAACACGCAGGCCCCAGGAACGTCTGGCAACGAGCCCCAGGACCCAGAACGGTGCCACAGAGGACGTCATGTGTTGTAAGGTTGGAGGTGTGGGTCTGCCTGAAATTTTGAACCCTCGCACCTCTCCCCCGGTGCGTCCGGTCTAGAATTTCGGGGCGGATCCACGCGTGGCGACGAGGGCCGCCCAGGATGTTCCAAAACATTTCGGAAAAGTCAGAGTCATCTCTTCGAGGAGGAGGAGGAGGAGGAAGAGAAGGAACAGGAGGAAGAGGAGGATGATGATTATGCTGAAGGAGTGGATGACGATGATGATACTGCTGCTGATGATGATAAAAGAGGAGATGATGATGGTGCTGACGAAGATGATGGTAAAGGTGATGATGATGCTAATGGTCATGATGCTGATGACGATGATGGTGATGATGCTGAAGCGGTTGCTGATGGTGAGGTGATGATAATGTTCATGTTGATGCTGATGATTACGATGGCGATGATGCTGATGATGATGATGCTGATGATGCTGATGGTGATGATGATACTGGCTCTGATGATGATGATGATAATGATGCCGATGCTGACGATGCCGATGCTGATGATGATGATTGTTACCATCACGCTGACTACGACGACTATGGGTGTTACGATGAGTTTGCTGTTGTTGTTGGTGATGGTAATGCCGATGCTGGTGCTGGTGCAAATACTGCTGCTGCTGATGCTGCTGATGATGATAGCGACGATGTTGATGATGGTTATGCCGATGATGGTGATGATGCGGATGATGATGATGGTGATGGTGATGGTGATGGTGATGGTGATGGTGATGGTGATGGTGATGGTTGTGGTGATGATGGTGATGCTGGTGATGATGACGACGACGATGATGATGATAATGATGATGCTGTTGCTGATGATGATGATAATGTGATGTCGATGCTGGTGCTGATGATGCTTCTTCTTCTACTGCTGCTGATGATGGTGGTGGTGGTGAGGGCGGGGGTGGTGGCCATGATGATGATGATTATGATGATGAGGCTGATGATGATGATCATGATGATGATGTTGATGATGCTTAATGATGCTGATGATGATGGTGATGGTGGTGATGGTGATGGTGATGATGATGTTGGTGGTGGCTGTGGTGGTGATGATGATGCTGATGCCGATGATGACGATGATGATGATGATGAGGAGGATGATGATGATGATGATCATGATGACGACGACAACGATGATGATGATGATGATGACGATGATGATGATGATGATGATGATGATGATGATGCTGATTAGGATTATGATGATGAAGCTGTTGATGATGCTGATGATGATGATTATGATGCTGATGATGATGATGAAGCTGATGATGATGATGATCATGATGACGATGACGATGACGATGACGATAATGATGATGATGATGATGATGATGATGATGATGATGATGATGATGATGATGATGATGATGATGATGATGATGATGATGATGATCATGATGGTGATGATGATGATGATGGTGATGATGGTGGTTTTGGTGCCAGTGGTGAGGAGGAGGAGGAGGAGGAGGCGGAGGAGGAGGAAGAGCGAGCGTATTCATCCTACTTCTTGACGTGGAAGCGGATGGGCAGTGTCCACGAAGTTTCTGGCCCCCCGACAGGCCGCCGTGGGGAGGGCGCCCTTGTGCGCGAAGAGGGGCTGCGTGATGCAGCCCTCCGACGTCACGAGCGCCTCGCGGAGCCGCGTTTTTTTTTTCTGCGGGAGGAGCGGCCGCACGTGAGAGTGACCCTTCGCCAGGATGACCCTTCGCGCGGGTCCACTGGGGCTGGTAAGGTGTCGGGCTGCGCACAGGCAGCCCGCCCCAGGTCGTCCCACTTGGCCTCAACAGGCCCCCCGTCTAGTCTTGGGCGGTCTCAGCACCCTGGCGCTGCCTCCGGCGGTGCCCCCGGGGCGCTCCGCGCCCCGGGGCAGGGTGTTGATGCCGCCCCAGACTAGACAAGGGGGCCTGTTGAGGCCCGCCAGGAACACCTGGAGGGGATCGGGGGGGGGGAAACTGGGGGGAGGGGGCGCTCCAGACTAGACAGGGGGGCCCCAGGTCAGGGTGTTGATGCCGCCCCAGACTAGTGACACCGCCAGGAGTACCTGGAGGGGATCCTAGGGGGGGACCAAGCTGGGGGGAGGGGGCGCTCCAGACTGGACAGGGCGGCCCCAGGTCCAAGGGGGCCTGTTGAGGCCCACCGGGAACACCTGGAGGGGATCCGGGGGGGGGGGCAACATGGGGGGAGGGGGCTGCGGGTTGGGGAGGTCAACGGGATGGGGGTTTGCTAAGGGTTACTCCCCCCCTGTGCTCGGGTCCTGCTGGCGCGCTTTTTGGGCTATGATATGTAGGTTGTGTGGCATGTGTGTGCTGTGTAATGTAAGCAATGTTGTGTGGGCTGTGTCGCATTCTACGTGGTGCAGTATGTGTTGTGCAAGCTATGTGGTTCAAGCTGCGTGGTGCAAGCTGCGTGGTGAACGCTATTTGGTGCACGTTATGTGATGCACGCTATGTGGTTTCGTCTTCCTTGGTGCAAACTATGTGGTCTAATATTTGTGGTGCAAGCTACGTGGTGCAACTAGATCCGACCGTCTTGGAATCAGCAGCTACACTTTTGCGCACATATTCCACCCACCCGCATCTCGATTGACAGAATCCGTTCGGCCACGATTGTGGTTGCAGGTTGGAGCTTGCTAGCGCGTCTCTACGGCCGCATTGGCGCGCGCATCTTCACGCGCAGATCGGCCAGTCAGTTTGACACAGTTGGTGCGGTTGAGATGGAACTTACCCATGAGAATTCCCACCGCGTCTCAAATGCAGCGCTCGTGCGCGGGCACTTGAAGTAATGCAGGTCGGCGGCCTGGGCGGCCGCGACATCACGATGCCGTCGACACCGGCGGCAACGATGATAATCTCGATGGTGCTGGCGATGATTACGGTGACGACGGCAACACCAATGATGGCGCCCACGCTGGAGACGACGATGACGATGGTAGTGTCAACATGTCGGTGATTGTGTTTCGTGGCCATATTGGCTCAATCCATTTGGCGAGTTGGCGGCGGCGCGATTGCTCCTTCTCTGCAATTGTTACTCACGGCCCATGGAGCTCACTGGTGTGTTCGACTCCATTGCCGCTTCCTCGCTGTGCTCCAGCGGCCGCCGCTTTGCCATACGTGCGGCCATCTGCCAATTCAGTGCCAATTCTAATCGCCTTGCGGATGAGGACCCGATTCTCATCCAAGAGGCTATTCTGGAAACCCTCGGGTGCTCGCGGTTGCAAGATGCGAAAGCCCGTCCTCGCAGCGGTGGTCACAAACGCTCTATCGAATCGGCTCGGGCTCTTGAGTCGGAGGAGGAATGCAGCTGCCCACCCTAAGTGGTCTTCCCTACTGTCCCAGATTATTGCCATTGCCTCTTCGCTCCCAAAGCAGGAACTTGGCGACGACGGAGACGAAGTTATGGATATTATACCAATTGTTTCATCGGAGGAGGAGGAAATCACTGACGCCGACCTTTGTGTGCAGCAGAGCAGTGAAGAAGATGAGATTACTGGCCCATCACGTATCGACGTTCTCGAAGATGATGGAATTGATGTTGCGGCCAGCACGGCGTGTACACTCTCTCCGACTCAAAAGACAGGCTCTCATCTCGTCGAGAACTACTTGTCCCAGCACCCAGAAGCGGTTCTTCAGGGATCGGAAGTGGCTATCAACTCGTCGCCGGTTGAGGGCCCCTGCTCTTCGACATCGGTGGCTTCAAAAGTTGTGAAGCACTTCTCTGATAATTATGTTTCTCTGAACCCTGGTCGCAAGGCTCAGTGTGACCATTGGCTTCGCTCCCTCGCCATCTACCTCCAGCCCAGCCTCTTCGACAACCCGATCGGCATGATCCAATGCATCATCAGCGTCAACCCTATGGGGGCGATTGAGGAGCTCAACAGCAGTCTTGGCGTTTCCTCCGTTCGCGATGCCCCTCAGGACCCCCAGGTTCTGGAGGGACCTTCTGGTGGCACGACTGGTGATGCGCAGCTTGTGGTGGACAAAGTGAGGCTTTGCGAAGATACATTTCAGTTCAACTGTTCGGCTATGCGTGGGCTCCGCGTTCACACCACCCCTTTGTCGGGAACGTACTGCTGTGATTATTGCGGGCAGGACATCAGTGCACATGAGAGTCTCTTGATCTGCGAATCATGCGACGTTGAAGTGCGCTCGGCATGTCAAAACAATGCCGCTGCTACGCAAGCTGCCATGGTTGTGAGCTGACACGCTCGTACTTGCATCCCTTCTTGCTCTCTCTTTGGCGCTGTTCTCATGGGTTACCTGCGCCGTTCCTTCACACACGTATTGTTTCCTCTCACTGTGGTCATGCGTAATTTCGAGTCCTCTTGGCTCCACCAACTGCCAGGATGCCCCCCGCCCCGCGCTGCGTCGTCTTCTCCAAAGTCTCTCCGCAATGCAGGCCAGCTTGCTTCCTTGGCGCGGATGATCTCATTTCGCTCAGGCTCAGGCAGACATGCTCCAGGCTATTCAGGAAGGCGGCGATCCTCTACACCGAGCTCCGTGTATATGACGTCAGTTATGGATACCACATTACTCATCAATCTGTGAGGCTGAAGTGGTTTTCCATCGATTTCGTTTCTCGCTTCTCGGAAACACGTGTTTATGTTGGTGGCACTCTCCCTCCTTAGGATCAAGTGGTTTCGCATTAATATTGTGTCACGTGTGCTATGCAGTGGTTTACCTTCTCTTGCATGTTGGGTTTCTCCTAGTACTATTTGGTGGTCCTCCGCAGTGGTTCTTCCTTAGACCCAGGCTTGGTGTATCCTGCCATGTTTGGTGGCATTTGGAAGATACACAGATCCTCGATTACCGCGACGCCCCCCCCCCCCCCAACAAAAAAAAAAAAAAAAAAGTCGGTGATTGTGCAAGGTGGTTGAGATGATGACGGCGGCAACGGCGGCGACTGGAAACGACAACAACGGCGGCGATTCCATCGCGTTGGTGAGGAGATGAGAAATTGTGCGCGACAATCCATTAATGTGTACAGACGTTGTTTTGCATGGTAATCGTTTTATGTGTGTGTGTGTGTGTGTGTCGAGGGGCTTTGTTGTGAGATGCTTCAAGACATTATTGTGTTGTAACTATTTCGACATGCGCGCGTGGCGGCGCGCGCGTAGACCTGCGTGGCGTTATTTGACACGGGTTCGTGCATTCGGCACATTCGCGCATGCTAGGTCAAAGCGGGCGCACATCGCGGCGGGATGACGATGCGGCTTCTGGGCGAAATTGTTTGGGTCAATACGGTCTTCGTGCGGTTTCAGAAAGTGCAAATGTTCGCGGGAAGACAATGAGCTAAATTTTTGTTGAAGGACAAGTGATGCGATGTTTGGATTTTGCGTTGGATCGCTTGCAGAACTAATGCGTTTTGTTAGATCTCGACATGTGCGCGCGCGTGGAATTTGTTCATTTGCTGCAACGGGTTATTGGGCATTGTTGTTCAGATCAGCGCGTGAGCTTGTACAGTTGCATTCGTCAGGGCGACGGGGGTGTCGACGCCCCTTTGCTAGGATGGCATGGTTCCATTTGGAGGATGAGCGTCGAGGCGAAATCTTGGAAGTTGCATCTCCCAGGGGAGAGCGGGTCGATATGATCTGTCTTCAGAACAGAGAACACATTGGGCGCCATCGGGGAGCCCATGGGCGGGCACCAGGCGAAACCTCGGCATGCCCCCAGCGCGGCGCGCCCACGAAGCGCCCACGGTCGCGCGGTGCCCCCACGAGGCGCCCACGGGCGAACACCGGCCGAAACGCCGCCATACCAGCGGCGCGCTCACGACGCGCCCACGGGCGCACACCGTCTGGGAACCATCTAAAATCCTGCCACACCCATCTTGCTCCCGACGTAACAAAATGTATCAACCCACAGGTGCAAGCATTTCTTGACAAGCAGGTGCTTGCACCCGACGGTATTAAGTGCTGTCCCAACAAGCACGGCTTCTAACAACGTATGCTGTGGTACAGATGTGGGGCAAGTTACGTGGGCCAATCTATTTGATGCAATCAGGGCTAAAGGGTTAGGGCTATGGTTATAGGGGGTTAGGGTTAGGGTGGTAGGGTTAGGGTTCGGGTTCGGGTGGTAGGTTTAAGGTTCGTGTGTTACGGTTGGTGTCATGGGGGCTCGGGCTAGGTTGGTAGGGTTAGCGTTAGCGTGCTAGCGTTATTGTGTTAGGGTATGGGGTTAGGGGTAGGGTAGTGGGTTAGGATTAAGGTGGCGGGTCAGGGTTAGGGTTAGGGTTCAGCGGTGCGCGTTCAGGTTCGGGGATTCTGGGATTATGGGGGTTAGGGTTAGGATGGTAGGATTAGAGTTCGGGTTGGGTCTAAGGTTAGGGTTAGCGTGTTAGGGTTAGCGTGTTAGGGTTAGGGTTAGGGGATCATGGGGTTCGGATTAGGGTGAGGGTTATAGGGGTTGATGCCATGGGTTCGGGAGTTCGGGATTAGAGGTTAGGGGTCAGAGCGTGTTGTTTGAGGTCGGCTTAGGCTCAGGGGTGTTTGGGGTAAGGGTAAGGGTAAGGGTAAGGGTAAGGGTAAGGGTAAGGGTAAGGGTAAGGGTAAGGGTAAGGGTAAGGGTAAGGATGGGAGTGAAGGTACGGAATAGGGTGAGGGTTCAGGGTCGGGCTTGACATAGAGGTAGGTTTGGGGGTTGGGTGTTTGGGATGAAGGTTAGGGTTACGGGTTAGGGGGGTTAGGGTTAGTGAGTGGGGGTCTAGAGCTAGGGTTCCAGAATAATGGGGGGAGGGGCTCCCCTCCTATCTTGAAAAAGAGGGAGGGGAGGGGGGGTCCGATTTTCGAATCCAAAAGGGGGGAGGGACGGGGAATTCGAACCTCCTCCCATTTTTGAAAGGGGGGGGGGGCCCGCCGACGACGGATCGGGAAGGGGGGTGCCCGCCGACGACGGACCAGGGAAAAGGGGGGAGGGGGGGCGGGGGAGTGTCCGGACCCCCCCTCTTGAGCGCATCCAGCGGCGCGCCCTCGGATTACAGGGGGGGAAGATTTTACACGTCTGGAGACCCCAAAATAGGCACGATGCCATTGACGTTGAATAGTGTAGGTGCCTCCGGCCCTGAACTAATTGAGACATGCATCTCCAGGTCACTCTGAGCAGCGCCGAGGACCCAGGAATCCCCGATTTTCGGTGTCAGCCGACAAGGTCATTAAGCCAGGCAAACCAATTTAAAACGTCGTGATTGTGCCTTGTCGCGGAACAGAGGCTACATAGCAGCATCCACCCAGCAGTGACTCGAGTCCGCGTGCACTCGACAGTGTGCAGTCGCACAAACGCGACCCTTGCAACATCCCGACGCTTTTATTGTAGACCTCGAAGGCCGGCGGGTGGATCAAGGAGTTGGGAGTGTGAGTTGTAGAAGATTCAGGAGGATGAGGAGTACGGTGGAGGAGGAGGAGGAGGTGGAGGAGGAGGAGGAGGAGGAGGAGGAGGACGAGGACGAGATTTAGGACGAGGACGAGGACGAGGACGAGGACGAGGACGACGAGGACGAGGTTGAAAGGAAGACGGATGGAGGAGAATGGGATGTTGGTCGGGTGGAGACGTCGTATGGTTGTCGGCGAGGTCACGGGCCCGATACCATCGTATACAAAGATTATAGCTCAAGGGCTGTATTGGCCCAAGGATTGTTGATCAGAGCGTTGTCACCGTTTTTGTTCGCCCCTCACCGCGTTACATGCATCGTTATCTGACTCTCTCCTCGGTTTCGTCTCTTTCATTATTGATTACTCATGTTCGCCCTCGTCCTCCCCTTCCTTCTTGCCCTCGCCCTCTACCTCCTTGTCCCTTCCTCCTCATCTCCTTCCCCCTACCACTCATCCTGTGGGGCCTCTGCTTGGAGTGTTCTCTCCAGGGTCTCTACTTCGGGTACGCCACTTCCAGATATTTGGCTAGACCCAGCCCAAAGGGAAAGCACTGGGTGGTTGAATCTTCGCGGGGGAAACACTGTTACGAGCTGCAGAGCCCCTTGGGACGCGAGTGCTGCCCTTGGCACAGGGCTACCTCCGCAAGAGCAATGCTCGCGAACGGTGGGGGTCGGGGGCCCCCAAACGGTGTGGCGACCACATCGCGATCGCGTGGTGAGTCAGTGGGGATTCGGGGTCACTGCACGATTTTGAGGATCTCTCTGGCGACTGGGGCCTCCAAGGTGCAAAAACCATGCGGTGACGGACCGCGCAGTGAGGTCGATGGAGATTCCGAGGTCACCACGCGGCCCGTCACCCCACGGTGTTGGGGCCCCGAGCACAGGCGTCTTTCCGGAAGAGCAGTGCTCGTGAGCGGCGGGGGGCGTCAGGGCCGCCCTCGGAGGGACCCCCCCAGCCGCTCCGCCGCGAGAGGAGCCATTACTTCTGCGACCGCTGCTCCGGCCGCTCCGCCGCCCAGCACCTGGGGGGCAGCACGCGGCGGTGGACCTGCGTGAGGTCCGCGCTGGCCCGCCCCGCTCCTCCCCCCCAGATTATCAACGTTGGCCCTCGAGAGCTTTCAGCACCCTCTGGCGATCACGGACGTGACTGGGAGGAGGGGGGGAGGTGGGGAGGGGGACGGTCACGTCACGATTCCCGCCAGCGCCGTCTGGGAATGCTTGAGACTTGCCCATTCCCAGACGACGTCGGCGCGAATCGCATCGCGACCAGGCGGGAAGAGAGGGGAGGGGGGCGGGGCGGGTCACGCGCGGGATCGCGAACCATTAACAAGCGGGCTCCGATCTCCGAGTAGTTGTCCTTCGATGTTCGCCTTCGGAGGCCTTTCTCGGGCCACGGGACGACCAACAAATGGATGTGCGGAGAAAAAATGGTCCCAGGGAAGCAGCCGAGACTCTTCCAAGTAGGACAAACAGCATAAACACAAACTTTCGGAGCTCCCCGCCTCTCCGCCAAGGGGGGCCATCGCCGACCCAAGAAATCTGCGCGGAGCTCCGAAAGTTTATATATAATGTTGTTATTGTCCTCAGATCTCTGTGGCCGCATATGATGTTGTTATTGTCCTCAGATCTCTGTGGCCGCGCAGTGAAACATCATATCGGCGGGTCAGGCCGGTCCCGCCTGGCGGCGCGGCGCACCCCCTGGCGACCCGAAGGGCTCCGCCCACCCCCAGGATGGTCTTGTGCGCGCTGCAGCCGCCCAGGGTCGAATGGACGGGGAGGAGGAAGGGCGGTACTGAAGCAGGGCCGTGCTGAAGCAGGGTCGTGCTGTGCAGCCGCCGAGAGGCGCAGGGCCACCCCGGGAGGAAGGGTCGTGCTGGAGCAGGGTGGTGTTTTGCAGCCGCTCGGTGCGTGGAGGCTGTGGCGCGCCGTGGTTCGACGGAAGGCACTTCCCTGCTCTACAGCCAGGACTTGCATCAGCGATCCAGTTTCTTCTTTGACAGCGGAGGCGTTTGCCCCAGAGGGGGCGGCGCGGACTTTGGAGGAACTCTTCACCCATAAGAGAAGGGACTGGTCATCAGTGACCTGAGAGGAGGGAGGAGGAGGAGGAGGAGGAGGAGGAGGAGGAGGAGGGCACGGAGAGCAAAATCGGATCGGCGGATGTCCAGGAGCCCTCCCTGCGTCAGGGGCCCTCGGCAGGTTTTCGCGCCTCGCCTCGGCCCTCTGCGGCCAGGGGGGGCCGCATGGGGGCGCGCTGCTCAAGCAGGAGAGCTGCGCAGCGAGGGATCCCCTGCCCGTGAGGAGCGCTGAACACAGCACGGCGGAGATCAGTGTTCGAGGACCGACGTCGAGGATCACGGCGGGCAGTTTCCGGCTGTTTTCGGCACCGTGGGCCCTCGCCTGACCTTGGGACCGTCAATGAAAACAATCGGGGATGAAACTGTTGCTCTGGTGAACAGGTCGGGGATTCTGGGCCCGGCGCGCTGAAGAGAACAAACATCGCGTGTGTCCCTGGGAACACGGAGCGGTTGAGGCTTTTCCGGCCATGGCGAGCCTCGGCCACGAATAGGCGGCCCGAGAGCCAGACTCTTTTGTGAGCCACAAGAGGTCCTTTATTCAGCGTCGGACCGAGATCGCGCCATGGCGCCCCGGAATCCAGACAGCCAGGGCGCGGATACGGATATGTTCGCCGCTCGTGACATGATGGCGATGGTTGCTCGCCCCCTCGGGCGTGCTCTGCAAGCAAGCGCCAGCACCGCCCAGGTGTGACTACGACATCTGCTTCAAGTGCCACCCAGAGCCTGGGGCCACCGGAGCCTGAGGCCATCGGGGGCTGTAAGACGAAACCAGAATGGGGCAACATCGGATCGGCGTGAAGCGCCCCAGCATGGATGGTTTTTCGGTCTCTGGCCGCAGTCTGCTCACATACATCGGCCCAATGACAGTTCCTTGAATTTTCATCACGACGCTGGCCGGCGGAAGCCGATGGAAGTAAAAGGAGGCGGAAGACGGGGGAAGGCCGTCGGAAGGCTTGCGGATGTCAGAGGAAGTAAACGACGCCCTTTCCGAACCCCCCTACCCCCGTAGAAGCCTAGCAACGTAGTCTTCTTCCGTGGGCCGGGCGGGATCCCGCCTGGCTTATTCCGCTTTAATATTACAAGTTTAGTTCAGGACGATTAAAATTCCACCCATTAAAAATGGGGTTGAGTAAAATCCCGGGTCGTTCGCGGATCCCGCCATGCTGGGATCGGCTCGAAGTAAAGTCGGGGTCATAAGTTGCAGTATCCTTGCCGTGTTGGGGCCGTCTTGAGGTCATTTTGAGATCATCTCCCGGTCGCGTTTGGATCACGCAGTCGTCGCATGGGCATTCTGGGGCCACCTTGGGCGCGCTTGGATCCATCTTGTTGCCATCGGGCCATCTCGGCGTCACACGTTGCTCATGTGTTTCGTCATCTGCGAGTCGGCCTGAGACGGTCCAGGATCCATGGCGGGATCGTGTTGGTGTGGCATCATCCTGGGGTCGTCTGGACGTTATCGTCCGTGGCCTGAGGCCCTCCTGGAAGCATGTGGTGGCCATGGGGCGTCTTGGGATCGCGTGCGTGGGAGCGCTGAGCACGCGCGCGCGACTTTTCATCTTGCTGACGGGTATACATACATATTCTCCCGCTTGCGAGTTTCCAAGGGAACTTTTGCTGGAGCCAAGTATGCCGCAGCCTTGACAGGACACTGAGACGAGACAGGTGCTGCCTGGGTCATCGGCTGCGGGCGTCCCTCTCCCTCTTCCTTCCTCCGCCCTATCCAAAAAGTCGCGGTGAAAAGCGCAAAAACATCGGATCGGGATACATCGGGGATCTGTGAGATCCGGCGGAACCTCGCCTCCCCTCGTGCTGGTCGGAGTTTGGGCCCCGCCTCCTCGGACCCCGAGCTGGCTCGAATCAGCCTCCGTCTTCTGAGCCTCTTCGTCTTCGGAGCATCGGGGCTAGCCGACAGCAGCGATGATATGTTTCAAGCCTCCACGAGTCCGCAGGCGAGATCCCCTGACCCAGACCTCGGGGGGGTCGCGCGGTGCAGTTCACTTTCGGCCCCTATCGTTGCGGCCATTCTACGCGTTGAGGGCATGCAGGGACGCTTTGGAACGATCTTCTCCTGGTCCTGGACCGGCCCAAGATCGGCGAAGAAGGGCAGGTCCGTGGGGAGGAGCGTCGGCCCCCGCTCATTGCCAACAGCATCGCTGGAGGCCCCCAGCGTGCCCAGGAAGTGCTATTCCGTTACCGGGTGCCCATCGGCGGTGCATAGTCGATTCCAAATCGTTGTTTCCCCCTTGCTCATATCCCCCTGAGTCTCTCTCTCTCTCTCTCTCGTCTCTCGTCTCGTCTCTCTCTCGCTCTCTCTCTCTCTCTATCCGTCTCTTTCTATATGTACATATATATATGTATATATATATATAGATCCCAGCGAAGCTTGCACTTGCAGACGCATTGGTGTATCTTCCCCGTCTTGCTCGAGTTCCTCCCGTTCAGCGTAGCTCGTTGCAGCGTGAGGCCGGCATACTGGTCTGCCCAGCGTGCGAAGATGGACGGTTGAGAGGCCGACCACAGGATCATTCTTGATTCGGCCCCCATGCCATACCCAGAGCGTTGGATTGTCAGCAGGTCCCAAACGGTGCGGTGACCACACCGTGTGGTCAGTCAGTGGGGGTTCGAGGTGACCGCACGGTGTTGTCAGCAATCATCCGGAGCAGCAAGATGTTGGCAAGTACAGCTGCGAGGAGGCCTGGGCGTGCACCCGCGCGCCGCGCAGCTAGCAACGGCGCGAGAGGTGCGGCGCTTTGCATATCGGCGAGTTTCCACAAAAAAAGGTGTCGGGGAGACGCAGTTCGCTCCTCTCGAGTCGCGTGCACCTGGGGGCCCTCAGCCATGCACCCGGGGGCGGCCTCTTCTCCGGGCTCTCGGGGGTCGGGTCATGGGGGGGGGCGATGCACAGGTGGGCAGCGAGGGCTGCAGAAAAGGGGCCCTTTCGGGCCCTGGAGGAGCCCTCTGGGGCTCAATAGAGGATCTGTAGAGTCCGAAAAGTGCACCTTTCTCCCCCCTCCCCCCCCCCCCCACGTACCGCCCCCCATCAAGCGACGCCCAAGCCCCCCCCCCCCCCTCCGCGTGCCTTCCTTCTTCCCTGTGGCGCCAGCAGTGGCCTCCAGAGCTCTGAGCCTGCCAGCACAGGCCTGGCGCGGTTCCTGGAGTCGCCAGAGGTTTGGGGAGGTGGGGGAAGCCAAGACATGGTCGCGTTAAAATTGAAAGAAACATCAAAACAAAAGAACACCACGGCCGCTTTTTCCTCGTGTTCGGCCTCTCGGGGCCCTTACCAGGCCCAAGGATCCGTCAAAAAACGGTTCAGGATGAAGAGCTGGTCCCGGGGGAAGGGTCGAAATTTCGGGGCCCGGACATTGGAGAAGAGTCAGGATGTCGCATGTTTGGGAGGGGAGGGGACGGGTCGGGCGACGGGTGTGGAGGTGGGGAGGGGGGGGCCGGCACGAGACTTGTTGTGGAAGGGCTCGAGCTAACCAGTTTTTGTTCCGTGTTCGTTGTGGTTTCGTTGTCTTTCGTTCTGTCGTCCTTCCGCCGTTGTTGCAAAACGAAGGCAGCACGGAAACGATCCACGAGATCGCCAAAACACCGATTAGCTCGAGCCCTGGGCCGAGGTCTGGGGAGGGAGGGAGGGAGGGAAGTGGAGGGGGCCAGGTCGGACGACAGGGGAGGGTATGAAATGTCACCGAGAGCATCCCACTATTCGCAAAGGGCCTGCCCGCAAACGTCTGAAAAGCACATGTTTGCTTCGATGTAACAGATCGCAAATCATTCGCGACGGATCCAGGCTATCCAGGCCATTTGCGAGTAGTTACTTTGCGAGTAGTGGATCGCGCTTGTCTAGAAGGAAGGGGAGCACGACGCCTGCCGCGTACAGCTGGTCTCGGCGCTGCCGCCTGGTCCTTTCCTCGATGTGTGCGGTCGCCTGGCGCCGGGAGGTGCCGGCAAGACCGTGCGCATGCGGCTGGTTCGTTACGGCAGGTTCGCTTCGTGTCCACCAGCGGCGACCCCGCCGTCGGCGTTCAACGTTGAACGCCGAAGGCGACCCAGAATCAGTCGATGTTGAACGATCTGACGTTCTGGAAACGGCCGATCGTTCAAGGTGTAACACTTCCCGCGGTGTCAGAAGCCAGGTCGTCACAGCACGAACCTGCCGTAACCCCAGGTTCCACAAGCCGTCCTAGGGAGATTATGCAGCTTGTTTGGCCGCAGATTGTTTTGGGATTGTTCGATTTTGGGGGGCCTGGGCGCTGTATTGTTTCTGGGCGCGTTGGTGCTGTGGTTGGGATGGTCCCTGGCCTCTCGGTCCTTGGGGTGGCTTGTGGAACTTGGCTGTTTGGTTTTGAATCCACGGCCGCAGGGGTACCGACCGCTTTCCCTGGGTAAGTGCGTCGCCCCCGATGCATTCTCGATGGCCCCGGGGCCCGAAACTGGCCCTCGAGGGCCAGCACCGAGGCACAGCATTGGATCGACACTGTGCCCGAGAATGGCCTCCGAGGGCCGACATCAATAGGGGAACAAAAAGTGGCATAAACATGAAAACTCGGAGGTCCACGCGGATTTCTCGGATCGGCGCTGGACCCCCCTCGGTGGGGCGCGGAGCGCGCCAGGGGCGGCGCCAGAGGCGCCGCCGGGGGGCCCCAGCGCCGATCCGAGAAATCCGCGCGGACCTCCGAGTTTTTATGTTTATGACACTTTTTGTTCCCCTAATCAAGGAACAAAGAATCGCCGGTCGGAAGATCATCTCGTCGGAGATCTGGGACCGCCTCTTCTGCTGCCCACCCCGTCTCGTGCGCGTGCCGAGGGGCCAGGAGCGGGAGGGGAGGCGCGCGTGTGCGGCGGCCGGCGCCCCGCTGCGCAGGCGCAGGAGGTCCTGAGGAGCGGGCAGCGCGCCGAGGAGAGGGCCAATGCGAGACACAAAAAAGCGAGCTCTGGGATCGGGGGCGGCAAAGAGGGGGGTGATGACTAGGGGGGGGGGGGATATCATGGCGGGGGCCATGATGTTTTCCCCAGATGTCATGCCGCCTCTGCTTATTTCATTGCGTCCCTGGTCCCCCCGCTGGGCCGCGCACGTGCCGCCGGTCACGATTTGCACCCCCCCCTCTCTTGGACACCCCCCTCTTTGCCGCTCCCGATGGAAGCATGGGCCTCCGTTCTCGGCCTCCTCCTGGCGGAGCACACAGAGCTGCATGCGCACAGCACTTCTCTTGAGGGCCGCGCGGATCTCTTCGGTCGGCGCCAGGCCCACTCAGGAGGGAAAAAACACAGACTCCCACAGAAACAATGAATCGTCGACTCCCCAAAAATATTGGAAAATATGGGAATTGGGGGGGGAGACGAAACTCCAGAACACATGGACAAATATGGCGGGTTCTGGGATTTGTTTGTACTTATGTGAGGTCGCCCCCCCTGTGATCATACTTCTCTCTGCTTCTCTGCCTATTCCTCGTGTTCCTCTCTCTTCTGTCTCCTTCCCCTCTCTCCTCCTCCTCCTCCTCCTCCTCCTCCTCCTCCTCCTCCTCCTCCTCCTCCTCCTCCTCCTCCTCCTCCTCCTCCTCCTCCTCCTCCTCCTCCTCCTCCTCCTCCTCCTCCTCCTCTCTCTGTAGCAATACAGAACCACTACCAGACAGCGCTTGGCGCCGTCCGTGCAAGGATGCACTGTGTCTTTTTGGTTGTTGTTGGTTGTTCTGGTTTGTGGAACCACGAAACATGTTTTTTTTGAGGGGGGTGATTTTGCGGGTCCCGGCTCGCCGCGGTCTCCCTCGCAGCCTTTTCCTCTGAGCATGCAAATCCAAAACAATCAAACATACACAGTAGGTGGCGCGCCTGGTGCAAGGAAACGCTGTGTATGTTTGGTTGTTTGGGTTGGTTTGGTTTGTGGCATCACGAAACACTGTCTTTTTTTGGGGGGGTCTTGGTTTTGCGAGCCCCAGTGCTCGCCGCGGCCTATGTCGAAGCACTTCTCTTTGAGCCTCCAAAAAACACAGTGTTTGTTTTCATCCCAGACAAAAAACACAAAGAAACCAAACATGCAAAGTAGTTGGCGCTCTCGGTGCAAGGAAGCACTGTGTACGTTTGTTGCTTGTTTGGGCTGTTTTGGTGTGCGACAACACGAAAAACTGTAGATGTCTGTTGTTTTGGTTTTGCAGGCCCCGGTGCTCGTGTTCCCTTCCATCCCAGACCAGAACACACAAACAACGAAAATACGGCGTTTTCTTGAACCGAGGGTGAGGACGCTTGGCCAGCAAGGATCCCTGCGTTCAGATTCCGCGTAAGATTCCTTAGTAAATATTCCTTAATACATATTTGTTAACAAGTCTTCCTGAATGCATATTCCTTAGCAGGGGCTTCTTAGGTTACGTGGATTCCTTAGCGACTCCCTATTGCAGATTCATTACATCGGATTCCTTACTAAGATTCTTTAAGTGGAGATTATTTGGTAAGGATTCTTTAGTCAATCTTCCCCAATCAGAGCTTGCCTCTGTAGGTGTCCTGGCGGATTCATATGGTTCGGTGAGTTTTGCCGCCGATTTCCGCGGCCCGCCCGGGTGCTCGGGTGCATAGTATCCTTATAGCCTGCATAGTTTGATAGAGCTATAGCCCTATGGCCCTATAGCCCTATAGCCCCATAGCCCAACAACCTTATAGCCCCATAGCCCAACAGTCCTATGGCTCTATAGCCCCATTGCCTTATAGGCCTATAGCCCAATAGCCCTATATCCCTATAGCCCCATCGCCCTATAGCCCTATAGCCAATGCCCTATATCCCTATAGCCCCATCGCCCTATAGCTCCATAGCCCGATAGCCGCATCGCCCTATAGCCCTATAGCCTTATAGCCCAATAGCTCTATAGCCCTATACCCCTATAGCTCTATAGCCCTATAGCTTTATAGCCTTAGCCCTATAACCCTATGTATAGCTCTATAGCCCCATAGCTCTGTATGCGTATAGCCCTGTAGCCCCATAGTCCTACATCCCTATCGCCCTATAGCTAGCTCCATGGTCCTGTAGCCCTAGATCCCCATAGCCCCAGAGCCCCATGGCCCTATAGCCCTAGATCCCCATAGCCCCAGCGCCCCATAGCCCTATAGCCCTACAGCACTATAGCCCTCTGGCGCTATAGCCCTATAGACCTATAGCCCTATATCCCAATATTTCCATGTCCCTAGCCCCATCGCCCTATAGCCCTATAGCCCCATAGCCCTATAGCCCTAACAAGATGTTGATTGGGCTTCTCTCCGGTATCAATCCTTAATGAGTATTCCTTGTGAGGGATTCCTTCTGTAGGCCTCCTTAATTCAGATGCCTTTTTCAAGGGTTCCGCATGAAGGATTCCGGAGGAAATATTCCTTAGTAAGGGGTTTTGGTCAATGATTTGTTAACCAAGATTCTTTAAGGATTCCTTATTGAGCACTCCGTATAAAGGATTCTTGGTTAAGGATTCCTCATTCGGGATTCCTTAGTTTTGGTTTCTTATGAAGGAGTCCGTATGACAGTCCCTTATCAGGGACTTCTTAAGTCATATTCCCTTTTCAGGGTTCCTTGCTAAATATCTCTGAGTACGGATTCCTTAGTACAGATGCCTCATTCAGTTTTTCTTAGTCGAGATTCCTTCTTCCGGATTCCTTATGACGGATTCTCTAGGAATGTTCTTTCTTAAGAGTTCTTGAGTTCATTTTATGTTTTCGAGATTCCTTAGTAAGGGTTCGTTATGATGAGTTTCTTCCGAAGGATTGTTTAAAGTGATATTACCGTAGTGCGGATTCTTTGGTAAGGATTATTTGGTAAATATCTCTGAATAGCAATGCCGTAAGTTGGAGTATGTACGAAGGATAATTCGACGATTCTTTATGACAGGTTTCTTACATATATTCCGATGTAAATATTCCTTTTGAAGGGTTCTTTAGTTTAAACGTTATTCATGTTTTCTCTTACGGATTTCCCATGTAAGGATTATTATACATGATCCCTCTGCAAATATTCCTTACTAAGGTTAGTTTTGCAATTGTTCCTTAGTAAGGATTCCTTGGCACATATTCCTTGTTAAAAAGGTTCCTTGGCTAGTATTCCTCATGAAGGGTTCCTTGTGCAAGTATTCCTTCGTAAGGATCCCTTGCTACGGAATTCTTACTAAGGATTATGTATTAAGGAGTCTGTCTCGTCGTCCACATTATCATCATCATCATCATCATCATCATCGCCATCATCATCATCATCATCATCATCAGCATCAGCATCATCGTCATCATCATCGTCATCGTCGTCGGGATGGCACTCGTCTTATCTAGCTGCTCCTCCTTCTCACTCATATTATGTACTTATTATTCCTTCTTCTCCTCCGCGTCATCCCTCTCCTGAGGTTAGAGAGGGATTGAGATCAAGCTCGAGAGAACACATCGAAGGCAAGGGAAATGGTATGATCACAGTGGGGGGGCTATTTTTATGTGTCCCAGGGCCCCTTCACCCACCTGGCAGCGCCTGAGGTGCGGCGCCTGGCGCGCTCCGCGCGCCAGGGAGTGGGGTTCGTCGCCGATCTAAGAATTCCGCGCGGACCTCCCAGACATGATCTTTATTTTGGTGGTTGCTCCTCTATCCTCCCCGTCAAGATCCACCTTCGCCTCGCCCCCTCCCCCCCACGGTTGGGAGTGTTGATGGTGTGTCTGCCGTTTTCAGGCTTGTGCAGGTGGATTGTGCCAGCGTGCAGTTGCGGCGGCTAAGAGTTGAAACCCCGTCGCCAGTAGGGGTGCGCACCGATGCGGCATTGTGGGGCCAGGTCTCATGAGGGGCCGCAGTGCCTAGTGATTGTGCTGCATGGTGGTTGCGCTTTGTAGTTGGTGTGTTCTGTGAATGGTTTTCGGGGCACGCCAAAGCCGCCTAGAGGTATTCTTTCTTCTCCATCCCTCATTTTCCGTCTCCTCTTCCTCCTCCTCTTCTTCCACCTTTCATGTTGTTTTCTCCTTGTTATGCTTTGTTTGTTTGTCTTGGGGTGGCTCCTGGGGGGGTCTCCCGTGCGCGGACACGCCCCCGACGCAGCTCGAAGAACGTGATTCTGAATGAGGATCCCTGCGTTTCAATGTTTGGGGCTTGAGCAAAGAAGACGCGTCTCGCTCCTCAACGTTTGCGGCCACATAATGCGAAGTGTGAAGAAATGCTTGACAGGGTCATGCCAGCGCAAGCGAGGACAAAAGCTGACAAACCGTGCCTCCCCAATCATTCTCGCAGCATGTGAGGTTTTCCAGGAGGGGCCCAGTAATCATTTTAAGCGGATTTTGCCCAGACCATTGGCAACTCGAACAGCATCGCGGCGGAAGTTCTTCCTGATACTCGGCGCTGGACCGTTTCCGGGCCAGGGCCGTCAAACGACGACTCAGTACGCTCTAAATGCATAGTATGGATGCGCTGCTTCGTCAAGGCTACCCTTGCATCCCTAATTATTCGGCCTATCATGAGCCAATGTTGATGTCCGAGGAGTTCTAAAATTGTATATGGGTCTTCCGAGGGTCTTGCATCTTCACCTTGCATCCTTACTTTGGGTTTTGATTGTATGGAAAAGAAAGCCGGTCCCAGGGACTGGCATGAAGGTTCATGGTCGAAGAAATGAGGATGTCAGAGGTCTGTGTCCTTCTCTCTTCCGCCCCCTCCTCCACCGCTGCTCCTCTCTCCCTCCTAGGGGCGTCCTGGGGGTAGGTAGTTCGTCTTCGCTCGAGCTGGAGTTGGTTCGCTGGCTCCTGACTCGTCGTAGTGCTAAATCCATGCTAGGTCCTCCACCTCCCTCCTCATCCTCCATCCGGAGTCAGAGGGGGCGGGGGAGGGGAAAGGCGGGGGAGCAGAATGGGGGAGGAGAGGGAGAACGAGTAGAAGGAGGACGAGGTGGGAGCGGAGGCATTGGAGCAGGGGCACGATGGATAGGAGGAGGAGGAGGAGGAGGAGGACGAGGACGAGGACGAGGACGAGGACGAGGACGAGGACGAGGACGAGGAGGAGGGAGAAGAGGAACAGAACGGCTACGATGGAGAGGACGACGACGGGTGGGGGGGAGAAGGATGAGGAGATCGAGGAGACGGGAGGATGATGGGGAGGAGAAGGAGGCATGGGAGGAGGGGGGAGGGGGAGGGTAGCGAGGGACGGTACAGGGGGAGGAGGCGGCGGAGATGACGGGGGACGGGGTGGAGGAGGGTAAGATCTGGGAGGCGGCCTTCCACCCATTTCGCACCATCCCTCCGCGGCCGCCCTCTCCCTCCCCTTGTTGTCCCCTCTTGCATGCGGGCCAATTCGCAACTCCGTAGCCCAGCGTTGCTAATCCGCGCGAGCGGATTGTCTCTGCCGCGCCACGACGCCGCCCACTTGGTCAGTCTGGCACGATCTGGGAAGACTCCAGCATGCTGGATGGGCAGAGAGCTCTTTGCAAGCGTCAGGCAGTCGCAGGACAGCCTGTCCTGCATGATGGGCCAAAGCTCGCGCACGTCCACGCGAGTCCGGATGACGAGCGGGAGGGCTCCAATTCCTTAAGGTTGGCAGTTGGTCGTGCCGACATTTGACTGAGGACCGCAGTGACGCTCATCATGCCATGCCTCTTGTGAGCCTCTTTCGGAGGCCTCTTTGGGGCCTCTTCGGGGCCTCTTGGAGACCTCGCGAGATGTTCCTGAGCGCGCGCTGTAGATCTTGGGGGAGCGGGCTCGACATGGCAATTCGTATTGTGTTCCTTCTCTTGAGGCCCTCTGTGGGGCAGACTAGGCCCCGTTTTTCGGCGCCGTCTTGGGCGTTTTGAGGACAGAATCGGCGAGTATGCGAGAACGGGACACGTCTGTCTGTGCTTGTTGATTCTATGATTTGTGCCTCTTGGGCCAGGCCGCAGAGCTTCAAAGACAGCCCAAGCGGGTTGTGGGTCTGAGGCTCCGCGGACGTTCCCTGGGATTCCGTGAGGGGCTTCTCGGGGACCTCTTGGAGGCAATTTGACGCATTTGGGGGACCGTTCTGGGGTCTCTTGGGGGCTTTTGGTGGCCGCTCGGGGGCCTCTTGGGCCTACTTGGGCGCTTCTCGTGGCCTTCTGGGGCCCTCTTGAGGCGGAAGGCGGAATATTTGTATTACATGTGTATCCAAATAGTGCTTGCTTTGGGGTTTTCTTATTTCGTCTAGAAGGAACTGGGCCTGGGTGTCGGTCTGACCGGCATGTTGTCGCCATCGCCGCCCGTCGCCGCCGTCCGTCGCCGTTGCTTCTTGGCTTGGGTGTCGGTCTCTGTGTTTGTTGTCGCCGTCGCCGCCGTCCGTCGCCGCTGCTGCTTCTGGGCCTACGTGTCGGTCGCCGCGCTTGCTGTCGCCGTCGCCGCACGTCGCCGCCTTGTCGCCGCCGCAACCCCTCCACCGTTGCGATTGCATGCGATTGCAATTGCATTGCAATCAATTGCACCACATGGACTGCACCATAGCTTACACCACATATGTCGCACCACATATGTCGCACTACGTAGCCTACACCATGTAGCACTACATGGCTTACATCTCGTAGCTCACACCACCTCGATGCACCACACAGCTTACTGCACATAGGTTGCTTCACACAGAGTGCACCATATAGCTGACACCACATATATGTATGTGAATATATATATATATATATACATATATATATATATATATATATATATATATATATACATACATACACATATAACGGCGCACCGGGTCCGGGGGCCCGGGGCCGGGACCTCGACCACAAATGTGCGCCCCGGGGGGCCCGGAGGCTCGTCGGGGCTTGCCGGAGGCCTCCCCAGTCAGACAAGACGGCCCAAGAAGCGCCCAAGACGGCCCAAGAAACTTCCAAGAGGCCTCCAAGAGGGCTCCGAGATGCTGAAGATGGCCTCCAGACGTCCAAGGACGCCCCCAAGAGGCCCCAAGAAGCCTCCAACATGCGTCCCAAGAGGGCCCCTAGACGCAAAAATTGGCCCATTCCCTTCGTAAAACGTACATTTTCAACAAAGTTGTCTTTTGGGCTTTCCGACGTTACAGGACGGCCCAAGAGGCGCCCAAGACCGCCCCAAGACGGCCCAAGAAGCTTCCCAGAGGGCCCCAGGACAGCCCAAGAGGGCCCCAAGACGGCCCAAGAGGCGCCCAAGATGGCCCAAGAGGGCCCCAAGACGGGCCCAAGAGGGGGCCCAGAGGGGGACCACGAACCGCAAGCTCGAGCCTTCCGCCCCAAGAGGCCGCCAGGAGGCCCCCAGGAGGCCCCTCAAGAGGCCCCAGGAGACCCCAGACGTCCAAGGACGCCCCCAAGAGGCTCCAAGAAGCCTCCAACATGCGTCCCAAGAGGGCCCCTAGACGCAAGAATTGGCCCATTCCCTTCGTAAAACGTACATTTTTAACAAAGTCGCCTTTTGGGCTTTCCGACGTTACAGGACGGCCCAAGAGGCGCCCAAGACCGCCCCAAGACGGCCCAAGAAGTTTCCCAGAGGGCCCCAGGACAGCCCAAGAGGGCCCCAAGACGGCCCAAGAGGCGCCCAAGATGGCCCAAGAGGGCCCCAAGACGGGCCCAAGAGGGGGCCCAGAGGGGGACCACGAACCGCAAGCTCGAGCCTTCCGCCCCAAGAGGCCGCCAGGAGGCCCCCAGGAGGCCCCTCAAGAGGCCCCAGGAGACCCCAGACGTCCAAGGACGCCCCCAAGAGGCCCCAAGAAGCCTCCAACATGCGTCCCAAGAGGGCCCCTAGACGCAAAAATTGGCCCATTCCCTTCGTAAAACGTACATTTTCAACAAAGTTGTCTTTTGGGTTTTCCGACGTTACAGGACGGCCCAAGAGGCGCCCAAGACCGCCCCAAGACGGCCCAAGAAGCTTCCAAGAGGGCCCCAGGACAGCCCAAGAGGGCCCCAAGACGGCCCAAGAGGCGCCCAAGATGGCCCAAGAGGGCCCCAAGACGGGCCCAAGAGGGGGCCCAGAGGGGGACCACGAACCGCAAGCTCGAGCCTTCCGCCCCAAGAGGCCGCCAGGAGGCCCCCAGGAGGCCCCTCAAGAGGCCCCAGGAGACCCCAGACGTCCAAGGACGCCCCCAAGACGCTTCGCGTCACCAATTTCTTCTCGCAGCGATATATATATATATATATATATTTATATATATATATATATATATATAAAATACAGATATTTCGATTATATATATATATATATATATATATATATATATACATTATAATATACATATAACGGCGCACCGGGTCCGGGGGCCCGGGGCCGGGACCCCGACCACAAATGTGGGCCCCGGGGGGCCCGGAGGCTCGTCGGACCGCCGGACGCCGTCCAAGATCGTTCGCAGGCGGCTTCGGAACGCGCTCCGATGGCTCCAGATGCCTTCCAAGACGCCTGTCATGACACCAAGAAGGTCCCAGAAGCCTCCAAGACGCTCCGAGAGGCAGCCCAAGAGAGGCCCAAGAAGCAAAAATCGTGCCATTCCTATAGGAAAACGTATATTTTTCGCATGTTCGCCTCTTGGGCTTTCACCGCGTCCAAGACGGCCCAAGAGGCGCCCAAGACGGTCTACGAGGCCTCCGGGAGCGCTCCAAGGCTGCGCACTAGTGGCCCAGGACGGCCCCAAGACGGCCGAAGAGAGCCCCGAGACGAGTTCGAGAGGGGTCCCAGACGGAGAAAGCCAACCTCGAATTTCGAGCTTCCGGCCCAAGAGGCTCCAGGAGGCGCCAAAATGCCGCCAAGAGGCGCCAGAAGGCTCCCAAAAGCACCCCACGACGTTCCGAGAGGCACCCCAAGAGAGGTCCAAGAAACAAAAATCGTGTCATTCCTATGGGAAAACGTATCTTTTTCGCATGTTCGCATCTTGGGCTTTCACCGCGTCCAAGACGGCCCAAGAGGCCTCCAAGACGGCCTAGGAGGCCTCCGGGAGCGCTCCAAGGCTGCGCACGAGTGGCTCAGGACGGCCCCAAGACGGCCCAAGAGAACCCCAAGACGACTTCGAGAGGGGTCCCAGAAGGAGAAAGCCACTCTCGAATTCCGAGCTTCCGGCCCAACATATCCCAGGAGGCGCCAAAACGCCGCCCAGAGGCGCCAAAAGGCTTCCAAAATCAGCCCAAGACGTTCCGAGAGGCACCCCAAGAGAGGTCCAAGAAACAAAAATCGTGCCATTCCTATGGGAAACGTATATTTTTCGCATGTTCGCATCTTGGGCTTTCACCGCGTCCAAGACGGCCCAAGAGGCCTCCAAGACCGCCCCAAGACGGCCCAAGAAGCTTCCAAGAGGGCCCCAGGACAGCCCAAGAGGGCCCCAAGACGGCCCAAGAGGCGCCCAAGATGGCCCAAGAGGGCCCCAAGACGGGCCCAAGAGGGGGCCCAGAGGGGGACCACGAACCGCAAGCTCGAGCCTTCCGCCCCAAGAGGCCGCCAGGAGGCCCCAAGGAGGCCCCTCAAGAGGCCCCAGGAGACCCCCAAGAGGCCCAAAGGAGGCCCCGAGAAGCCCCAAATCGGCCCCCAAAATGCTTCGAACCTGCTTCCAGGAGGCCCCCGACAGGTTCAGAGGCTCCCGAGAAGCTACGTCAAACTCCCAGCGAGCGGCCGGACGAGGCCCCCCACAAAATCACAAGAGGGTTCCAGTATTTGTATCCTTCAGCGCTCTCTGGCCTTCTTCCCCCTGCCCCCTTCCCTGCGACTTTCGTTGACTCAAGCTCGCCTCCTAGCTAGAACCTAAGCGCGCGCGAAGCGCGCGCGTGGTTCTAGTATATATATATATATATATCGCACAAGATTATTTGGACGGTGTTAAGTGTACACCCTATCTTACACGCCACATAGCTTTCACCACATGTATTTCTTATCGCAGGTTGCAACACATGGCTTACACCACATATATAACATCGCATAAGTCGCACCACATAGCTTACAGCACTGTTATTGCATGACATAGAGTGCACTACGCAGCTCACACCCCATCAATTGGACAACATCGATTGCACCACATACCTTACACCACATAGCTTACACGACGTAGATGATCACTCCAGCTCCACATGTATTCCACAACATAGCTAATACCACAGATCTTGCGCATGTCACATACAGCAAGCACTACTACAGTTTACATCATCTAGACTGCACCACGCAGATTGCACCACATAGCTTCAACCACATATATTGAACTACATGCCACGCTAGAACACACTGTTTGGGGCGTGTTTGCTATTTCACAAAGTAATTCTCATATGTCTAATATTAGATATAGTGTATATATAGGTATGTGTGTGTGTTTGCATTCCCCAAACTGTGCTTGCAATTACTTATGTTCGTGCCCCAGTGGCGGTCCAGCGGTCCAGCCAGGTCGTCGCCGCTTTGTTTTGTATTGCGGAGACTTGTTTTGCATTGCGTTGTATTGCATTGAGTAGCATTGCTTTTCATTGTTTTGTATGGTTTTGCATTGCTTAGCATTGCGATGTGTTGCTTTGCGTGGCGTTGCGTTGTGTTTCATTGCGTCGCATTGTGTTGCATTGCTTCGCATTGTGTTGCATTGCGGTGCGTTGCCTTCGTGGACCTGTCGACGTTCGGGGGCCTGGCGCTGCGTCGGGCCAGACCGTTCCTGGCACGGCATGCTGCAAACATCTGCGCCTTCGACGCCGTCCCGGACGCGGACGTGCAGGCCTACCTTTAGGAGGCCCGTGCTTTCGCGACGATACTCGGTTTCGACTTATCTGTGGTCGCTGGCCTCCCTGGCGACAAGTGGCACGTGAGCGGCCCGACCTCCTGCCACTTCGGCGAGGAGGTCCCGCCCCAGGTCAGGGCGAACGAGGAGGTATTTGTTCGGCGCGGCGACGTGGGACTCGTTCGGATCGACGATATTTGGCTCCACGCAGCGAACATGGCCGAGGGACGCCCGTTCGACGCCTATCCCGCGCGGGATCGTGGCGGCGGTGGTCGCCACATGCGCGTCGCGGGGACGAGGGGGACTGGGACAGCAGCCGCTTCATCGGGTTTAGCGACCCGGGCAAGCGGATGAAGGAGGCGACCATCCCAGGCTGGCCTCGCTGCGGCAATAGGGCCGCGAAGGAGGCCGTCCTGGCGCTCGCCGCAACGGGCAGGCCACGTGAGAGGACCACCGCACGACCTGGATTCGGCGGAGCGGTGCGGCGGAGAAGGGCACCGTCTCTCGGGAACATTTGTGTCGCGCTCAGGATGGCTCAGCGATTCCATCAGCTCGACCTCTACAGCGTAGCGGGCGCGGACTAAAACCGCCGCTCGCAAGAATCTTCGTCCCCCTGACTTTGAGGGCCTCGACGTTGTCCTCGACGCGGCGGTCCGAATGTGACACCTGGGTCGGCGACGAGGCCCGCTCGCGAGCGCAGACCATGAAGGCGAACGGCAGTGGCAGGAGGAGAAGTCCGCCGGGCAACCCGAGGTCAGCCCGAAGGGAAGGACGAGGGGTGGCGCCGACGGAACAGAATTTGTTTGACAAGCGCAGAGGAAACCCTGTGGTAGCGGGGGCCCTCTGAACCCCCGTCTGGGCTGGGCGTCCTGCGGCACCCCGCTCCCCTGGGCTGCCGCTGCTGGGTCTTCTGTTGCCTGTCGCGGCTGCTGGAGTGCCTCCTTATCATGGCGTCGGGACGTCGCGTGTCCCATGGGGGCCCGCGTCGACTTCAGGGGGCGCCTAAGCACCTGCGTCGGCGGGTAGTCCAGCGGCGCCCGCGCGAACACTACATTCGAGAGTCGGTGCGCTCCATCAGTTGCCTCGCCTCCAGCGAGTTGCGTCCTCGCGGCCGTGGGTCTGAGGGCGCCGCCGCTTCGGGGTCGTCGTGCGCGGCGGCGCAGGCTTCCTGCTGTCGACAGCTCGGCAGATGCGTGGCGGAGTGTGGCCCGCGCCCAGCTGGCCTCTACCCTCACGGAGCCCTTCAGGTGCAGGTGCCCCTCAAGTCTGGCCCACTCTGTGGCGGGCGCTCTGCATGGCGGTGCCGCGCGAGGAGTCCAAGCTCCAGCTGCGGCGATCGGCCATCTCGCCTCGCGACGTGGAGGACGTCTGCCCGAAGCTCGCGGCCCATCCGTGCTGCGGCCCTGCCATGTATATCCGCAAGCCCGACCGCGCGGCGAAGCAGGACCTCGAGCCCGAGCCGCTTGACTCCGCGCTGGGGCCCTATGCTCGAGGGTCGCGCGCCAGGCCGATCTCCGCCGCATCAAGTCGCGGGTGTGGTGCTTCTTCGTGGAGAAGAAAGGAGGGGCTGGATACGCGCGGTCATCGACGCGCGGGACACCGACCGCCCCCGCTGGGCGCCAGCCCGTGCCACCCTAGGCCCCCTGGCGGACCTCCCGCGCGCAGGCCGTAGCAGAAGCCTATACTTGAATCGCGTCCGACGTCCAGGAGTTGGGCGCCGCGGAGAGACGGAGCTCTGGGGTTGTGCTCGCGAGTGCTCCCAGGGAAAAGTCAACGTCCATGATCGCCTGGGTCGGCTCATGTCATATTGGCGCACGACCCAGGCGAGCGCCCACCCTGCTGGGGCGCGCGAAGTGACCGCCCAGGCTTCGGCGCGGGCGGCGCCGCCATCTGCGCGGCGCGGGGATGGCGATCCATCGCTGCCGGGCCACTGGAGGTCCGAGCTCCGGCGCGGCGCCAGGCTGTGCGAGTTCGAGCCTCAAGCCTCAAGCCACGCGGGCCTCGCGCTGACCCTCCGACGCCAAGGGCGGGGGGCGCCGTCGCGGGCAGCCGCGGGCTCGGTCGAACGCGACGAAGAGGGCGGCTCGCGCCTCGGGCGGCACGGTCGGCTCCGCCTGACACCTCGCGCAGTTTCTTGCGGCGCGCGCTGGATCGGTCGGCCACTCCCGCCCGCTGCGCCACTGGCGCGCTGGCCTTCGCCGCGGCCGCGGGCGTCGCGGCCGACTTCTGGGCGCGAGCTGACTCGTTTTGGTCGGCTCGCTGTTGGCGGCTCATTTCGAGCAGCGCTGCCTCAGCAACTGCAGCAAGGCGACGGTTTTCCGCGCGCTGGCGGCGCTGGCCCACCGTCTCAACGTCTCCCTGCGCGCGCCAGACATCTACCCGAAGGCGACGGGCGCGTTGGCGGGTCGGGGCAAGCTGGAGCCGAACGTCACGTCGGAGCTCTCCCCCGCGCTGCAACCGCGTTGGTGGCCCAGCACGCGCAGGACAGAGGCCGCGTTGCAGGCGGCTCGAGGCCTCGCGGCGCAGTTCGACGCGCACCCGCGGCCCAGCGAGCTGCTCGACTTTCGCGCGCCATGCCGCTTGCCCCCGCAGCCCAGCGCTGCGCAAGCGCACGGCAATATGGGTTTGCTGGCGGGCGCTTCAGCGCAGATCATTGGCGACGCCGCGCGCGTTCCCGCCACCGCGATATTCCTCCAGGACGGCGCCGCGCTCCTAGAGGGCCGTCTCGCGCGGCCGTGGCCGGCGCATTCCAGGCCTTGGCCCAGGCCGCGCAGTCTGCCCGCCAAGGCCGCGCCATCTCAGTGCACGCGCGCGCGGCTCGCGCACATCATGCTCCTTCGCGGCGCGGTATTAGTTGGCGCGCGGCGCGGCGCCAGCTACAACCGTGCTCCGAAGCAGGCGGCCGCGGCTCTGGGCTTTCTTCCATGGCGAAGTTACCGCCCACCTTCCTCGGCGCGGAGGCCGGCCCGAGGACTCCTCAGGGGCGTCCACGCTGGGGGGGCATCCGGATGCGCGTTCGCTGGCGCGGCCTGCGGCGTCGGAAGAGCGGGCGGGCCTTTGTTTTTTCCAGCCGCTTTCAGCCGTAGCCAAAGCGGAAGCCAAGCGTGTTGAGTTCGTGTAGATTTCATTTCTGAGATGACTGAGTTGTCAATTCCTGAGCAGGCTCCCGGAGAGGCCTCCGGGAACCTGATTTGCACGTTGCGCTTTTCACATCGGTCAGTTTCTTTCTCGACGGTAAGCCGACGGATGCGATGGAGCGTTATGGGACATATCGCTCTCCAGCGCCATGGGGCTTGAATACAGCGGCGCCCAGGCGATTGTTGTTTCGATTCTCGAGGCCGAGAGGGCTCCAGAACTTGACAGAAGTTGATCAGATGCCCTGTCCTCGCAAGTGGTCATCGCGCTGTTGGCCCGAGAGTCGTCGAAAAGAGACGTGCCGTCCCATCACTTCTTCGCTATCTTTTCCCCAGCTGGCGCCTCTCCGACTCTTCGGGGGCCTCACCGGTGTAGATTACTTTTTGTTGGCGCACTGTTTCGCATTACCGTGCGAGGCTGCGTTGCACTACCGCGCATTGATTGCATAGCATTGCGACGCGTTATTGCGCATGGTTTCGCATTGGCATTACTTTATGTTCCACCACCTGGAACGCACCACCCAGGTTGCACCACATTGATTGCACCAGCTAGGTAGCACCGCATAGATTGCAGGAGGTGCGTATTTGGCGTCCTCGCTGGCTAATGCGCACGGACGAATATGATCGATGATCATGTATCTGTGTGCGTATACACTCATGTGCATGTTGTATCGTGATATGATATGTGTTTGTGCGGTTGCGGCGTTCGCCGCTCTCGGGCTCGAAGGATGTCTAGCATCCTCTAGCATTGGTGCTCCCCCTAGCATGCGCACGGGAGGCTCCCGGATCTCGTTGAGCAGTGGCGGTTGACAGTGGGCAGGCGTGGGAGAGGCATCGTCCCAAGGTTTCTGCCAGTTTCAGGAGTCATGTCTTCGGGCTCGTCATCGAAGCAGCGGTATCATGGATAGCGCTGCGACGCGCGCGCGTTTCGTCGGTGCTTTGGTGACGGAAGTTCAGGCCATGGAACATCCCACGTCACGACACAATGCGCAGCTGGTATATGTCATCCCTTGCGTTTCTGTGTGCATTTTACATGTGCGCTGTCGCGCAGAT